>JBBBDQ010000262.1:277500-877500 GCA_037127315.1 Ascarosepion bandense
ATAGAAGAAGAAGAATTAACCAGCTTCGAGATTTCATCAAATTACAGTTGAGCTGACTAGATGTAGCCGTAAGTTCTATTTTAGCAGTTTCTTTTTCTTGCAATTCTTGCTTGTAGAACTCCCTTGTAGCTCCATGCTTTCAAGCCGACTTTAATCGGCAAAATACTAAATGCAATGTTAATGGTTCTCTACTGTTCTTCTGATTACTCTCTTCTCTTTCTGCTTATTATCATTGTTTCTGTTCCCAATTCTTCCTCACCATGTATCTCTTTTTGTCTTAGGGACTTTATTGCCTTGCCTAAGATGATGCCGATTAAAAACAAACTTAACATTGATTAGCACAAGACGTGCACTTCTCCTCTATGTGCCGTGTCATTTCAGGGCGTAGGTGATCGTGGACCTCCACTTACCACTGTCCTTCATCTCTTCTGGGTATCTCTCCAAGACCCAGCTCCACCATCCACTTTCTCAAGCTCATCAACTATGTCTAGCGTTGCATTCCTTTGTTTTCTTTTCTCTTCTTTCCCTCTGCCCGTCCTATGAGTATTAGATTCTCTAAGCCCCCTCCTCATTACATGCCCCAGAAATGTCAGTAGTCTCTTCCTGGTGTTAAGTATAACTTTCTTTTCAGTTTACATCCTCTCTAAAAACCTTGTTCACATGTTCGGTCCATGGTATCGTCAGTATCCTTCTGTACAAACGCATCTCTGTTGCTTCAAGTCTTTCCTTCATCTTTGATGAGATTGTTCAGCATCCGCGGCCATATCTAAACTTATTTATAAACGGAACTTTGTCTGTGTGTGTGTGTCTATATAGTCCTATAGACTCCAAAACGGCTGAACCGATTTTCTTGAAAATTTACACAGTTGTACTATAATTGTCTGCAAGTGTTCTTAGCTAGGTTTTGTGTCGAGGTACCCCCGATAAATATTGAAAATAGATTATCGAAAAAATCGGGTAATAGAAGGAGTGGTTCGATTTTAATCAAATTTGATACACTCATAAACAAAGACATAAGAAACGATATTCAGAAGTTTCAAGGTTGCAGTTCTTACAATAGTGCAGAAAATCCATAATATATATATATATATATATATATATATATATATATATATATATATATATAAGGCAAGATATTTGTGTGTTTGTCTGTTTATCTGTCTGTATGTCAGTATTTTTTTCAGCTCTTTTATTTTAGTTTTTGCTTCGGGTTTGGCTCTAAGTAGGTATAATTGTAGTTCTTAGTCTCAGCCATGATACCATTTACTCAGAGGACTTATTTAGTCTTCAAAATTCAGTTTACGACGAAAAAGACTTATTTGATATCGATACCAGGAAATCAAAATTTGACTTACATCCATTCATTTTTCTTTCAGTCTACGGTTTCGCTTTAACTGGAAACAAATATTGCGTTTTAGTCTTTCGTGCCAACGTCCAAAGAGTCCGAGACAATGGATTAGTTTTAAAGCTTTCATTACACCCGAGCAACTCCGTGCTATACTGCTAGCATATATATATACTAAGTGCGATTGGTAAATTGTCGCAATTATTTTATTATTTCAAATATTCTTTAAGCTAAGCCTGAGCTCCAGTACTATAGATTAGTTTTAAAGCTTTCATTACACCCGAGCAACGCCGGGCTATACTGCTAGTAGGAAGATAGATATCAAATAACAATCCAGTACTTTTTTCAGTGATATTTTCTTGTTTTTTAATGCTCTGCTTAGCTTGAAATGCTTCCTTAGTTATGCCAATGTGCCTCCGTATCTCAGTGTCGACCTTTCTGTCTTCTGTCAGAACACTTCATAAGTATTTAAATTACTATACAATAAAAATGAAACTAACGCAGATATCACATCGCCTGAATAATTAGATAGAAGTCGGATATAAAATCGAAATTAGCTTTTGTAATTCAATTTTAATAAAATATCAGATCAGTCTAGCAAAATACTCCCATTCCCAGATGTTGAGCCGGTTTTTCACGGTCTTGTGAGTGATGAATTGTTTTTCACTCTGTAACCTCCTTTCTCACAGTTAAATCGTTGTTAGCCTCTTGCTACTCTATCGCTATTTTCATGACAGATGCTCGGGCGAACTACATTCCTTATTTCCACCCGTTCCGACCTTCGAAGCCAGTATCGACTCATCCTGATCACTTTTATATTCCATTAGTGAGGAGGAGGTCCCACTTAAATAGCTTCTTCCTCTGAACTGTGTACTACTCCGAAATGGATTCACGATAGGATGCTTTCTCCGATCACAACAATTTTAACCACTTCAGGTTATGGGTCAATAATTATTTATTTTACATATCATTATCATATGCCTCTCTTATCACCTACTTGTGTGTCTCAACAACCTCACTTAATACCACTCTGCCTTGAGTGGCGCCTGGCCATGTATTGGTGAACAATAGTAAAATAAAATAAAAATTCCTGATTCATCAAATAATGAACCTGAATTCTCGCTTTGTCAACAGCGGTGAATGTGCTTTTGCAGACTACAATTCTCAACGACCACGAAACTGTCCTTCTCCGGACAATACTTGTCAACGACGATTAAACTGTTCTTTTCAGGACAACACTTTTCGACGACTACAAAATAATCCTTTCTCAAGACAACAATTTTCAAAGACTGCTATTCTCAGGATAATACCCTTCAACGGATGTGCGTTGTGGTACAGTGGATATCAGCTCGGAACGAGAAGCCGGGGAGCCGAGTTTGGATTCCAGTTGAATCCATTGTATTCACTTACGCGCAAATACCCTTGGGAAAGGTATTTATCCGTCTCTTCCTTCCAGTTATGGGTTAAATAGCAGGACAGATTGGGTTCTATAGCTTTGGTCGGCAACCAGTCTAACGCAGAAAGCAATGGCAACCTATTGCGGGGTAATCTTCTGCTCAGTCGGTCATGTCTCTTTCGAGACATGATCGCCCAAGCGTGTACCACGTATGGCATTTCACTGACTCTTCAACGCTCTTCTCATCCTCTACATATCTTTTGCATTTTACACTCTAATTTTATTTTTGTCGGTGTATTTTTTAACGAAAATAAACTTGATAATATATATATATATATATATATATATATATATGGAATATTATAAAATATTTATTTATGAAAGACATATTTTATAAAAAATATATTTTATAAAAAACAAAAAAAAAGCACACACCCAAATACAAAATAACATACATTAAATTAAGGAGAAACCAACCCCAAAACAAAACAACACCTAACAACCCCTAAACCAAATAACAACACGCTAGGCGCCAGCAGCAGCAGCTCTCTCAACATTAATAGATTAACCTATCCTGAACTCTGCAAAAAACAAACACTTAACCCTAAGACCTGGAAAAAGGTCAACAGAACTCAAAATACAGACCAACCCCTCTAACACCCGAAAATACCAAATCCAACACAAATAAACGGTCTTTTCAACTGGATAATTCTCATTTCTAAATAAATCACCTGAGGAAGAAGCCAAAAAACATAATGGGCTGGCTTCGAAACATGAGAAGTCTTTTGTGTAGTGATACTATGAATTGAAAAAAACATTGTAACAACCATTACAGTATATATATATATATATATATATATATATATATATATATATATATATATATTTGCTCAAGTCTCCGTTTTGTTTGGTGTTGTCTTCCATCATTTAATATCTCTTTGCGGGCGAATATACCACCAACAACAACACCACGCATGCGTCTTTGGTGGCAAAACGCTGTCCTTGTTAAGGATTATTTGCATATTAATAACCACAAGGATTATTTGTTTGCGTGCATCAAACTTCTGGAAACATGGCTGCCAGCCGATACATTTTTGCCAGTATTCGCCACATTCTCTCCATGACAAAATAAGTTAATGCTAATTTTATTATCCTCAAACTGACTGCAACCAAATTTCTTATGCGGTTTATTTCCTCTTCAGTTTGATGGCCGGAGAAGATCAGTGAAATGAAAGGCATTAATTTTATAACGATATTTCTATATTTCATTAAAGTTTTTTAGATTTTCAGTATGAGATGATAATAAAAACATTCATCCCTTCCAATGTACATCATAAAAAAGCATATTTCCGTTTTCTTAGAGGCAAAACTAGTAATTAGCTTCTGTGCCTTTGCGTGCAAAGCAGACGTTAAATACGATCCTTGGTTTTCCTTAGTCTGAATCAATAAACCGAAAAAATTATTATATATTCTGACCACAATTTTCATAAGCTCTCCGAACAAAAGGTAAGTAACCCATAAATTTTGGATGCATTATCTTCTTTTATGTACCGTGTTCTTTCAGAATATGGCTTTCCACATTTTCCTTTTCTTTGTAACCCTCAGTAAAATTTGTCTGTGCTCTATTTCTTTTAATTCCTGTTTTGTCTACACACTTTTGTTATTCGCTATTTTCCACTGTCTTTCTAAACCTGTCTTGTGAGTATCGATTTCTCAAAGAACTATTTCTTCATTATGTGCCCCAAAACTTTCAACAGAATCTGAGTTTAAGTAAGAGTCCAGTGGAAAGCAGCGAGTAATATATGAGCTTGTGTAAAAGAACAGAGAATAGGTGTTGTGGAGTTGTTTTCGAAAGGAAACTTATAACCGTGCTATGTCGGTTGCTAATCGACTTAACGCACCCTAAATGTTAGAAACTTGGTAATCTTCCACTGAAAACTGACTCCTTAGCATTCGGCTAACGGCTGACTAATATCAACTGCCTAGTGGTTCTACTGAACTCCAATAGAACTCTAAAGAACTCCCATAAACTTCTCAATAACTTCTCAATATTTATTGTATGAAAAATACAATTGTGACACAAGGCCGATTTAGGGAGTGAACTCAGGTTTGTCTTCAGTATCTATCCTATACCTAGCTAATCCGACTCACGATTCAAACAAACTTTACAATTTTCTCATCCACCACAAGAACATATTCATCATCATTCAATCCTTCATACACCAAAATACCTCAAACATACCAGGGACCTAAGAAAAAAAAACAACCTAAAAGGGTATACAAATTTTATTGTGAATAATAGATACAAAAATATATTTTAAAATATATCATGAAATGATAGGGGGCATGATATAAATTCCCAAAACAAAAGATATTTAAAAAAATATATATACAAACAGAAATCATGATGTTAGTTGGACCCAACCAACCCACAAAAAAAAAGGTCGCTATATTCTGCCCATAGGACAAAATCAAGAGGCACACTTTCTACAGGGAGTGGAGAGGAGAAAATAAAATTGATGGGGAGAATATAATCTTGACCCAGACGAGATATAACGGGACAAAAAATAAAAACTGGGTAAATTGGAAATCTCGACCTGGATCATAACAAAAGACAATGCCGGGGACAGGCTAGGACTCACATTCATTTCCATTAACTAGGTACACAAAAAGGAACTACCCAGGGGAAGGTTCCAAAAGAATCCACCCCGATGTGACTAGTAGATCTAAAAGAGAAAAATCAAGGCTAGTCCCGTTCACACGAACCAGGCTCGCCACATTTACCCACCTTTCGCTAAAACCTATCGGGGTCAACCGTTTCCAATCAGCACTAATCTTAATTTTGAGTTGATGCTTACAATATCGGATCAGATCCTGATGTGAAAGTCGGCCACCTCGCAAGACTTCCTCCAGTCACGTCGTCCATATCACCATTTGAGCCGACAGCGACAGAAACACCATTCGCTTCCCGAAAACGGGGGCGACACATTGTCACAGGCGTATGCACGATCAATGAGCACGAGCTCACGCGGCGCGATACGAGCAATAAACTCGCCGACATGGTCTCATAGAGGGTGAACCAGAGAACAATGGTAGAAGGCGTGTGCAGACGTCTGCTTTAAACCAAGGTCACAGCGTTCACAATCTGGCAAATCCGCCAGGACCCATATAAAGGCCGCGTCATTGAGAGACAACCGATTCCGAGCCATTCGCCAAGTGTAATCCCTGATAGAAGACTTTTCTAGGCCGAGAAAGGCCACTGGACCGAGGAATGGCCCTCAAGAACTTCCTGTTAACTCTTATTAATATAGGAGGGAGAGTTCATTATATGAGGAATAGGTGTGTTTCACCATAACAATAGGAGAAAAATATCAAAAGTATTTAGTAGTAGTAGATCAAATTTAATTAAATCAAATGAAAATATTTCTTCAATCTCCTAAAAAGTATCATCTATTTATCATTCTCTTAGCACATCATTAACATCTAAGGACAGCAATCAGCTAACCAGATACTTAGATAAACGAAAATTTTTAAAAATCAAAAAGCTAGTAACAACCCGAAGGATAGCCGTTACGCACTCATCGCAGACTTTTACCAATACGGACCTTTAAAAGCACTAGAAAGAGGGCGTTGAAGTCAGTCCTCTCTACCTTTTTGCCAGAAAACGAGACAATTTGTTCCACTCCACTCTAACCACCAAATGAATAAACAGGACAGCTACAGGCTACAAAAAGAGAGAGTTCTCGCTCTCTCTCTTCCTCTCTCCCTCCCTCCATCTCTCTCTCTCTCTCTCTCTCTCTCTCTCTCTCTCTCTCTCTTTCTCTGTTCCAACGTATCGTGAGCTACAACCTAACTCACGAACTGGGATACTTGTATATTTTGAATTTGTATTCAAGAAAATAAACCTTCCAATACAAAGTTCGCTAAGCACTCATTCCTTTTGAATGCGGGCATCTCGACGTGATATAACGGTTAACTTGTCTCTCTAGAATCATTACAATAGATTAGTGAGTTCAAGTTCGATCCTCAC
The DNA here is from genome assembly GCA_037127315.1 of Ascarosepion bandense. NCBI lineage: Eukaryota > Metazoa > Mollusca > Cephalopoda > Sepiida > Sepiidae > Ascarosepion > Ascarosepion bandense. The sequence goes on from JBBBDQ010000262.1 coordinate 284,272, forward strand.
TGGGTGCTTCATACTTCCGACCTTGTGCGACACGTAAGCTGCGCTTAGAAAATCACGTTTCTTTCTTAATGCAAAAACTAACTTCAGCTGTTTTTCCTGATGTAAAGGATTAGTTTCTTTTTCGTTTCCATCCTCTCCAAATCCCCCATCGTTGCTCACATGTTCGGTTTAAAGTATCCTCAGCATCATTCTGTAGAACCACATTTCGGTTGCTTCCGATCTTTTTCTCATCTTTGATGAGATCGTCTAGCATTTGCTGCCATATTGAAGAACAGACATCACATAACAATCCAGTACTCTCTTCTTTGTTTCTAGCTAAATTTCTCTGTCTTTTAATACTCTATTCAGTTTCTGGAACGCATTCTTGGCCATGCCAATTCGCTTTCGGATCTCAATGTCGCACTTTCCGTCTTTTGATAAAACACTCCCATGTATTTAATTATCTCTATCTGCTTGATTTTAGTATCCCCTACTTGTAGCTGGCATTTTGGGCTCCTTTTTTTTAACTGATGATTATGCATTCATTGACTGAATACATAGTGGAATACTTTCACATGCAAGTTTAAAATTGATATCGGTTATTTGAATTATATTTCCGAGATGAGGTATTGTATTCGAATGACACATTTGTAAACAAAAGTTAATTCTCAGTTTTAAAAATCTTGCAATAATAAAATATCTCTCACTCGTTATTTTTGGAAAATGAGCAAATTTTCAAAATTAGTATAAAATAAAAGTATTTCTTTATCAGAAAGGTCTGACTTGTTTACATATTTGGAAATATGGTGATCAAAAACTGACATAACCCAATGTAACATTTCGTTAGAACAACCTTGAAATACGTGAGCTTTTAATGATAAGTCTCTTATAAGTTTCCATCGTTAAAAAAATGTGCTGTTCAAAAAAAAAAATTAATTATTTTAAAAATCTTAATGCTCAATGATTTCTATTAAGCTTTTGTAAATACAATCTTTATTCAATTGAGTAACTGGAAAAAATTTAGAAGATGTTTGGAAATTGAATTAGCAAAGGAAAAATGAAAACAATTCTTATAAAACATTCATTTTTCATCAAAGTTTTTTCTTCTTCAGCATATGATATCCTTAAATTGTATTATTTCTAAAATCAATTAAAAGTTTATCTAAATTAAAAATGACGTAGTTTTAATGCATTTTTTCTTTTAATATTCGGAGCAGATTTTCCGAAAAATGGTCTCGTAAATAAAAGAATTAAATGATAGCATTCCCCAAAGAGTCTTGCATTTAATCAATAAAATAAAATGGCATAGATAATGTATTTCTAGAAGTTTTATGCAATTAATTGGAGCGGGGGAATAACAGAGGTTAAAAAAATATTTTTACCAAGATTTTCTAAAATAAAAGTTGCTTAAATAATTTAGTTTGTGAATAATTTCTGAAATTTTCATAAAAAATCAGACAATTGGTTGATTTTTGCAAGAATTTTAAAATTAATATGTCTTTTAACGCCAAAAAACTACTTATGTATTATTTTTTTTATTTTCCTTAGTTGTATCATTACGTAAATATGGCGTGAATAGCTGACAGAAAACAAAAAAAAAATAGAAATTTTAACTGAGATTTCGAACGTTAGAAAGGATTTAAATCTTTTTTTTAAATAATGACAACAAAATTTGATCATTCCTCTTAATAATAACATCAACAACAACAGTCCAGTGCCATACGTGAAACACGCTTGAGCGATCATGTCTCTTTCGAGACATGACTGACTAGGCAGAAAATGATCCCGCAGTAGGTTGCCATTGTTGTCTGCGGTAGACTGTTTGCCAGCCAAGGCTATAGAACCCAATCTATCCTGTTATTTAACCCATAACTGGAGGGAAGAGACGGATTAAGTGAATGCAATGAATTCAACTTGAATTCGAACTCGGCTCCCCGATTTCTCGTTCCGAGCCGATATCCACTGCACCACAATGCACATCCACTTTTATTAAGTTTGAGCCTTATTAATATCACGCTATGCTGTTTTTTTTTCAGCAATTGCGTGGAGGTACCTATATGAAATAATTTTATGAATATTGATACTCCGACAAATTATGTAGATTTCTGTCTTAACTTTTGCATTGACTGAGTCTGTGAAACCTCTCTTAGTATCTACATACTGCGATACAACGAGTTACGTTTAAACCTTTTCACGTTTTCTTTCAATGTTTATATACATGACCCGGGCCTTAAATAACTAGTTTGCGAGTCATAACACTCCCGTTGGTTTCATTTACGTGAAACGGGATCATTTGTTTGTCCAGTAATTCGCACTCGCGATCCGACATTAATGTTTTTAAATTCGTCTTCATTACTCGAGAAAAACTTCCATCAATAATAACGCCCGTGTCTCTTCACGCTAATCTTATAATAATTACTGCCTCTATTCGTTGCCATATTTCAATTTCGCACGCAATCGTCTCATGGGTTGCGTGCACGGATGCTGTTTGATCTTTGTTTAGCGATATTAGAAAGTATGGCTAACATATAAAAGAATTATGATTACACGGCATTTCTCTGTAACGAAAGCAGTTAAAAACGCGAAGGGAGAGAGCCTAGCTGTAGCTATTTCGACGAATAAATTGTACCAAAGTTCAAATCTTTGGCTAAGCAAAAAACAACCTTAGAATCTTTCCAATTTCAGCTTTTTTATTTTTATAAGAAAACTAGCAGTATAGCCCGGCGTTGCTCGGCTGTAATGAAAACTTTAAAACTAATCCATGGTCCTGGAGCTCAGATTCAGCCTAATGAATATTTGTGTGAAGTTTGGTGAGAATCGGATAAATATTGTGGATTTGTATAAAGGACATACAGACAGATAAACAGACACACACAAACATCTTGCCTTTTATCGATTTTCTGCACTATTGTAAGAACTGCAACCTTGAAACTTCTGAATATCGTTTCTTATGTCTTTGTCTATGACTGTATCAAATTTGATTAAAATCAGACCACTCATTCTATAACCTGATTTTTTCGATTATCGATTTTCAATATTTATCGGGGGTACCTCGACACAAAAGCTAACTAAGAACACTCGCAGACGCTTATAGTACAACTGTGTAAATTTTCAAGAAAATCGATTCAGCCGTTTCGGAGTCTATAGGTAACGGACACACACACACACACACACAGAGCCACATACACACACACACACACACACACAAACACACACACACACACACAAAGTTCCATTTATAAATAAGTTTAGATAAGAAAATTTGTTGGAAACAAAAAGATTACTGAACTCTTACATTATATTTGTCCTCTTATATGACAGAGAATGCTGAACATATCTTATAGATAAAGAAAACACTCGAAACAACAGAGCTGTGGTTCTACATAAGGATGCTGGGGATATCATAGGTAGAACTTTGTATGCAACGATGAGGTTTTGGAGAGAATGGAAACAAGAAGGAAACTTATACTTAAAATCAAGAAGAGACAGTTGAAATTTCTAGAACACGCAATTAAAAAAAAGGAAGGCCTGGAAAATCTGATCCTCACTTGGCGGACAGAGAGTAAGAGGGACAGGGGGAAAGAAGTGCGTCACATCCTAAAGGGGTTTAGCCAAATGGATGGCAGAATAGGGTTTTGGGAGGAATAATCGAGAAACAAAACTTATTAAAAGCTACATGGACAGAAAGATGAGGAGGGCCATGATCGCTTACGTCCTGAAGGGACAGGGCACATAAAATAAAAAGACTTCATTTTGGTTGGTATCGATAGTGTGGACAGGAATGGATTCGCACATTTCACCAAATGCATTAGCTCGAAAAATTTCAAACAGGTTTTAGTGTATCTCATCGCAGATTATGGCAGAATATAATTTGCACTCAATATCACACCAGACCATCAAGGGAGCTCACCAGAAGAGACCAACCAACCACTGAGTGTAGAATCACGAATCAGCAATAATTATTCTGGACAGGCTGACCAGGTATGTCATCTAAATTATCCTTGTCCCAAGTTGTAAAAAAAAAAAAAAATGAAATAAGGTATTTTTATACAGTGTAATATTTATATTTAAGACTGTTTTTTGTTAATAATTTTATTTTCCAGATGATTATAACGAGTTTTTTTTTTAACCGTATCAGCTGCACCTGGGTTGTAAGCATAGGAAAGAATCGTATTACAGGGAGCTATGTATACACACCAGCCCGGAGAGGAGTTGGGTAGTCTCTCAGGTAAATGTACGGTTCACGTCCGGATGAGGTCTCTAGGGTTACACACATACACACACGCACTACAGACACGCATGCACGCACACACGCACACACACACACACACACAGGCGCGCGCATGCACACACACGCACACACACAGAGGCGCACACACACAAATTGTCCGATTGGAATTGATGATATAGCAAAATGAAGTAAAGTATAATATTAGGTTGTCCTAAAAGTTCGTAAACACTTGCAAAAAATTGAAATTTTATTCGCAAAAACAATAAAAATTATTGCTCAAAATAAAGACCATCATTTTCCAAGACTTTCTGCCATCGATCTGCAAGCTTTCGGATCTGGTCAAAGTACCATTCAGCCGACTTCGAATCAAAGAATTCTTGACACGCTTCCTCGACTTCATCAAACGAGTCGAATAGGCGGAACGTATTGCATTGAGCGGAAAAGGCCGTAATCTGATGGAACACAGTCAGGACTGTAGGCTGGATGTGGCAGAACCTCAACGCCGTCCAGCTCTTAAACTTGTCTTTGGTCTTCCTGGCGGTGTGTGACTTGGCATTGTCCTGTTGCATCAAAGAGCGCTTTCGGTTGATCAGAGCCGGGTACTTTTGCTTCAACTTTTCGTAGACCCGCTCAAGTTGCTGACACTAAAGTTCGGCACTGATGGCACGACCATTCAGAACCAACTCAAAATGTACGATTCCTTCAAAGTTCCACCAAGCGCACAACATGACTTTCTTACCGAATTGATCTTGTTTTGGAACCGACGGTATCTCTTGCCCTTTCTGAACCCATCGCTTGTCTCGATTGTGTTGGATCAGATAGACCCATTTCGCAAGTGTTTACGAACTTTGGGGACAACCTAATCTTTAACACGGATGATTCAAGCCACGTGTCATCATTTGGCGTACATATCAAATTTTATTGCACGTCCATTATCTTCATCGCTACCAATATGTAAATATACGTCTGGTGCGATCAAATCCATTTTGGAAAAATAAGCAGCGTGCGTTGTAATGCAGTGGATATCGGTTCGGAACGAGAAATCGGAAAGCCGAGTTCGAATTCCAGTTGAGTTCGTTGCATAGGTCAAATAGCAGGACAAATAGAGTTCTATAGACTTGGTTGGTAACCAGTCTACCACAGAAAGTAACACCAAACTACTGCAGGAAAATCTTCTGCCCAGTCAGTCATGCTCAGTTCGAGACATGATCGCCTAAGCTTGTAGCACGTATGGTAACTAACTCACTGACTGATTTTCAATTTGCAAGAGTCTTTAAATGTTAGTAAAAATGTTTTATCAAATTTATAGAAAATACGAAGATATTAGGATATTTCTAAATTTTCTTAAACACCGATCAACATGGTTAATTCTGAAAAATTTCGTAAATCTAAGTTTAAAATTTGATTCAGTTAGTCAAGTGCCATACGTGACAAAAGGCTGGGCGATAATGTCTCGAAAAAGACATGACTGACTGGTTAGAAGAATTTTTTGCGCAGTAAGTTGCTATTACGTTCTGCGATAAACTGGTCGTCAACCAAGGCTAGAGAACCCAGTCTGTCCTATTCAACCCATAGCTCGCGAAAAAAGAGACAGATTAATAATACCTTTCCCAATGATATTTGCGCGTAAGTGAATGCAACGAATTCAACTGGAATTCGAATTTGCTTACTAGATTCTAAAAAATACCTTTCTTCAGAACTTAGAACTCAGAAATATCTGAGATGAGGTCAGTTAAGTGTTATACGTGATGCACGCTTAGACGATCGTGTCTTGAAAGAGACATGACTGACTGGGCAGTTGATTATCCCGCAGTAGGTTGCCATTGCGTTCTGCGATAGATTGATTGCCAGCCAAGGCTATAGAACCCAATCTGTCCTGTTATTTAACCCATAACTGGAGGGAAGATACGGTTTAATACCTTTCTCAGGGGTATTTGCGCGTAAGTAAATTCAAAGAATTCAACTGAAATTCGAACTCGCTCCCTGATTTCTCGTTCCGAGTCGATATCCACTGTACCACAACGCACATCCTAATGAGGTATTTTAATTATTTACACTATTTGCACAGTTCGAACTGTTGTCCTCATCTTTATTGTCATATTCATGACGTTTGGTGAAAAAAAAAGGGAGATCACCACTATTTGTGGGATGAAGTTGAAAATTCAGACAGAGAACATGACTGGAAAACTTAAGTATTGCTAAGCCCCCAAAATCTTCTAAGCCTGCCAAACATGAATATGAATAAAATATGGGAACCAGTAATACAGAACACTGGAGAAGACTTTTTTTGATGAATATTGAATTTTTACAAAATTGTTTTAAGTTCTTAAAATGTAAATTAGAAAAATTTATTGTTTTTAAATTTTCAAAAATTCTGTATTAATTTCACCCTTCTGGATGATATTATTAAGTGAAAACTATATTTACTAATAAATGTAAAAATAATAAAAATCATCAAACACCATTATTTTTCAAAGAATTCGATTTTTTTTTTTTTGTATATGTATAAAAGTGTCTATTTTCGTAGATACGGGCGACCATACACGTCATTATAACAAAATAAGACCAACAACTGTAGTAAATTTAAAGTCGACATTTCTAAAATTCAATAAAATATTAGTTTGCGGAGAATTTTTTCAGAAAATTTTAAGATTACTGAGTATCTAAAAATATATATAAAAAGTCGCTCAGGTCATTTTCTCAAATTATGTTATACAGATAACGTCTCCGTAGAACAACATTAAACCTGTCATCAGGCTGTCGACACGTTAAACGTTAAAACAGCTTAAAAATGCATTCCTGTGATATTTTTAACTTAAGTAAACTTTAAGTAAATAATATGTGTTTCAAATCAGATTAATTAAAATTTAAATAGGCAAATATTGCTCAATTAAACTTTCAGAATAGTATATTTTTATTTTTGAAAGATTTTTTTAAATAAAAAGAGTTACATTGCTATGAAAGACAACTAAAAAGGGGCGATAATCAGCTATTTTAGCCTAAAGGAAAAAGACAATCTTCTTCCAGTCAATTAAAATTACTTTTTGAAATACAGCAAAGTATGTTGCTTATTGGAAATACTAAATTGAATCAATTAGCTTGATTTTAAAACTAAAACGAAAAACTTTAACAAAGATTTTTTAATTTAAAAAAACATTTTAACCTTGGATATTGTGTTTTCTCTCTCTTTTTTTTTTTTTTTTGAGCTCCCTACTTTTAAAAATCGTGGTTTCGTTGACACTAGCTGACATAAACGTCTACACTGGGCAAAACTCAAAAACTGATCGCAGCTGATGATAATGTCAAGGGTCGGTGCCAGAGTTTCGTGCTCCCTACACAAAAAACTATAATATGGACCCTACACTGTACTACATCTCAATTTTCATAATGTTGTATTCATATAAAATACAAATTTTATACTAACCTAATTATGTACAATAATGGATTATATACAATATAACAAACCACCGAATAAGTCCCAGGCCTAATATATAGATGGCGCCACTAATTAAAAATCCATATGATTTTATTAAGTAAAAACCTTCAAATGGCACATGACAAACTTTAGGCTCAATCGGATTATTAGTTTATAAATTACAATTACTTAAGTGAAGTTACTATTGCAAATTTTCAAAACAATGAAAAAATCTGAATTTCGTGTGTTGATAAAGCATTGCTTTCTAATGGGAAAACTACTGTTCACGCAAATAAATGGTTTGATAAGTGATATTTGGACACTACTTCATTGGAAACAATGGTTAGGAGGTGGTATGCTGACTTTAAACGCGGTCGTACAGATACAAATGCTGCTGAACGCTTCAGTTGTCCTGGAAAACATAAACAAATCCACAAACTCATTTTGTCCGATTGTAAATTGAAGTTGCGTGAGATAGCAGAGGATATCAACATATCAGAAGGCAGTGTATTTACCATTTTTCATGAACATTTGTCAAAGTGGGTACCGCGTTTGCTCACAGTCGATCAAAAACAACAACACGTCAACGATTCAGTGTTGTTTGCAACTGTTTCAATGCAACAACGAGTTTTGCGAAAATATGTGACAATGGATGAAACATGGTTCTACCAGTTCAGTTCGGAGTCAAATCGGCAATCAGCTGAGTGAACAGAAGCAGGTGAAAGCCGTCCGAAGCAACCAAAGACGCAAACATCAGCAGGCAAGTGTTTGGCCTCCGTATTTTTGGATGTACAAGGTATTTGGTTCATCGATTACCTTGAGAAAGGAAGAGCCATCAATAGCAAAAATCATCTAGCCTTATTGGTGCGTTTGAAGGAAAAAATCTCCAGAAAAGTCATAAATGAAGAAGAAAAAAGTGATCTTTATAAGACAACGCACCGTGTCACAAGTCGTTTGCAACGATGGCAAAACTACATAAATTGCACTTCAAATTGCTTTTGCACCCACCCTATTCTCCATATCTGGCCTTCAGCGACCACTGGCTGTTTTCAGACCTCAAAAGAATGATCCAGGGAAAGAGATTTGTCTTCAATAAAGAATTGATATCAGGAACTGGGACGTATTTTAAGGCCAAAGAGAAATAGTTTTACAAAAAAGCCATTGAATTGTTTGAGAAGCGTTGGAATCAGTGTATCACCCTACAAGGAGACTATGTTGATGAATAAAGCCGAATTTTACCTAATAGTTGTTTTAGTAATTAGACACGGAATTTATTGAGTGATGTGTTAGGTGAACAATTTAACTAGAAAAATTGAAAATAAATACAATGTATCTAAATAGAAATTAGAGATATGTCATAATAGATCATTCCCTCTTAAATAAATCAAGAATATTTTCTTGCAATTTTTACTGGCAACTTGTGATTTTTCAATATTGTAGAATTTTAATATATGGATGAAAAATAGCAAATTTTATATAGTGTTTTTTTTAAACTTAGCATGAATAAAATAATTTCATGGATATGGACGAAAAATAAAAGACCCCATAATTATGGTAAAATCCGTGAAACTTGTTCACATTTCAATAGTCAGCCGTGTTTAGATTAACTTATAACATATATAAATGTGGATAGAATGAAGCAAATGTTGATGAGATAGCGAGGGGCCTCCAATCATGCTTTACCTCACATGTACGCTGGGTTCGAGGATAATAAGCACCGGACCTGATAATGACAGACTGTGAAACGATTCATTAACCCTGCCAAGTAATCCGACATAACTTCCCACAGTGCCTTCCTCACTGGATGCCACCTACTTTCGGCCATGTTTCACTTTCACGGCTTCTGCTCCGATGAACTTAGCTCACTGGTGCCCCCTATATATGAATTTATTCGAGCCACAAGATTAGCAACTAGGTCCCACCATTTACTGTGAGATCAATAAAATATAAACAAAACTTCTACTCCATCAGCTTCTTTTCTCACACTTCCCGTCTGTGGAATTCCCTTCTGTTTACTTACTTCCCCAACAGCTACAATCTCCAAGAATTTAAATAGTCATCTCCTATCTCACTAACCTGCGTCCTCTCTCTCTTTCGTGCTCCTTTCTCCGTCCACTCCACTCTCATCAGTATTCTCATCCTTCTCATACCTACTTCCTGACACCCCCTATAACCTGTCACTCTTTTTCATAACTTTCCTTGTATGTAACCCACTGCAAAACAGTGACAGTAAAATGCCTTGCTTAGGACGATATGATTATAAAAAATGTGTGCCATATCTTAGCCACGCTTAGAAAAAGGGAAAACTTCGACGTGGTGTAATGTTTAACAAGCTAGTCTTGCTAAATCAGATACGAATGAAAAATGATTTCGACATTCACTGGGTGCCCCATACCTACGGCAATGTACAACATCTAAGCGTAGCTTAGAAAATCACACTAACTTTGTACACTTTGGAAACAAATCAACTTTTAAAATAAAGATAAGTTTATTTTACAATATTTGTCTATACTTTTGAGATGAGGCAGTAATTAAATTATTTACATTGTTCGGACTGCTGTCCTCATCTTTATTGCCATATTTCGGTCGTTGTACGCTCCGGCCTTCTTCAAGTGCTAGGTTTATAAGTCTCAGAAATTCATACACTGATGTCCTCAAGGATATATGACCCAGTAGATATACGCGTGTTTTAGTTCCAGTGACTTGACCCAAAAAGTTGTGTGTTCGATACCAGGCTACAGCAGTGGTCAACAAATAACTTAGAGTTAAGTTAAAGGGGGATAACTACATAGCTACCGGAAGTGGCATTGTACATGGAATCAGAATGATATTCCCCAGTGATCGAAATAAAGGGTTCAGTTCCAAATTTCTTGTAACTGAAGAAGGCCGGAGCGTACAACGGCCAAAACGTCGTAATGGTAATAAAGAAGAGGACAACAGTACGAACAATGTAAATAATGTTTATTTTGCAACTTAATACTGTCCCGGGGGTCCTCACCAACAAAAAAGTTGTTTTTTTTCGAATCTTTATGAATTACATGCTGAGAATATGAAAACTAACAATGGAAGAAGCTATTAAATTTACTCCATTGATATATTCATACGCTGTATGAATATATCAATGGAGGAGGGCGGCAATTGTTCAGAAAGTATATTTAAAGAAGAAAAGAAAGTATCATGTTTCTAATTGTTCCTTCCTTAGTTAGTAATTTAGTAATTTAGTAAGCGCGTGTATTATGCCTTGCCGTTACCCCAGATAAATAATCGACCATCTTGTTTTGATTGCAAGGAAAGATGAAAAAAATTAAGTAAAATATCTGTCGAGTCATTACGTATTTACTGAAAAACTGTTTTCTTTTTTACTTATGTTTGTTCAATAAAGGCCCAAGAGCCACCCAAGATAGGGTATTACTGCTTGATGATCCATGAGCGTAAGTAAGATCATGGAGTAAAGTTGATGGGACTATGAAGGAAAGATAACGGTTAACCCTAACCTTGAAAATGTCAAGATTGGGAAAACATAAGCGAATGAACAGACTTTAGAAGAAAACAAAGGATAAACCTCTACTCCTAGTCAAAATACCTGGGAGGAGTGTGAACACAGCGATAGGCGAACCTATGTACTCCTTGAAAAAAATAATTAATGAATAAATTTTCAGAGTTCAAGCGGAGACGTTAGAAAAATAGAGTTGAAGTAGACTTCGGAGAAACCCGATCCTAAACAGGAAACAAGCAATAAAGCCTTTACCCCTGTTAAGTATTGATAAGGAACAGAACGCCTAAGTAAAAAGAGGAGATTATAACGTATCAGTGAAATGATAAACCTTGTCAATTTCAAACATTTTTATTCGTAACCTTTAACTCTCGTTTTCCCTGTCGCAGACGCTTGCTCAGACACATTTGTATTTGTACAACCTCCTTAGAGAGAGCAAATAATCTGTTATAATCGCTCAAACCCTCGGTCAGGATGATTCATGAGTTTAAGCTCACACAAGCATCGACGGCTTCTACATTGTTCCGTCTAAGCTATTTTACTCATAAGGTTCGGGTCAAATTGTGATATAGTTTTCATGCACTTTCAAAACATGCTACATACTGAGATCACCTACACAGAACGATAACATGAAAAAAGTTCCTGACAAAATCGACAATGGCGAGATTCGAACCTTGGATCTCATGATCAGATAGCGGACAATCTAACCACTCGGCCACTTTAAATAATGACCGCCATCCATACTTATGATTGTTATTGTAATATTTGCTTAAAGTTGTTAAGCTCAAATATTTTACGACGTAATAGTCGTGTAACACACAAGGAGCCTATTCAATCGTTAACTGAAGAATTATGATACATCGAGAAACGATACACTGCTCAGAGCAGACACCAGTTTCAATCGCAGAGTGTAACTACTTCCAGTCAAACGCTTGTGGCCTTATTGCAAGGAAAATAATTCTTGGGTTGGATCATTACGCCCAACTAATAATAAAACCAAAAGAAGCCTTAAGACGTAATTATAGGAGTCGGCAAATTCTATTCCGTTGTAACCTTCTCATCAGGGCCAAGTGTAGGCGAGCGTCGAGAAGTTAGGCGAGGTGAAGTCCAACCGGCATGGGCCTTCCTTTCGCGTGAGCGGGCAGGCGAGCCGTACTCCTTGTTTAGACTGCTACGGATCACTGTCATTCGTCTAGTCGGCTTAACTTCTTTGTCAGGGTCGGTTGACCTGCTTCTTGTAGAGTCGGCTTTACTTCTTTGTCAAGACAATAATTTTCAAAAAGATTTCTGCAACATCTTGCGGATGTGTCTTTAACAAGATATCAGCTGACAACTGATATCGATACAAGAAGTACTGACGGTAGATTTCATTTTGAAAACGCGTCTTGTGCTTGAAAATAGAGTTCACTAAGGACGTTTACCTTTTCTATTTTAGATCGCCAGTAAGCGGTGATATCAGCTCAAATTTTGTCGATTTCAAATTTCTATGGCGTTGCCTCCACAAAATTGAAAGAAAAAAAAAACGAAATGAGTTTTTTGTGGCGGGGAATTAAGAGAAAAAATACATAAACTTTTTTGCTGTGTATTCTCCATCTTGATTCTTTTCTTGATGTGATAGCGAAACTTGAATATCTCAGCGAACTAAAGAACTATATCAACATATTCATTATATGAACATAGTAATAATAATATATCAATGACTGCATACCTATTTTTGCAGCCCCCGTATGCATATATTTCCATATTAGTCAGCTAGTTAAGTGCCATACGTGATACACGCTTGGGGGATTATGTCTCTTTCTATTCATGACTGATTAGGCAGGTTTTCTTCCAGTAGATTGCAGTTTCTTTCTAGGGAACTAGAATTAGTTATTGGATAAAGTCATTCCTGTTATTTAACCCATAGATTGGGGAAGAAGAGATGGATTCATATCTTTCCAAAGGCTGAATGTAACGAACTTAACTGGCATTTGTTACATATTCCACATTAGTGTATACACATTTACATGGAGGCTATCTTAGGATATGACCCATATAATCTTACAGAAGGGAATATCGGTCAACATTTAAGAAAGTATATTCGTTTTCTAACTCGACAGGAAAATAATGTTTGGAAGAAGCTGTCCCTGGCGAGAAAATGAATTTATTATGAAAATACAAACCGAAGAAATAACGTAATTTGTTCCAAGAGAGTTTTTAACATAAAAAAAAACGGCTGATGGGGTTATAGATTCTGTGTATTTGCTGGGGGTTTACAGAGAATGGTGCAAGTGAGTTAATTGAATGATGTATTAAAACAGAAAAGACCAGTGATTTCGGAGTACGGTAACTCTTATCATAAAGTTACGAATGTAAATCAACAACAATCTATGGAGTTTGCATGATGTCTGCAAACACCTAACCAAAGAATGTTTCCTTTTAGATTGAAGAGGGTTCGACTCATCTGCAGGGGATGCAGTAGGCTCTGCTGACAAGACAGCCAGCAGCGTTGAGGCGCCTATTATGACCATTCTTATCTATATTTATATTTGGCACAATGACACAAATGTTGAACACTCAGTATCAAAATAAGTTTGATTATGATCTACCAGCTTCATAATCATCGCTTCACGTAAAGCATTCGTTAATAATTTCGTTATTGAATTGTTTTTATTCTGGTCAAAGTAATTGTTTTTATCTCCTGACTTATTTAAAAGTTATATCGATATATTTATCATCAATCTGTCATAAATTAAAGTGGGTTTCTTTTCTTTGTAAATTTTCTTACGTTTGGTTTTGCATCGTTTTTTTTTATTTTTTTTTTTTTTTTTTAATCATTTCACCCCAAGCAAGGCATTTTACTGCCACTATGGCACAGGGGAAAGTGATGGCAAAGATATAGGGGAAAGTGATGACAAAGAGAGGTTAGTTATAGGAAATGTCAGGAGGAGGGTAATAAACGGATGAGAATACCGGTGTAATGGGGGTGGAGTGGATGGAGAAAAAAACTTGAGAGAATGGATGCAAATTAGTGAGATAGGAGATGTCTATTGACCTTACATTTAAATTCCTGGATATTGCAGCTGTCGCGAAAGCAAGTATATGCAAAGGAATTCCACAGACGGGAAGTGCGAGAAAAGAAGTAGAAATTAGAGTAGAAATTGCGGTTACATTTTTTTTTTTCACTGTAAAAGGTGAGACCTAGTTGATAATCTAGTGGCTCGTGTAAATTCATACCTACGGGGAACCAGTGAGGTAAGTTCATTGGAGCATAAGTCCTGAAAGTAATTGTAGAAGAGACAAAGGGAAGCCACGTCACGCCGCTAAAAAAGCGACTGCAGCCTAGCTGCCAAGTCGGTATCGATCACATTACAGATTCTCCCTTGGATTTTGTCCAGAACCCCGAGGTGTATAGCAGGGGCAGCTGACCAAATGTGCTAGCAGTATTCAATACACGAGCGGATGGTAGATTTATATATGTGAAGGATGGATTCAGATGGGGAAAACTTCCTGGCCCTGCACAGTGAACCGACCTTCGTAGCAGCGGATTTAGCTATGGATTCGATATAGTCATTCCACTTGAGGTCCGCTGTGAGTGTTAGGCCAAAGAGGCGTAGTGTTTTGCTCTCAGGGAGGCTAGCCTAATCCATGCTAATGGGGGGGGGGGTTAGAAGCGATTGTCTGTGATGGTTAATAGATAGTTGCTGAATTCAGTAAATAACTAATAGCGTAAAATATCGATACCCAAAATATTTCTGCCTTTAAATGTCTTCCTCTTATCTCTTTGCTATTTTATTTGCTATTTTATTTGCTATTTTATTTGCTATTTTTTGCTATTTTATTTGCTATTTTATTTGCTATTTTATTATGTTCTATCCCCGTCAGTTATTATCTCCCAAACCACAAAGTAAATATTGCTCTCAATTTACTCAATATATTTCTTTTTGTCAACCATTTTCCTAATTTTCTTCGTTGTTTTTCCCTTCATTTTTTTCAGACTTCCAGTTCTACTAGTCCTATCTCAGTGTGCCTGATTTTAATTCATCCTTCCGTCTGTTACAGAAAGAAAGAAAAAAAATATTCTTTCACCATTGGACCGAATATCTTTCTTTGCCTCTTCACTGTCTGCATATTGTCCCATTTAATTTACTTCATAACAAATAAAAATCATACGCAATTGCTTTTTATTCTCGTTCGTCAGTAATCGGATATAGCAACAAGATCATTTTCCCGTTATGGGAGGAGAAAAAGATGATGATGGAGAGAAAAGGAGTCCAAAAGAACAACGAGTCTAGTAGAAAGCGGCGGGTGGGGTAAAGAATACTGTCAGGATCTAAAAGAAAAGAAAAAAAAAGAGTGTCAAAGATGCGTAAAGAAAGAAATTTTAAATTAAAATAGAAAAGAGATGAAAAAAAGCCAAAGAGAGCTAAAGAAAGAAAGAATAAAAAAGATACAAGAAGAGAGAGAAAAAGAAAAAGAGAAAGAAAGAGTTAAAGAACGAAACAATGTTCTAGAGAGAAAAACTGAGGTAGAAAAAAGATTAACAGAAACAAAAAGCAACAAAGCGTGTGATAAAAAGTGTATGAGAAGAAAGCGTGATGGAGGGAAAGAAAGGGACAAGGAGATAGTTAAAGAGAGAAAAATAAACAAAGAAATAGAACAGATGAAAAATATACTACTTGGAGAGAGAGAGAGAGAGAGAGAGAGAGAGAGAGAGAGAAAAGAAGAAACAAGTCACTGTTTTGCCATACATTTACACAAGTTCGTTAAGTAGATTGTTTACTGCTTCCCTCTGGTTCGCTTACCTTCAATATAACCCTGTGAGTATACAATTCTCGAAGCTCACTTTCCTTATATGCCACAGACAAATTGTTTATTTCAGATTTCAAGTATATGTATTTTTCTTATTTTCCTTAAAACTTACACGTTGCTCACATGTTCTGTCCATAATATTCTCAATATCCTTCAGTAGAGATTGCTTCAAAAAGCTTTTTTCTGGATAAAAAAAAAGGAAACGGGTTCGATTTATCTTCAGAAAGATTGCTTTCAAGCAAGTTGTTGTTGCCGCTCAACAAACATTTCAGAGGATTTGGGTGTCAATCTGAGGGACAGCGCAGAGGATTCGGGAATAATTTTATGAGTTTAATGGTGATTACGAAGAACGACAATTCGGAAAACTCACTCTGATCGTTTTTATAAGAAAAGAAATCCCGAATTTTTTGTGAGATCCAAGCCACGACTGAAAACGATTCCTCCAAGTAGTGCTGCACTGAATCAAGACCCTACGTCTGGCAACAGGATTCAGCACCATGGCACACAGGAGAACCCAGTCATGTCTCTGAAATAATTTCTGCGGCCACATCATTCTTTAAATCTGGTTAACTAGAATTCGAACTCGAGTTCGAATTCCAGTTGAATTCCTCGCATTAACTTACACACAAATACTCTTGGGAAAGATATTAATCCGTCTCTTCCCTCTATTTATGGGTTAAATAATGAGACAGATTGGGTGCTATAGCCTTGGCTGGCAACCAGTCTAACGCAAGAAAGCAATGGCAACCTACTGCAGGATAATCTTCTGCCCAGTCAGCCATGTCCCTTTCGCGACATGATCATCCAGAGCGTGTATCACGTATGGCACTTAACTGACTGACCTAATTCCCCAGGCTGCACCCCCTTCGATTATTATGTGTAGAGCGCAGTTGCGCGAGATACCAGCAAAACAAACATCAAAGATGAACTGAAAGCAAGGATTATAGCAGCATTCAGTCAGTCAGTTATTGTGGTACAGTGGATATCGGCTCGGAACGAGAAACCGGGGAGCCAAGTTCAAATTCCAGTTGAATCCATTGTATTCACTTACGCGCAAATACCCTTGGGAAAGGTATTAATCCATCTATTCCTTCCAGTTATGGGTTAAATAACAGGACAGATTGGGTTCTATAGCCTTGGTCGGCAACCAGTCTACAGCAGAAAGCAATGGCAACCTACTGCGGGATAATCTTCTGCCCAGTCAGTCATGTCTCTTTCGAGACATGATCGCCCAAGCGTGTATATGGCACTTAACTAACTGACTGACCGTGGCACTGTTTCGGACCCTAGACTCCTGCAAACTTTCTCACCACCTCGGGACCACTCCTGAACGTATTCCTCTCAACACTGGTGCCGACTGGATTTCGTGACCAGACGTTGTTCGTGTGTGACTCTATACTCCGCATGTATTAGCGCTCCTCAGGTAACTTCTCACAGCCATGTTACACCAGTATTCTCAAACCAATTTCCATTGTCCCTCTTGAGCCAAATCCAGAGAAATGCTTTCTCTGCAGCCCTCTTCACCTCCTCCCTCAACCGTTTCATTTCCTTTGCAGTGAAGCACATCGCATGCCTGAAGAGTTGCAGCTTTCTCCTGCCTACATATCCTCCAGCTCCAACTCCTAAGTGACTATGATTTGCCGTCCACCTTCGCTCTTCAAATACATTGACTAGTTTCTCATATCGCTTCTCTTTCTGCTCTTCTGCTACACCAAGGTTTGACTCCCATAAGACTGTCAGATCCAGCAGCTGGACAACCTTCTGTTCCTCATCCCAAACGACGATGTCTGGTCGCTGAAGGGTCGCCACTATGAGGAAAGTTAGCATCGTATCAAGATCTGATCTGTATCAATTTTCCATGCTCCCTCCCATCTGTTTTCCACCCACCTCGCACTCCCTCTTTTCCCTAGTTGGGAATCCCCTTTTCCCACCTCGCGATTTCTTTCATTGGAAGTTTCTCTCCATTAATCTGCTCCAAGTTCCCCCTCGATGATCACTCGCAGTCCCTGATCATGTCGCCAGGTGTAACTCCCTTCCTTAGGCTCATTTCGCAGCTTGACAGGGCGTTGCCTTAGTGAACCGTACTGACTACACCTGCATTTGTCTTCCTCTATCATATTCCACCTCCCCAGATTGGCTGGGGACGGTAACACATCATCTTCTTCTTTTATGTGCCCTGTCTCTTCAGGGCGTAGGCGATCATGGCTCTCCACGTCTCCCTGTCCATGGAGGTTCTTAGTATGTTTGCTCCTGTTACACCTCGCAACCCCCGTTCCGTCATCCACCTTTAAATATGTTATCTGCTGCCTTCCTCTGTCTCTTTTTCCTTCTATCTGGCCTGTGAATATCAGGTTCTCAAACTCCTTCCTCATTGCATGCCTCAGGAACTTCTGTTATCTCTTCCTGATGTTCAGTATGAATTTTCTTTTCGTTGCTATTCTTTCTAACACCTCATCGTTGCTTGCATGCTCAGTCCACGATATCCGCGGCATCCTTCTGTAGAACCAGATTTCCGCTGATTCAAGTTTTGTCCTCATTTTCGATGATATTGTCCAGCATTCACTGCCGTATTGAAGTACTGGCATCACATAACAATCCAGCACTCTTTTCCTTGTTTCAAGTGAAATTCTCCTGTGTGTTAGTACTCTACACAGCTTCTGGAACGCGCACTTTACCATGCCAATTCGCCTTCGGATCTTTGTGTCGCACTTTCCATCTCCTGTTAGAACACTTCCTAGGTATTTAAATTTTTGTACTTTCTTGATTCTTGTATCCCCCACCTGTATTTGGCATTTTGGGTTGCACCTTTTGCTGATGACCATGCATTCGGTTTTCTTAAAATTTATTTGTAGTCCTTTTTTGTCACTCTCCACCGCTACCTTCTGTAGGAGGTCTTATAGTTTCCTTTCCATGTCTGCAATCAGCGCTGTATACGTGGATTTAATCAGAAATCTAATGCTGGCTGGCTCCCATTCTCTCAACTCTTTCCAAGATAGTTTCCTTTCAAACACTACTTCCTGCCATTGCAAGCATTGTCCTTGCTGAACACAGTCCGCTAGACGTAAGCGTCCCTTCGCTTCTTCATGTCTTCGTACCACTGTGACAACGGCTTTTCTTCTCTCATTTTCTTTCCTATTGCAGAATGGCTTAATGCTGTAGTTACCCACCACATGTCTTCTAGTCTGGAGGCTGTGGTTGAAGCCAATGTTGATTTTATTGAATAAATTTACTCTTTAGTATTTCAAGATATTTTTGTGTAATTTTGGCAAATACACCTGTTAAAACAAGAGAATAATCCAAAAGATTTTATCTAATATAAATTATTAATTAGATAAAACTAGAGAGCTCAACGGATATTATCCAGAGCAATATAACATACCGAGAGTAAAACTCAACACATATATAAATGGTTATAAATCCAGAATTTATTTCAGCAATGTAAAACAAAATTGCCTCCTTCAAACCGTTGAAAAATAAATAGATAATAAATTTACTCAAAATAGTTTAAAACATTTTTAAGTTTTTAACAGTGGAAGTGAACCTTGTATCATTTACACTGGAAATAATTTGGCATATATATAATAGAATAGCTTTTTTAATATTCTGAGTGAAATTATCATTTATTTATTTTTCAACAATCTGAACGAGACAAACGTAAGTTTCTTTTACATTGCTAAAATAAATTTTAGACTTATAACCGTTTTGAGTTTTACTCTTAATATATATATATATATAATGATCTGTACCAACAGAATAAGTTAATAACCTTAAACAAAATAGACGTCATAATTATGCAGAGGAACCTTTCAGTTTTGACCCCTTTGTAATAAAGCCAACGTACCCCTTGACAAGTCTTGGCCGAAAGGTTCCTCGGGATAATTATGACGTCTATTTTGTTTAAGAATATATATATATATATATATATATATATATATATATATATATGCTAGAGTAGCTACTATTTTTTATACGTATCTACGCATCGTTCATTCAGTAATAAAAAGCAATCGGATGTCTAACCGTACTGATGAGCTGTGATACAGCGAAACAGATGTCTGCGGATGACTATTTACGCTCTCACACCCTGAATGAGCACTCTAGAAGAATGTTAGACTTTAAAATAACAGTAGCTACTCTAGCATCTATGCATCGCTCATTCAGTAATAAATAAGAACACTCTCACTACTGGCGTAGGAATTCATGGTATCACACGGTAAAGGCCCGCCTCCTTCTATCGAGCACCCATAGCTCAGAGGTAGAATCGTCGACTGACGCCAATTCGGTCGGGTTTCAATCCTGGGTAAAAAGTAATCGAATGTCTAACCATACCGATGAGCGAAACAGATCTGTCTGCGGATGACTATATATATATATATATATATATATATATATATATATATATATTGAGAGTTTTCCTATAACATTTCCAATACACGTGAACGAATTATAAATCAATAACAAAGCTGTATAAATGACTGAAACAATAAGAATGATAAAAAAAAATTTTAAGACTTCCGGTGGCGTTGAATACACGAATGTTATACGTTTCGGCGCCAGTCTGGGTTTTCAGTCGGCGGCAATTGGGACGCCATACTCTGAAGGTGAGATAAAAGGAAAACGATACAAAATAGAGAAGGGTAGGAAAAATTATGAGAAAGAGAAGAGGAGGAGAGATGGGATTCAGAATGAATATTGAAAGAAAAGATGAAGAGGTAGAACTGGCGCACGTCAGCGCCAGATGCTTGCAAAGAGGTTATCACCAGCTCAACCGACGCCCGCAGTTTTGTTTCATGCGTGTCATTTACATTTTTAAGCCCTTCAACCCTCCCCAGCTCCACGTACGCACGCTTCCTGAGCATAAATTCCATTTTCTTTCATAGTTTACATACCTAACTTTCCACAGAGCACGTGGTCTCTCATCCTTTGACCCATATTTTTTTTTAATCATATCACCCCGAGCAAGGCGGTAACGCCACTGATATGCAGGGGGCTACATAGGAGTGAAAAGATTGGAAAAGAGAAAGCCGGAAACCACATCCTAAACAGGGAACAAGGGATGAGCCGCTACACCTGTTCAATAGACGTGGATGGTGAGTGAACCGGGTGATAGATCATCCTATTATATATAAATATTAGTCATCCACATACAAGCCCGTTTCGCTGTATCACAGCTCATCCGTATGGCTAGACATATTCACTTGCTTCTGGCCGGGATAGAAACTCGACCGATTTGGTGTCAGTCGGAGTCTCTACTCCCTAAGCCATCGGCGCATGGGAATATATATATATATATATATATATATATATATATATATATATATATATATATATATATATATATATATATATATATATATATATATATATATATATATATATATATATAATGTACTTTTAATTCATAATTATATGATTATATTATACTCTACAATATTTGTTGTATTAGGCACTGTTTATAAAAAATAAATGGCATATTTACATTTAAATTAAAAAAAACTATCGGTTTGCTATTGTTGTATGTGGGAAGACATGAAATTTGTGTGTGTGTTCCTTTTAACAAATCAGAATAAACATTCACTTTGAGATTTGGCCAGTAGTTTCTAGGGAATACATACTTATTTTTTTATTTCTTTTTTTTTTTTCTCCCTAACGGTCAGAATGTCAACCTACATTTAACCTAATTTTATTTTTTATTTTTATTTTTTTATTGCTTCTTACGATATCGTATTACCGTTGATGTATCTATTTTAGTAACAAAAATGTCCTTTCTGCTTTCTCCATATCTTGACCTCTTCTTATAGAAAGCAGGATAGAGATGAAAGAAAAGAACGTTTTGTTCAAACTTAAAGGGGCTTTTGAGTAGGTTTACTCTTCTTATCAGTACGTATTTAATTCTATTCTTTTCGAAACCTTTAATTTATAAATAACATTTTTATTTTTTATTCTGATTTACATCCTTAATTTTTTACTTACTTATTTTTATTCTGATTTACTTCCTGCTATCATTATCCCATCCTTCTAGGCACCGAACCTGGAAATCAGCATTTATTTAATTAGAAAATGCAACTATCTTAGCCACTAAATCTTAACTTACTAAGACACTATGAGTAGCATTTGGAGGAGAAAGACTTTGTTACTTCCAAATTGTAATATCCTGCAACATCTGTCTATATTTCTGAGATGAGATATTGTAACTACTCTATTTACATTGTTCGAACTGTTGCCCTCATCTTTATTGTCATATTCAAACGTTTCGACGGTTTTATGATCCGGCCTACATCAGGTGATATATATTGAAATTTCGAGGCTAACCCTTTATTTAGTCCACGGGGATAGAGTGTTCTAATTCCACGTGTCATGCCTTTTCCGAATATTTTTTTTTAATCGTGTCACCCCAAGCAAGGCATTCCACTGCCACTATAGCGCAGGGGGTTACATAGATAGATTGGGTATAGGAAATGTCAGAAGGAGGGTGATAGACGACTTAGGATGTACATAGAGGGAGAGTTGGAGAGAGTGAGTGTGAGTTAGTGTGACCCTACATTTAAACTCCTGGGGGTTGTAGCCGTCGGGGAAGCAAGCATGCGGAAGGGAATTCCACAGGCGGGATGTGCGAGAAAAGAAGCTGTTGGAGTAGAAATTGCGGTTACATTTCATCGGTTTCACTGTAAAAGGTTGGGACCTAGTTGCCAATCTAGTATCTCGTGCAAATTCACATCTAGGGGGCACCAGTGATTTAAGTTTGTCAGAGCAGAAGCCATGAAAGTATTTATAGAAGAGGCACAGGGAAGCCACGTCACGCCGGTGAGAGAGTGACTGCAGGCGGTCAGCCAAGTCAGTATCAATCACATTACAGATTCTTCGCTGTATTTTGTCAAGAACTCTAAGGAGAATAGCAGGGGCACCCGACCAGGTGTGGCAGCAGTACTCAATACACGGGCGGATGGTAGATTTATATAAGTACAGGATAGATTCAGACGGAAAGAATTTCCGGGCCCCGCACAGAGAGCCGACTTTCATAGCAGCAGATTTAGCAATGGAGTCGACGTAGTCATTCCACTTCAGGTCCGCTGAGAGTGTCAGGCCAAGCAGGCGTATTGTTTTACTCTCTGGGAGGCAAGCCTGTTCCATACTAATGGGAGGGAGGTGCGGTTGTCTGTGGTGGTTAATTGACAGCAGCTTCGTTTTGGAAGAATTGAATTTTACGAGTCATTTCTTACCCCAATCCACCACGGATTCGAGGTCCTTTTCAAGCTCGGCAGCGAGCTTCGCCTGTCATCAACACCAGATTTTTGATCGAGGCGAGAGTAAACTGTGGTATCATCAGCGTACATGCCTACTTGTGATCTTATGGCATCGGGGAGATCATTGATGTAGATTAGAATCAGTTATTATTTCTTTTTAGTAACTCAATTCGCAAAGTTTTTGTTCACCTTTGCTGTGACCAGGTAATGAACTCACAACTATTTGGGTCAAGTCACTGGATTACATCAGCCAGTATTTTTATCACCACGGATACAGGGTCTACTGGATAAAAGCGTTGGTTGAAGTGACTTAACCCAGATTTGTGAGTTCAATACCTGGCTACAGAAGATGTGAACAATATCTTGGAGAGTTGAGTTACTGAAGCGAAATAACAGAAACTGAGATACCCAGAAAAAAGCATGATACGTTGAACTAGAACAATCTCCCTTTAATGAATTAAATAACAGGGTTAGTTTCGAAATTCCAAAATATATCACTTGAAGAAGGCTGAAGCGTATAACGGCCGAAACGTCGTGAATGTGAGGATAAATATGCGGGCAACTGTTCGAACAATTTTAATTGGGTAGTTACAATACATCGTCTCGGAAATATACACAAATAGCCAAGTAGGATAGCGGGTTTGGGGAGGAAGGTTGCAATTGCGGAGAGCTTACCTGTCTATCAAATATGAAAAATTAGTTCGTTACATTAACTTGAGAATTAATGAGAAATACTTATTACAAGCGAGTAAGGACAGAATTAATTTCAGTAATAAAGACCTGTGCCCTGCAGTGATTATAGGATATTACCATTTGGAAGTGTGGCATAACAAAGTCTTTCTTCTCCAGTTTCTCTCCTGTAAATTTAAACTTATTTATAAATGGAACTTTGTCTGTGTGTGTATGTGTGTGTGTGTCCGTTACCTATAGACGCCGAAACAGCTGAACCGATTTTCTTGAAAATTTACACAATTGTACTATAAGCGTCTGCAAGTGTACTTAGCTAGGTTTTGTGTCGAGGTACCCCCGATAAATATTGAAATCCGATAATCGAATAAATCGGGTGATAGGAGTGGTCCGATTTTAATCAAATTTGATACACTCATAGACAAAGACATAAGAAACGATATTCAGAAGTCTCAATGTTGCAGTTCTTACAATACTGCAGAAAATCGATACTGTATATATATATATAAGGCAAGATGTTTGTGTTTGTGTATGTTTATCTGCCTGTATGTTTGTATTTTTTTCAGCCCTTTTATTTTAGTTTTTGCTTCGAGTTTGGCTCTAAGTAGGTATAATTGTAGTTCTTAATCTCAGCCATGATACCATTTACTCAGAGGACTTATTCAGCCTTCAAAATTCAGTTTATGGCAAAAAAAAACTTATTTGATATCGATACCAGGAAATCAAAATTTGACTTACATCCATTCATTTTTCTTTCAGTCTACGGTTTCGCTTTAACTGGAAACAACTATTGCTTTTTAGTCTTTCGTGCCAACGTCCAAAGAGTCTGAGCTCCAGGACAATGGATTAGTTTTAAAGCTTTCATTACACCGAGCAACGCCGGGCTATACTGCTAGTACTTCATAAATAATGGACTAGTCTGTATTGATTGCGTAATTAAACAGAAAAAATATACGTTGTTTGGTTTCAGGGAGAAAATGAATGAACAAAATAAAGGGAAGAGAGAAATGTTTAATGACTATTTCAGTGAAATCGAAAAGATTGTCAATATCAAATCTTTGTATTTGTACCCACTTCTTAAAATAACGACCTGTATTCATATCTATAATTGATATTGCAGTATTTTTTTTTTTTTTTTTTTTGCAATTGTTAAGCTCAAATATTTAAAAAGTCGATAGGGGAAATTCTACGGAGATTTTATTGTTATAGAACGCGCCATGAGCTTACACACTCATTAAGTTAAAAATTAAGATTCTTCAGAATATTAAAATAGAAAAATCTAAAACTATCACGGGTCTTTTTAGGTTTTACTATTACTCTTGGTATGAATTTTAGTTTGCAAAATTCTTCTTTTATGTGACGTAAACCTTAAGAATGTGGGCCATATGGCCCTACACGTCTTCCAGTCCCTTGTAGCTCTTAATAAATTTTAAATCTTTGTTTTTTCTCCCAAACACTGTTCTACCATTTATTTGCTCAAACTCTTGAAGTATACCACGCGCTACTTTCCTCTGTCTCTCTTTCTCTCATCTGTCCCGTGAGTATCAGATTCTCCAAGCCCTCCTTCTTCGTTATGTGCCTCAGAAATGTCAACTGCCACTTCTTGATGTTAAGTATAAGTTTCCTTCTTGTTTCCGTTCTCTCCAAAACTTCATTGTTACTCACATGTTCCGTGCATGGCATCCTCAGCATCCTTCTGTATAACCACATTTCTTTTGCTTTAAGTCGCTTTTTTATATTTGAGGATATTTTCCACCATTCGTTGCCATACAGAGGGACAGCTATCACGTAACAGTTCAGCACTCTTTTTGTTTCTAATGTAAATTTTCTGTCTCTTAATAGTCTGCTTATCTTTTAGAGTGCTACTTTATCCATCCCAATACGCCTCCTGATCTTAGTGTCTCACTTCCAGTCCTCTGTTAGAACACTTCACAGATATTTAAATCTCTGATTTATAATTAGCATTTTGGGCTTATCCTTTTGCTGATAACCATACATTCTGTCTGCTTGTACTTTATACTTAGTCCTTTCTTCGTGCTTTCCTTCGCTACATTCTGCAGGAGCTTTTTGTAGTTTCCTTTCCGTGTCTGCTATTAGGAACCTTATTTTTTGATCCACCATCATACTAATTTTTTCATTATATCTGTTATAAACTTCGTTTAGGGACCTTATTTATTAATCAAACTTCATAGATTACTCGGTTAACTATATACCTGGTTGCTAATTAATTAAAGGTGTAACATAGGCCCCCTTCACGCCATTATCACTGTAGGGCACAGGTCTTTATTACTGAAATGAATTCTATCCTTACTCGCTTGTAATAAGTATTTCTCATTAATTCTCAAGTTAATGTAAAGAACTAATTTTTCAGTCTTGATAGACAGGTAAGCTCTCCGCAATTGCAAACTGCCTCCCCAAACCCGCTATCCTACTTGGCTATTTGTGGAGTGCTAAAACAATATGAGTAAGAATAAAGATGAAGCAATTCTTTTTTGCTCTCTATGTGAAACTTGGTAAGACCGTTTAAACCACACGAATGTAGCACACACGGGAATATGTGGTAAAGTGTAATAAATGAACGAAAGAGAAAACGTTCCATCGGAAAAGGCTCTCAAGAAACGTTTTTATGTCTTTGTTTTCCTATCTCTTCTTTGTCTGTATTCTATAATATGTTCTAATAGACGGTACGAGGAATGGCATTCTTTTCTCGCTTTGGGAGAGGAGGGATATCCGTGAGAGGGCAGGGGTCAGGGGAAAAATGTAAATGGGGAGAATTACTAAAGGAGGGGATGATGACAGGCGCCCCCACACACTTTAACCTACCTGAAAGCTACTTGCAGAGACAAAATAAACAATAAAAAAAAATGACATATAGCAATGTTAATAGCTTCTTGGGAATTGTGAGCCTGAAGAAAACACTTTTTGGTTAAGTTTAACAATTCACTCGTGACGAGATATTCAATTAAGAATTAACACAAATCAGACCTCCCACATCCCCTCCCCCAAAATAGCGAACAACACTCAAGAAATATTAATAATGATAATAATAATGACACACACACACACACACACACACACACACACACACACATATATATATATATATATATATATATATATATATATATGTAAGGTGCCTTAACATCAAAGAACACAAATAGATCAATAACCTAGAGAGTAAATCAGTTACTGAAAAATTTTCCATGTGCTAGAACAGGATAATAATCTAGAAATATCCAGAGATATCGAATTCTCTGAAAATCGCACATATACGTAAAGTTCTTGTCACGATAGGGTAGTATCTTTGAAATTTCTGCGTAATATATATATATATATATATATATATATATATATATATATTATTATTATTATTATTATTATTATTATTATGATGATGATTATAATTATTATTATTATTACTTTAGAACATGTTTAAACTACAAACTTCTGCAAAATTGTACATTTTGTTTCGAGGTTGTAAGAATAATATGTCTTATCACGTAGTTAACAATAATTACCATCATTGTTAACTGCCTGATGAGATATTTTTTCAATGTAGAAACGAAATGTACAATTTTGTAGTAGTTCGTACATGTTCTAAAATAATAATTAATAGTAAATATTCACATTCATTGGTCTATTTTTCTATTGAGCACTATTTAAATTAATGTCTTGAACGTTGCAATTATTTTTTTCGTTCTTTTTCATTTGAGGATATATATATATATATATATATATATATATATATATACATATATATATATATGAGAATAGATCTTTGTTAACGCTGAGGAAAAATGTTTATATATATATATATATATATATATATATATATATATATATATATATATATTGTGTATTTGGACAGCAATCTCTCTTTTATGCAGGTTTAGTTAAAAATGAATGACAAGATATTATGGTTAAGTTTTTCTTATAATTTTTTATGTAATCGTATTTTTTTTTCAGAATATAAACAGCATAAAAATTACCAAAACATTTTTTTATACGAGCACTTTTAGAAAAACGAATTTTATTTTGCGTGTTGCTGAATATACGTATATGTTTATGCATATGTTTATGTTTTTTTGTATAATTTATGTTTTGAAAATCACTTCTTGGATATTCTGTCCATAATTTTCTGAGCATTAATCAGTAGAACCATATCAACTGTCACTTCATCTTTGCTTTTGTTTCTAACGACAGTTTCTCTTTCATTAATACATTGCATACCTCCTGAAAAGCGTCGTTCGCTATGCCTACGCTCTTTTGGACTTTTTGGTCACTCTTTCTGTCTTACATTGTTATCTTCCACAGATAATTTTATATATATATATATATATATATATATATATATATATATATATATATATATATATATATGGTGGTTGCTATGCTTTTCTTACCCACATTCTGTCCATGTCATTTACTCGTCTGCGATTGGGTAATAAATCACTACTGTTCTTGTATAGGACAATTTAGCAATCCCAGTCATCTGTAATCTTTCAGCTCTGAAGCAACTTTCACGTGTGTGTTGGTGATTGGTTAATTTTTAGTCAATCACATATTTTTCTTATGTAAACAAAGTTTGTCCCACGCTTGCTGTTTGATCCACTATCTGCAACTAAAACGCAAGCTCGTCAGTAGTAGATCAACAGGCTGGCTAAAGACTACACTACACGTAAGTCTCTCTCTACTTATTCCTCGCCTAACGCACACATAGACACAAAACTTTGTCATCTGTCTGAACATTTTCATCAAGAACTTTTGATCTTTGAACTCTTGACCAAAATTTGTATCACTTACAGATACATTTAAAACAATTGTAATTTTTATGTTATTTGTTCTTTTATGAAAATCTTGCTAACAATTGTAACAAACCTTTTCAGCAAAAGAAAAAAAACTTCCTACATATTACTTTGTTCGACAAACAGCTAAAGGGGAGCAACTCTTTTCTCTTACTCTATGTATACTGCTATTACTTATTTTGTTCGTTTATTGAATATATTTTAATTTATTGGTTACAAATTAGAGTTGTTGTTTTTATTTTTCTTGTTGGAGGAACCGTAATATAAATCGTAAATGCCTAAAAATCCTCTACATATGCTTTCGAATAGTGTAGCGGTTTATGAGCTAACCGAGTTCAAATTTCGATTGATTTTGTTTCGTTCACTTAAAACTAATACTTTTGGAAAAAGAAGGAATCTTTTTCCCTCCAAATAATTTCTTAAAGATCAGGGTACATTCGGATTCTGTTGCTTTTTCTAGGAAAATAAAACTCTGAATTCAGAAATGTCTGTGCACTTTCCTTTGTTTTAACACTGTTAGAAGACTTTTGTGGGATACACCTCCTGAATTATTTATTATTACCGATTCTTCCGACAAAGTATACCTATTTCCATACAAGCCTTTACTATTAAATTATGTGTGGGTAATCTATTTGTTCAGTTCTAAACTATCGTTCGAAATTAACTGGAGATTTCGTAATTATTTTGTAAGATTCGTCAAATACTGATGATTTTTCTTTTTTTAGGGCGTTGACGATCATAGCTCTCCACAATTATGTCTATCGCACTTTAATATTTTTTTCTTTATTCTTTCACACTCAGTAATCCTTTGCATCTTACTGGTTTTATTATCTTGATAAAAACCAAAGAAGAATAAGCAACGTTATTGGTCCAGACCTGAAATCACGCCTTTAGTCACTTTCCTACCGCCATACCATAGTTTCGAGTCGTTTCGAGTTAAGATTTTTAAATTGTTTTTAGTTTTTATTACCACCACCCTCAGACAAAAATTCTACATATGGGGACGAGTTAGAACTTTATGGAGACTTTGAGATGTTATGGTAGTTGCAGTAAGAATGGTAACTAAGAATGTTTTGTTTTGGGGTATGTTTCACTCAGTAATTGTGGCTGGATAGGTTTAATTATAGGACAGTTCTTAATCCATTACCCCATTTGAGCTTGGGCTGCTTATTTTGTGTCTTCCTAAATAAAATATTACTGTCCCTTATCGCAGTACTTTTCAAAATCTCTACTGTGGCGTACTGGTAGTTTTTTTTCAATGCGTATCGAACAGGCTAGCTATGCTTTCCAATCCAACTGAGGAACGGTTATGGAAGCTGTGCTCCTCTCATTTTATTGTGATATGTGCTATTTCAGGGTCATTTTGAGATGATATGAGCATGAGGACTAAACATGAGGACAAGATGCCTTATTCATTCTAAGTCATCATTGACACAACAAGTTTTTTTTTTTAATCATATCACCCCAAGGAAGGCGGTAACGCTACTGATGCGCAAGGGGCTACGTAAGAGTGAAAAGATTGGAAAAGAGAAAACCGGAAACCGCATCCTAACCAGGAAATCATCCTCTTACGATTCTTTTACGATTCTTACAGTATTTGGATGCCTTCATTCTTACATACTCTCCTCCCACTTTTTTCACTTTCCCTCCTACTTTTCTTTCTATTTTTTATTTTTATTTTTACTTCTTTAAAACGAACTCTTGCTGTATGAAAAACTTTTGTATTTTTTCATAATGAAAAAAGTCGCTGATGAAGTATATAGGTCCTGGCTTGCGGCGGGCATTTCATCTAGCTGTACTGATGAGATGTGAAATGGGCGAAACGGGCCTCTATGCAAATTATATATATATATATATATATATATATATATATATATATATATATATATCAGCATGCAATGTGGGTATAGAAGAATCCAAAGGAGTATCCTGTACATATAGTGGTAATATAACTCTCTAAGAGAGCTCTAAACATACCCAATGTACACCATATTTGTGCCATTATTTAATTTTATAATAAAGATCCATGAAAATACTATTTGAATATTTGTAGAATTATTCTACAAGAAAAAATATAATGAATATAATAGAAATTGCATCATCATAAAATTTTATATTGATTTTGTAGAAACATATGTCCATGAAAATGGCCTTTTGGCATCTGGTGTAGTTCCCACAGTCATATATATCACCACACACCGTATATCGTGATGGTGTTGTCATATGTATAAGGTTTTCCATTAAGACAGATCAAAGTTAGCAGTAAATAAAACATTTTTATTGGTGAAGCTTTGTTGATTTTATTATTGGATCACATTATTTGAGTCATAGCAATTATGTGTGAAAAATAATATCACCCAAATGTCTACAAAAGCTTCAGTGGCACACCTTCACTCGATAGTCAAAATTTTTGATGACGTCTCTGCATAGCTGCTCCTCGATCTCACTAATATGCCCTATTATCTCATCCTTCAGCTGTTGAATTGTTGGCAAAGACCTTACATTTGAGATGACTCCAGAGGAAGAATTCTGAAGGCGTCAAGTTGCACGATCGTGGTGAGTAATTGACATCACTGTTTCGAGAGATAATGCGACCTAGGAACTTCTCTTGTTTGAATGTCCATTTTTGTAATAGTTTTCGATAACTTTAGCACATTGTTTGATTGCTGATCTTTCCATGGTTGAAACTGCCAAAAACGGAAGTTCTTAAATCTAAAAGAAATTGAAATAAATCATGAAAGGCTTAAACTTAATTCACATATAAATCAGTCCAAATTCTACGAACATCCTTTAATTAAGATTTGTTGACTATCTGGAAAAAATAAGACAATTTGTTTTTTAATATTATTACAGGAGATTTAGTTATTCACTATTGAATCATGTTATTTGTGTCATGGCAATTATGGACTGAATTGAATGCTATGGATGTCGAAGATTTGTGGTTCCAACAGGACGGTGCCACACGTCCAAAAGCCAATTCAACAATGGCTTTATTGAATGAGAATTTCCCAGGTCGCATCATCTCTCTAAACTGTGATGTCAATTCGCCATCACGATGGTGCGACTTGACGCCTTTAGATTTTTTCCTTTCTCAACAAGCCAACAACAATTCAACAGCTGAAGAATGAGATAATAAAGTATACGATGAACTCAGCTCACTAGTGCCTCCTATATATAAATTTACTCGAGCCACAAGATTAGCAACTAGGTCCCACCCTCTTACTGTGAAACCCTACTCCATCAGCTTCTTTTCTCGCACTTTCCGCCTGTGAAATTCATAAACTTGCTTTCTCTACAGCTACAATTCCCAAGAATTTAAATGTAAAGTCAATAGTCATCTCCTATCTCACTAACCTGCATCCTCTCTCTCATGCTCCTTTCTCCATCCACTCCACTTTCATCAGTATTCTCATCCTTCTCTTACCCACTTACTGACACCCCCTATAACCTGTTACTTTTTCTCATAACTTTCCTCCTATGTAACTCCCTGCAAAACAGTGGCAGTAAAATGCCTTGCTTGGGGCGATATGATTATAAAAAAAATACTAGTGAGACCGAGGAGTAACTATGCAGAGACGTCATAAAAAATTTTGATGGATGGAGGTGTACTGCCAAAGCCTTGGCGGATATTTGGGCAATATTATTTTTTATACATAATTGCCGTGACTCAAATAACATGATCCAATATAAAATCAATAAAATTTTGCAAATAACACTGTTTTATTTACTGCTAACTTTGATCCGTCTTAATCGAACAGCCTATATTTCAGTTCATTATTTTGTTGTTCATTATATCGCATTCGTTACTTTTATAGCAATGACTTTTAACATGAATGAGTGTTTGAAATATGTAACTATACTGTAGTAACATAGTTCAAATGAATGTAGGTTAGGGCACAGTAGAACGAGAAATCGGAGAGCCGAATTCGAATTCCAGCTGAATTCGTTGCATTCACTTATGCTTGGAAAAGTTATTAATCTGTTTCTTCCCGTCAAGTATGGATTAAATAACTGAACAAATTGTGTTCTATAGCCTTGAGCCTTGGTTGGCAACCAGTCTACCTCAGAAAGTAATGAAAACCCACTGTGGGAAAAATCTTCTGCCCAATCCGTTATGTCTCTTTTGAGACATGATCGCCCAAGCGTGTATCACAAAACCAAAGAATATCTAACGTTATTGGTCCTGACCTGAAATCACGGCTTCAGTCACTTTAGCTGACTGAGTAAACCATAATAAATATAAAACTAAAATGAAAATGTTAAAAAACGAGTCAGATAAATTGGCATTCTCCTGGATAACGTGATGACTGTATCTTTGTTTTCTAGAAACAATCCGCGTACCGACAGACAATGGCACCGGTACACGTACGACATTTTGAGTAGCACGGATCTATGGTGCCTAGAATTTATGAATATTTTGTGCCTAGACTTTATGCATTTATATACATTACTAGATTGGCGGCAAGATCTCATTTTACACTTGAAAAGGCTCGATGTAACCTAATTACTATGCTAACAATTTCTTCTCTTACACTTCTCACTTGTTAAACTTCTTTGCAGCTTCTTACTTTCTTATCAACTTAAATGCGATATCAATCGTTATCTTTTGTCTACTTAATTTACGTTCTTTCATTGTTCTCACTGGATAATAATGTTTTATATTTTATTATTCTTTCACAACCAGTAACTATCTGTGACTTAGTTGCTTTATTGCCTTACTTGGAGTGAAGACAAGGTAACACATTTCAAAAGCAACAAGAAAAGACTGAAAAACGATAGTCAGATCAAAACAATTATAAATACAAGCCGACAATTCTAGAACTATTTGCAAAATAGAAAGGAACGACCGTAAAAAATAGTTAAAAAGGAAATCGCCATGTTTTTGCAAAGAACGTAACAAAAAACAAAACAAAGAAACAAGAGTTAATGGCCTACAGACTAAAACTAGAAAACAAAATTAAATAATTACCGAAAGCAGAACAAGTCCTGAAAAAAAAAAAAAGAGAACAAGGATAACTTCTTGAACAAACCAACATTTAAACTAATAAACCCCACAAAAAGCAACTTCGAATATATTAGTAAGCAAATGGTAGAAATAATATGCACAAAATTAAAAAGCATGCTAAACATAAACCAACGGAAAAACACACACACACACACACAAAAAAAAACAATTAGTTTAGTAACATCATCAACTAAGAAAACCGCTTTTTATACAACTAGATATAAAAGATTTCTATTCATTCATTAATGAGCACACTGAGCGATGAACTTAGTGAAACAACACATAAGCAGACGATAAGGTAAACATTATCAAACACTGCAGAAAGTCACTACTATACTACAATAACAAATATGGACGAAAACGAAACACTAAGAATAGCAACAATGTCAAAAGTGATCACAAATTTGACGTGACAATGGGCAGTTACGATGACGCAAAAGTATGTAAATTGATAAGCATAAATATCGTCAATAAATTAGCAAATATCATTAATAAAAATGGCATAGATTTATACAAACACGACGGCCTAATAATCGTAAAAAACTGCAAGGGTTGAACTAAAGAAAAAATAAGAAAACAAAATATAAAAACCCCCAGCACACTAGGGTTTACAATAGACATAAAATCTAAAAGAAAAAATAGTAAATTTCTTAGATAATTTCAATTTAAACAACAACACATAGAAACCATACAGAAAAGCGAACAAAAACTCCAACCACTCTCTAACGTATTCAAACACATGCCTATATCCATAAACAAAGAATATAAACGCATTCTAATAAGATACAAATATTCAGTGAAAACAAAAATATACAAATTAGCACTAAGAAATAGAGATTATTCATACAAATTAACTGAAATTGGGTAACGAACTGTTTTTAAAATTCCATAAAAATCATCTTTAACACAAATGATGAACATCTGATAAAATACAATTAATAGTACTGAAACATAATATCTTTATGGTGGCGATGTAAAATGTTTTTATAAAGAAATATTACAATATATATATATATATATATATATATATATATATATGCGTGTGGGTACTGAATAGTTCCCATTCCCAGTAAGAAGGTACTGCGGCCAGAAAACGTACATGCAGCTAATCACATCTGGGACAAATTTCTTACTTCTTTTAAAATAAATTCTGATATGTTTTCATTTAAATAATGCTTTTGAAAAGTGGGCCGACCTGAAGACTTTTCAGTAATTACTCCTACGACAGGACAAATTCTTTTGTGAATTGAAAAAATTAAACAATAATCATGACTTTATTTTACTGCTGAATGCATCTGAACCCGACACACACACACACACACACACACACACACACACACACACACATATATATATATATATATAGATATAGATATATATAGATATATATAAAAAATAATGACAAATCCATAAAAAACGGAGAGAGTTTATCTAAAATATTAAATGTATAAAAATAGAGAGCTCAATCGATATTTCCCAGAACAATATAATATACAGAGAAGTAAACTCAACACATAATTAAATGGTTATAAATCCAGAATTTATTTCGGTAGACATGTAAAAAGCATGACTGTCTCGTCGGACCTAAAAAAATCAAATCGTTCAATTTCACTCAGTATATTCAAAAACAATATAGGTTAGCACAGAGAAGAAATAGAGAGATTAGGTGAAGCATAGAGCAGTATACAGCTTGTATATATATATATATATATATATATATATATATATATATATACATACACACACAAAAATCTAAAGCGAGCCAAAACCTACCGCGGTTTCACACTACGGATCGTCAGGGCAAAGTGTGTGAAACCGCGGTAGGTTTTGGCTCGCTTTAGATTTTTGTGTGTCTTTGCTCTACTTTTGTATATTTTCTTTTGTACTTTGTATCGAGCACTTTTTCTTGTGGTTAGTTCCGTTTGGTTTTTTTTTTTCTTTGCTGCGGAGTATTGAATGTTTTGTTCTTGTTTCGCGGGTTTCTTTTTTTTCTTCCCATTTATCCGACGCCTTAGTGCACCGGATTGTAACGGAATTAGGTTCTGTTTGTTAGTGGTTTTTTTAAGGTTTATTTTAGTATAAATTTACGGCCTACATACTTACAGAGTCTATTTAGTTATTATTTATATATATATATATATATATATATATATATATATATATATATATATAGCCTTTGAGATTTCACTCGCCCGATCGACTCAGTCGATTAAAAGCTTAATTGGGCGATTATTGCTTTACTCGTCCGCTGTCGATTAAAAATCTTGCAATGAAACGTGTCCCTTCAAATATAGAATAAGAAAATCTGATTCCTTTTACAACCCCAAAGTATGCTATTGAAGATTCACAAGTTACTTAGAATGGCCTACAATGACATTATTGACAATTTTGGTCTCATGCATGGCGCTTGATCTTTCTTTTATCGTCCCGGTCAGTGTAAGCATTCGTTAATTAACGCTTCCAGAGTGAAGATAAAATGTCTCTGTCGCCCAGATTAAAGACGCTCACAAATTTTTAGGAACTCATTTGGAAAAATATTATCCTTGACTCAAGATTTGCGCTATGTTTACGTAAGGCGACTATTAAGAAAATGGAGTCGGTCGAGTAAAATGATTTTGCGAGTGATTTCTTTTTCAAATCTCGAATATATATATATATATATATATATATATATATATATATATATATATTGTAGCCGTAGGGAGATGGTTAATTTTATTTGATTCGGTCATGTGTCATACATATTATCCAGATTTATCAAAAGGTTTATAGCAGGTTGGTTGTATGAATTTGCGTGGAAGAGTGGAAGAATAAAAATGTGTATTTTTCATGTTAAAATAGAAATCTATTAATAGATTTAATAAAAATTAATGTGCAATCAGAAACATTATTAATAAGTCAAGGGTACAGTTTGTAATAGTCCTTTAATGGAAAGAGTTTATGCGTACGTATGTAAGTATGTATGAGCTTTTGTTTGGTAGGAATATCTTTGAATGGAGAAGAAGAAGTAAAAGGAATCAGCACACGAAAAAGAAGGAGAAAGAGAACTATGTGCGACGCAACCTTACATCAGGGTCGTTGTTGAAGTTTCACCCGTTACATTTTAGCTTGTCGTCTTGCTGCTCCTATCTGACTGACTGACTCTGATCGAAGTCATTTATAGTCATTTAAATTTTTTGCATTGGATCGTGAAGTCTTTTTAGTCTTGTAAATTGCTTCCGTTGCTCAGAAATTCAATCTAATATCTACTCGCGAAATCCGGTTTCGACTTTTTCTTTAAGCACATGGTCAATTTTTTTTCTATTTGGAAAAAAACAGGATTTCACACGTCGTTGTAAATTTTTTGTAAAAGTGAAGAAGGTTGTTTTTAATTCTTAATTTCCTATCCTCTACAATATATATATATATATATATATATATATATATATATATATATATATATATATATAGTTTTAAGGTATTATGTATTTATAAGGCTATCTTTATATTTACATCCTCTTTACCCATTACTCTATAATGGGTGTTAACATCAATATATTTTGATGGATATTGATGTTAACACCCAGCGGTGACAGTTTGTTTCAGGCTTAAACGTACTCCCCAGGTCTGAAAATTCCGTTTAATAATAACAATAACGTTGAAGACTTTAATCCGCAAATAAATAATCTGGATAATGATAACACTTCATCCTAGAAATTCAGCCAAAATGAATCCATTAAAACTAGGAAAAAAGATCAATGATTAGTTAGAGTTACTGGCAGAATATGCCTTATTATGCGGATGTAGAAATCTAAAAGAATCAGCGCATATGCGAGGCTATGAGGGCCTTCTTACTAGAGCTCGAATAGAAATACCATTTAATCAATGTGTATTTATTTATATATTTCCTGTCCCATCTGTAGTGGGAAGAGAGGTAAATCAACTTAAATTAGTAAATTTAATTAGTAAAGGAGTATCTGTAATGTAATCGATCCTGACTTGGCAGCCAGCCTTCAGTCAGTTTCTCACCGACTTCATGTGGCTGCCCTCTGTCTTTTCTCCAAGTATTTTCATGGCTACTGTTCTGACGAGCTTTTTGTCCTGGTTCCCTAGACTACATGAATTTACTCGTACTAATATATTGGCATCTGGTCCCACCCTTTTACCGTCTAAATAGTTAAATGTAACTGTATCTTCTACTCTAACGGTTTCTTTTCCCGCACTTCGCGTTTGTGGAACTCACTTCCATTTGTTTGCTTCCCTGATAGCTAAAATCTTCAACAGTTTAAATGCAACGTCAATTGCCATTTTTTAACTACTTGATTCCCATGCATCTCTTATCTTTTCTTCGAAATCCCCTGCACCTTTTTATTCTCTCACTGTAACCTTCTGTGCTGTGCATCAGTGGCATTTCTGTCTTGCTTGGGGTGAAATGATTATAAAAATCTCAGTCATTTTAATAATCTATACCCATAAAATATTTCTCTGCATTTAGACATAATTATTTCAGTAAAAAATGCACCGTTTAATTAACCAGTTCTTTTATTACTACGTTTATTAAATTGCAGTTATATTTGTTCAAGCCTTTCATGTGAGACACTCAGATACCTTTGTTTATTAAGTAACCGTCTTGCTTCAATTTTGAAATAGTAGTTTGTTTTCGTTGTTTTTTGTCGTTTTCTGTTGCCAGTCTTTTTTTACCTCCGAGAGATATTTCCATTTTAAACACATGAAAAAAAAAAATTAACATGAAAATATATTGAGCGAAAAGCAATTTCTATAATATCAGAAGTAATCAATGAATCATAGATAACATTGAACATCTAAAAAATATAAAGCGAATCATTTAATTAAACAGTTCATTGGCCCTTATTTTAGTTGTGATGATTTATCTCCGCTTTATTAACTCTGAATACATGTTTCAAGAGTTGTCTTTCATTGCATCTCTCTTTTAAAATTTTCTAACAATTACCGTCACTTTTGACAGCATCAATACGCTAGTATCATACAAATGTACAATGTTGATGCACTGCAGATAATTTCACTACAGAGAGAATACTGCAAATGATTTACTATAGAGTTGCATAGAAATTCAGGAAAAGTGTACTATCAATCGTCAGGAAAAAAAAGTGAGTGTTACCTAGTCTATTCCAGTATAAATAATCTTATTTCATAGTTCAGCAATTCAGATGTACACAACACAATCATAGAATAATAATAAAAAAAACGCTTTCACTTAAGGATAACAGATGTTCGCACACAAGACCAAGTGTAGACAGACGAACAATAAATAAGGCATAGATCAACTTCAAGATTTGTACAGTGACATAATTATCATACGCAAACTCGACGAGGGCACATACACTCTCTGCTCAGAGTGCAAGAGAAAGAAAGACAGAGAGTGTGTTTGGGAGTGAGCGAAGGGGAGAGAAAGAGAGATAAGGTGTGTAATATTAAGAAATCCGTTGAGGCAGATAATCGGATATCCGAATCCATTACAGTTGTTCCGAGTTAACAACGGCTGACTTCACCGGTTTTCTATCTCTGAGTCACATCTTTACAGAATTCCAGAAAGGTGGGGGAAAAGCAGTAACAATAAAAAAGAATTATTTCACCCTTCTCACATTTTATTTTCTTTTATTAAATGACCGAGTATTATATCTGGACATATGCGAAAAACTTGATTTGTGGTGCATGAAAAGGCAAAGAGATTTCGGAAGAAGGTAGAATGGGAAGGTGAGAAAAAATGGGGATCAATAAAAGTGAGTGGGAAAGAGTGAGAAGAAGGGAAAAAAGGCAAAGGAATTCAGGGGTGAAAAGAAATAAAAGCGAAAGGATGATTATTAATTAAAGAGAAGAAGAAGAAGGAGGAGGAGGAGGAAGAAGTAAGAGGAAGGAAGAGAAGGAGTAGAACAATAATAAGATGAAGTTAAGGAAAAGAACAATGACAATAATAATATTAAGAAGAAGAACAACAACGACCAAAATGGCAAGTAGAAAAAGAAAAAGAAGACAGAGAAGAAAGAGGAGGAAGGGAGGAGAAGGAGAAAGAAAAGAAAGAGTAGGATAATAAGAAGAAGAAAAAGAAAGAGGAATGGAAAGTAAGGCGAAGGAAAAGAAGGTGTAGAATAATAATAACAATAAGATAAGGAAGCTACGGAGCAGAAAAAGAAGACGAAGAAGAAAAATAATAATAATAATAATAATAATAATAATAATAATAAGAAGAAGAAGAAGAAGAAGAAGAAGAAGAAGGAGAAGAAGAAGGAGGAGGAGGAGGAGGAGAAGGAAAACAAGGAGTATAATAATAATAACAATAAGAAGATGATGAATCTAAGGAGAAGAAAAAGAAGAAAAAGAAATGAAATAACAATAATAACAACAACAATACGAAGAAGAAGAAAAAAGAAGAAAAAGAGAAAGAAGAAGGAGGAGGAGGTAAGGACAAAGAAAACAAGGAGTAGAATAATAATAACAATACGAAGAAGATGAAGGTAAGGAGAAGAAAAAGACGAAGAAGAAAAAGAAAAGAAATAATAACAACAACAACAACAACAACAACAATAATAATAATAATAATAATAAGAAGAAGAAGAAGAAGAAGAAGAAGAAGAAGAAGAAGAAACCCCCAAGGCAATAAATGATGAGTGATGCAAGAAAAACTATCAAAAGTCTCATTAGTCTGGATAAACACGTCATTCACACTTCATGTGCGGGGAAACAAAAAAAAAACAAAAACAAATGGGGGTGGAGGAGAAAAAAGACTTAAACCCTTTCCCTGTTCTTATCTTTTGTAAATGGCCAATTTGAATGTCTTCTTGCCATTTTTGCCAGAAGCCATACAGCAGAGATATGCCATTCTTCTCTACTCTCAAGAACACAGTAACATTCACCACATAGACAGCCGCACGGGCAAAACTTCGAATGGTTATGTCTCTTGTATACTTCCAAGAATACAGAGAGCACAGTAATACCGTTGGATAGGGTAAGTTTTCAGCAAAACTCAAAATGTAATTTTTGTTGATACACATGTTTGAGTAAACGCCCTGCCGTATTTTCTTTTTAAAAATTTATTTTAAATTGTTTGAATTACGTTTACCGGACAGAGCATTGCAAATACTTAATAAAAGGAATTTTTTCTCCATCAGGGTTCAAACTTGCGTCTTTCTTTGTAAGGGAAACCACCGTCTGATTCAGTGTGCTTCAGAAATTTTGACCGCACAGAGCTTCTCGTCCCGGCAAGAGTCAGTTACCCTTTTTTAAAAAATGCACATCGTTTTTTGCTAATCTCTACGAAGGCCCACATCTGCTCAAATGTTCATGAGCATAGTTCCTTTATTAAGTCCCTCGAATGCGAATACCAGTAGATGTAATTCACGCCGTTTAAGATAAATAACAAAAACAGGACGTCTACTCAAATACGTGTATCCACCAAATGTTTCTGATGAGCTTTCCTCTTTGGTATATCGGTATAACGAATTTAAAGGTGGTTGGTAGTTAGGTCTCATAATTTTACTGTTGAGATTATGAATACATCATAAATGATGTATTGATAATTTTTTCTTCGTCAGATTCTCGTCTAGGTTCTTGCTTTCCTGTCCATGACGATCTTCAAATATTTAAATGCGACGTCATTTGTCGTCTTCTCTTTCCTTGAATCCCGTTCTCTTATTACTATCTCTATTTCTTTCACTTTCAGTAACCCCTTGCATCGTAGTAGATTTTATCGCCTTTCTTTGGATGTGCAGATGGTGTAATGGATAGCGATTCAGAAGGTGAAATTGAAGAACCAAGTTCGTGTTCTACTCGAGTTCCGCTCACTCATGCACAAATAGCCTTGGGAAAGGTATGAATGCATCTCTTTTCTTTAAACTATTGTAAAGGACACTGATCTCTTCAGACTTGTTTGGCAACCACTTTAGGAGAAGGACAAATCTGGATTTAAAAACCGTATGTAGAAGCAGATATTATATGCAACTAATGAAAAAACCTTGGAGGTCACCAATATTTTCTTCTCTAAATAAGAATTTGTGGAATTTCTACTATAAAAGTTTATATTTATACTTTCATAGTGTTTGGACCCCAGTTTGGGGGTTAACTATTTTCTCATATCTTTGACCCTAACAGGTGCTACTACTTCGGGTTAGGGTGAACCTGGGAACAGCAGCAATTAAGAGGTGGTTCCATGCTTCCCAAAACTTCCCAATCAGAGGCCTTTCTGCCGGATGTAGTTTATCGTCATACCCAGGACCAAAGATATTTGTAGATTAACATTCATTATACCATTATCATTTTAGAAGTGGGGGTCGTGTTCATAATATAAATACAATGTCAAATCTATCCCTGATTTCTTAAAATATTATTTTTATTTTATTTTCATTTACAAATGCCAAGCTTACGGCCATATCACGTTGAATACACCGGTTCTCGTTTGATCACCGAAGTTAAGCTACGTTGAGCCTGGTCAGTGCTTAGATGGGTGACCACTTGAGAATACCGGGCGCTGTAAGCGTTCAGCGACGGATGTGCGTTGTGGTGCAGTGGATATCGGCTCGGAAAGAGAAATCGGTGAGCCGAGTTCGAATTTCAGTTGAATACCCTGCATTCATTTAAGCACTGGTACCTAGAAAAGAATAGGAAAATATATTTTTGCGTGTGTGCGGATAAATTGTTTATACAGAAGTTGGTCAGCTGGGGTTAGATGAGGTCATCATTGGCAGGCATTATTTCATAAGCGGAAATAACATGGCAAAAAAAAATTCAACTTATGTTTTCAGCATACAGAGAATTTTATTAACCCGGGTGGGTTTGGGATTATTGAAAATAAATTGTCACAAATATTTTGATAGGTGCACAAAGGTTAAAATATGGTTATCGGAATAAATCTCGCTGGGGAAAGGATTTGTAAATTTAAAAACTTGGAAAAAGAAATGATGTAATCGGGAAAAAGAAAAGAAATTACGTCAATAGAAATATTGCTATTTCATTGGTCAAACCAAGGATATAAAAGCACTCCGCCTCATGATGCGAACTGGGAGTAATCTCAATGGTTAAAGATTTGGTTTGCATGGACCACCCATTGGTCGTTCTTTTTTTTTTTTTCATTAACCCAAGTGTGCACGCGTGTCCGGTCTGGTTTGAAGTGGTAAAGATACGGCTAGCGGAATTTCAACGTGCCTTCCTTAAGATCACAATTCACAGCGTGGGCAAGGACTCGAAGACCAGCTACTTTGACGAGGCCGTCACGACTAGCGACCCAAGAAAGTCGTCATAATTGGTGCTGTATTGACAGCATAAACACTGACTCAGGCTCCGGACTTTGTCATAATTGGTTTCCGTGACCAGGTTAGACGTAGGCCTGGACTGACCGCGTCATATTACAAAGAATACATATTCTATACATACGTATCTATAATAAAATATCTTGGTAAAAAAAACAAAAAAACAAGATCAAACCAAATCAAAAATAACTTTTTTTAACCAATTAATCTCAATCAGACTGAGGATGGAGTGTGCGACATTGAAAATCGAAGACGCATTGGCATGGCCAAGAACGCATTTCAAATACATCAGGAAGAGACAGTTGATGTTTCTGGGACACGTGATGAGGAAGGAAGGCTTGAAGAATTTAATACTCACAGGACAGATAGAAGGAAAGAGAAACAGAGGAAAGCAGCGCGAGACATATTTGATAGGCTTGAGCAAATGGATAGCGTAGCGGGGTTTAGGAGAGATACCATGAGGAAAAATATTGAGAGCGACAAGAGACAGAGCCAAGTGGAAATCCATAATCGTCTACGTCCCGAAGGGACACGACACACGAAGAAGAGAACTTTTGAAAGAATCACCGAATCTTCAGTTGAATCAATCACTTTTTTTTTAATCATATCACACCGAGCAAGGCGGGAATGCCACTGATTTGCAAGGGGCTACGTAAGAGTGAAAAGACTAGAAGAGAGAAAGCCGGAAACCACATCCTAAACAGGGAACAAGTGATGAGCCTCTACACCTGTTCAATAGACGGGTGTGGTGTGTGAACCGGGCGATAGTTTAGTCTATCTACTCCAATTGAAAAAAAAAAGAAAAGTGAAAAGATTGGAAAAGAGAAAGCCGGAAACCACATTCTAAACAGGGAACAAGTGATGAGCCTCTACACCTGTTCAATAGACGTGGGTGGAGTGTGAACCGGGCGATAGTTTAGTCTATCTACTCCAATTGAAAAAAAAAAAAGAAAAGCGAAAAGATTGGAAAAGAGAAAGCCGGAAACCACATCCTAAACAGGGAACAAGTGATGAGCCCCTACACCTGTTTAATAGACATGGGTGGAGTGTGAACCGGGCAATAGTTTAGTCTATCTACTCCAATTAAAAAAAAAGAAAAGAAATGTGAAAAGATTGGAAAAGAGAAAGCCGGAAACCACATCCTAAACAGGGAACAAGTGATGAGCCTCTACACCTGTTTAATAGACGTGGGTGGAGGTGTGTGAACCGGGCAATAGTTTAGTCTATCTACTCCAATTAAAAAAAAAGAAAAGAAATGTGAAAAGATTGGAAAAGAGAAAGCCGGAAACCACATCCTAAACAGGGAACAAGTGATGAGCCTCTACACCTGTTTAATAGACGTGGGTGGAGTGTGAACCGGGCAATAGTTTAGTCTATCTACTCCAATTAAAAAAAAAGAAAAGAAATGTGAAAAGATTGGAAAAGAGAAAGCCGGAAACCACATCCTAAATAGGGAACAAGTGATGAGCCTCTACACCTGTTCAATAGACGTGGGTGGAGTGTGAACCGGGCGATAGTTTAGTCTATCTACTCCAATTGAAAAAAACAAAAAGAAAAGTGAAAAGATTGGAAAAGAGAAAGCCGGAAACCACATCCCAAACAGGGAACAAGGGATGAGCCTCTACACCTGTTCAATAGACGTGGGTGGAGTGTGAACCGGGCGATAGTTTAATCTATCTACTCCAATTGAAAAAAAAAAGA
Organism: Ascarosepion bandense; assembly: GCA_037127315.1. Lineage (NCBI taxonomy): Eukaryota > Metazoa > Mollusca > Cephalopoda > Sepiida > Sepiidae > Ascarosepion > Ascarosepion bandense. The sequence goes on from JBBBDQ010000262.1 coordinate 328,883, forward strand.
AAAGTAAAAAGATTGGAAAAGAGAAAGCAGGAAACCACATCCTAAACAGGGAGCAAGGGATGATCCTCTACACCTGTTCAACAGAAGTGGGTGCTCTGTGAACCGGGCGATAATTTAGTCTACTCCAATTGAAAAAAAAAAAAAGAAAAGTGAAAAGATTGGGAAAGAGAAAGCAGGAAACCACATCCTAAACAGGGAACAAGGGATGAGCCTCTACTCCTGTTCAATAGACGGGTGTGGTGTGTGAACCGGGCGATAGTTTAGTCTATCTACTCCAATTGAAAAAAAAAAAAAAAAAAAAAGAAAATGAAAAGTTTGGAAAAGAGAAAGCCGGAAACCACAGTCCAAACAGGGTGCAAGTGATGAGTCTCTTCACCTGTTCAATAAACGTGGGTGGAGTGTGAGCCGGGCGATAGTTTAGTCTATATACTCCAATTGAAAAAAAAAAAAAAAAAAAAAAAGGAAAGTGAAAAGTTTGGAAAAGAGAAAACCGGAAACCACATCCTAAACAGGGAACAAGGGATGAGCCTCTACACCTGTTCAATAGACGTGGGTGGAGTGTGAACCGGGCGATAGTTTAGTCCATCTACTCCAATTGAAAAAAAAAAAAAGAAAAGTGAAAGGATTGGAAAAGAGAAAGCCGGAAACCACATCCTAAACAGGGAACAAGTGATGAGCCTCTACACCTGTTCAATAGACGGGTGTGGTATGTGAACCGGGCGATAGTTTAATCTATCTACTCCAAATGAAAAAAAAAAAGAAGAAAATGAAAAGTTTGGAAAAGAGAAAGCCGGAAACCACAGTCCAAACAGGGAGCAAGTGATGAGCCTCTTCACCTGTTCAATTGACGTGGGTGGAGTGTGAACCGGGCGATAGTTTAGTCTATCTACTCCAATTGAAAAAAAAAGCGAAAAGATTGGAAAAGAGAAAGCAAGAAAACACATCTTCAACAGGGAGCAAGTGATGAGTCTCTTCACCCTGTTCAATAAACGTGGGTGGAGTGTGAGCCGGGCGATAGTTTAGTCTATCTACTCCAATTGAAAAAAACAAAAAAAAACAAAAAGGAAAGTGAAAAGTTTGGAAAAGAGAAAACCGGAAACCACATCCTAAACAGGGATCAAGGGATGAGCCTCTACACCTGTTCAAGAGACGTGGGTGGAGTGTGAAGCGGGCGATAGTTTAGTCCATCTACTCCAATTGAAAAAAAAAACAAAAAGAAAAGTGAAAAGATTGGAAAAGAGAAAGTCGGAAGCCACATCCTAAACAGGGAACAAGTGATGAGCCTCTTCAAATGTTCAATAGACGTGGGTGGAGTGTGAACCGGGCGATAGTTTAATCTATCTACTCCAAATGAAAAAAAAAAAATTAAAAGTTTGGAAAAGAGAAAGCGGGAAACCACATTCCAAACAGGGAACAAGGGATGAGCCTCTACACCTGTTCAATAGACGTGGGTGGAGTGTGAACCGGGCGATAGTTTAGTCCATCTACTCCAATTGAAAAAAAAAAAAAAAAGAAAAGTGAAAAGATTTGAAAAGAGAAAGCCGGAAACCACATCCTAAACAGGGAACAAGGTATGAGCCTCTACACCTGTTAGTTGATTGCGCGAGTTAAGCGAATGAACTTGGTTTCATTTCCACAACGAATTTTACATTCTATCTTAATTGCTGAGCCTGGGTGGTAGCACCCGTTAGGATCCCAGCTATGGGCAAATAGTTAATCCCCAAACTAGGGTCAAAACACTATAAAAAATAAAATTAGACTGTTATGAAAATATGTACATAAAAAGAAAGTTTTATAGAAAAATATACATTTTTTGAAGGACAAACAATTGCCATAATAAATTTTTAAGGAAAACACCAGCAATACATTCAAAACTAGAAGACATCTTCAGTTTTCTAAAATAAAAAAATAAAAAATAAATATTCATCAAAATCTGACTAAATTATTATAACCGGACATTTAAAAAATGTTTCTGTATTATTTTTGTCTGCATTGCTTTTTTTTTTTTTTTTCTTTTAGGAAACAAGCAATGTTCACTTAAGTTCCGTGATTTGAATCAGTCGTTCATTACATTCTCGTAGAAGATGATTTGGTGCTCATATTTAAAGAATCGTTTTTGACACGCCGATTAGCAAAGCAGACACAGAGAGAGATTGTAATAAACAACATTAAATGGGCATTTAAACTTGTAGTGAAACTTTAGTTAATTCAATGTCACTACTGCTTATAAGTGAGGTTCGGCCACTTCTTTTATAGTCGTGTAGTTCAAGGGGAGGACAAATATGGTTGTTTTCCAGCACAGAAACGCAGAAAGCAATTTACTTCAACTGACCTGTTGTTCTGAATCTCAGCGGCCATTCATTGCAAAACTGATTCATTCTCTGTTCCCAAATCAGTTAGTCAGTTAACTGCCGTACGTGATACACGCTTTGGGTGATCATGTCTCGAAAGAGACATGACTGACTGGGCAGAAGATTATCCCGCACTAGGTTGCCATTGCTTTCTCGGTAGAATGGTTGCCGAGGTTATAGAACCCAATCTGCCCTGCTATTTAACCCATAACGGGAGAGAAGAGGCGGATTAATACCTTTCCCAAGTGTATTTGTGTTAAGTGAATGCAAGGAATTTAACTGGAATTCGAACTCGGCTCCCTGATTTGTCGTTCCGAGTCGATATCCACTGCACCACAACCCACATCCGACAAATTCCCAAATACTATGCCATTTCATTGATGCGAAATAAATATAGACTCGAACAGATCTTGAACTCGGTTCAGGTGTCTGAATTACGTTTGGTGTTATAACAGAAAATGTGTTATTTAGTACGATGTTATTTGTCTATATTTCTGAGATGAGATAGTATTTACAGCATTTATATTATTCGGACTATTGTCCTCATTTTTGTTGTCATTTATACGACGTTTCGGCCGTTGTACGCCCAGGCCTTCTTCGAGTGCTTCGAATCGAACCCTTTATTACAATCACTGGGGTATATCATTCTCATTCCTTTCATTCAGTTATTCTTGTCCCTAAGGACACGTGGCCCAGTGGATATAGACGTTGGTTAGTTCCTGTGACTTGACCCAAAGAGCAGTGGTGAACAAATAACTTGCAGGGTTAGAGGGAGATAACACATGACTTAAAATCGTAGAGGAGAGTGAATTGTGACTTACTGCAGTTAGTACTTTTTCGAGTTTCGTCGAGACGAGCCTTTGTCAATCTATGGCTGGTCTGCCGACCGACTACAGAAAAAATATTTTTGATGTTATTTATATCCTTTTCTTAGGCTCAAGTCGGTTTCTAATGTTATTTTGTTTCATTAGGCAGGAGTGGGTGCTAGTGTGTAAGTGAAACGGAAGCTATGTGCGGAGCGTATGCGCAGTTAACGAAGTTTTTAGTTCAGTTTTGGGTTTCGAAGTATTCACATCCGGCCAGTAGTGGAAATTTGTGTAAAATGAATCAGAAGAATATCTGGTTTTAGGAAGTCTATAACAGTATGTTTGCGGGTCGACCTATACGGTAGGTATAGCCCTAACTCAGAATTTAGAACTAAAAATCTGGAGGTCGACTTGTACGCCGCAATTTAAGGTAAATTAAGTTTTTTTGGGTTTTTTTTTTTTTTTTTTTTTGTGTGTGTGAAACAAACTTATCTCGCCTCATAATTTCATACTGAAATGCTTGTTTAAAAATTTATCCCACCATGTTTTACAAACTAACATGAATTCACAAATCGGGATAAAACTAAGCAGATAACCTCATTTGATATGAAAAAAAATGACGCCATTGCACTGTTCATTCTCAACGAATACAATCTCTACAACTATCACCAAAGAAAACTTGAATCTGAGACAAATGAATCGCATTTAAAACCATTGATTTAGTTTAAAATAGCAACATTTAAAGTATTTTAACCTTCAGAATTCGGATCAGTTTTCAATATTTACTGGGACTCTGCATAAGACAGCAAAAAATGCGATACTTCGAATTCTTCAGCTGCCTTGTGCTTACTATTTAAATAACTGTCAAAGCACTTGAAGGCTTTACGTCTGGAAAGGTTTTGAAATATATGTAAGTTGTGGTGTAATGGATATCGGCTCGAAATAAAAAGTCGGAAATCTGCGTTCGATTTTTTTTTTTTAATCATATCACCCCAAGCAAGGCGAAAACGCCACTGATGCGCAGGGGGCTACGTAAGAGTGAAAAGATTGGAAAAGAGAAAAACCGGAAACCACATCCTAAACAGGAAACAAGGGATGAGCCTCTTCACCTGTTCAATAGACGTGGGTGGAGTGTGAACCGGGCGATAGTTTAGTCTATCTACTCCAATTGAAAAAAAAAGAAAAAAAAGAGTGAAAAGATTGGAAAAGAGAAAAACCGGAAACCACATCCTAAACAGGAAACAAGGGATGAGCCTGTTCACCTGTTCAATAGACGTGGGTGGAGTGTGAACCGGGCGATAGTTTAGTCTATCTACTCCAATTGAAAAAATAAAATAAAATTAAAAAAAAGAGTGAAAAGATTGGAAAAGAGAAAAACCGGAAACCACATCGTAAACAGGAAACAAGGGATGAGCCTGTTCACCTGTTCAATAGACGTGGGTGGAGTGTGAACCGGGCGATAGTTTAGTCTATCTACTCCAATTGAAAAAATAAAATAAAATAAAAAAAAGAGTGAAAAGATTGGAAAAGAGAAAAACCGGAAACCACATCCTAAACAGTCGAATTCATTTCATTCACTTACGCACAGATACCCTTGGGAAAAGTATTAATCCATCTCTTTTCCTCTCATCTATGGGTTAAATAACAGGACAAATTAGGATCTATAGCCTTGGTTGGCAACTGTTCTACTGCATATAGTAATGGGAATCTACTGCAGGAAAAGTTTCTGCCTGGTCAACCATGGATCGAAAGTGAAATTAATGCCTAAACGTGTATCAAATATAGCAATTAACTGACTGACTACGTGATTCTCAATTTCAAGGACATGCATTTTTTTTCAGTGATATTACGTTACTCAGATATAAGTTTTTGCGTAAAATATATGATTCAGAATTTCACAAAAAGTGGCATTTGTTTGCATTTCTACAAATGTGAAGTACAAACCGTTTATTCAATGTAGATTTTAATCCACATGATACAGGAAAAACATGATACAGAAAAATAGCCATATATCATTTTTATTAATTTTTCTAAAAGGGCTTCAGTAATTACATAGTTGGCTTGAAGGAACTCTGCGTAGATCGTCAATTTGGATTACCAATTTCCAACTTTTTTTACAAGCTCTTGAAAACACAAGCAGCATTGTTTCCTAAGAATGGTGCCATTAACTAGATGCCGCGGGTTATGTGGGTTTTATAAAAGAATCTCCATCTTTCGGAAGAGGGAAAACACAAATTCTGTAAATATTTCCATTATTTAAGACTCATTTCTCGCTGTGCCCATCGCCATTAAAAATATAAAGTGCCTTCGTTTACAAAAGGAAGCTGATCACAAATGGTTCTCAACCCTTAATTGCTACGTAGAAATGTGTCCTTTCTAAAGGGGCTCGCGTCATACCAAGCATGTCATGCGGAAAATCTGATGATGCCATGTTTTTGACAGTCATTTCGAGCTTAATAATGAAAATACAGACGCCGTTATTTCTAATGGTTGTTACGTGTGCGAGTCGCTTAACAGCAGCGTGAAATGGGAGGTCGGATTGTCGAGTGAAAATTCTGACATTTCGTTCACTTAACACTATTAGCCTTGAATTAGGTTTTAATCCTCCACCCATGAATCAGGTAACATGGCAGACTGTGTTTTTACCTAGGAAAAGGGAAACACTGAATCTAAAATTAGCTTGAAGAATTCTGTTAGGTTATCGTGCCCTAAATACACCAACTGCACTACGACTGCAATGCGTCTCGTGTCCCGTTAAATTAACGCGTTATTCGACCTCACGGTGTTTGAAAACAGTTATCATGGATTTGAACTTGACATACTAGATCCTATTAAATGTTTCTCATGTTTTTGTTTGGTTCGTTGTTTTGTTGTTTGTTTGTTTGCTTGTTTTTTCTGTTTTGTTTTTTGTTTTGTTTTATTTTTGTTTTTTGTTGTTGTTTTTTTTGTTTTTTTTTACCTTTTTTCCGTCAGTGCTTTCAATTTAGTTGGGAAGGGAAACGGATCAATATTTTAAATATAGGCTTTTCTAATAACTTCATGGTTTTTTATAATCATATCGCCCCAAGCAAGGCATTTTACTGCCACTGTTTGCAGGGGTTTACATAGGAGGAAAGTTATGAGAAAGAGTGACAGGTTATAGGGGGGTGTCAGAAAGTGGGTAAGAGAAGGATGAGAATACTGATGAGAGTGGAGTGGACGGAGAAAGAAGCATGAGAGAGAGAGGATGCAGTTTAGTGAGATAGGTGATGACTATTGACTTTACATTTAAATTCTTGGAGATTGTAGCTGTCGGGGAAGCAAGAAAATGGAAGGGAATTCCACAGACGGTAAATGCGAGAAAAGAAGCTGATGGATTAGAATTTGCGTTTACATTTTATTGGTTTCACAGTAAAAGGGCGGGACTTAGTTGCTAATCTTGTGGCTCAAGTAAATTCATTTTTAGGGGCACCAGTGAGCTAAGTTCATCGGAGCAGAAACCGTGAAAGTAGTTGTAGAAGAGATAGAAAGAAGCCACATTGCGCCAGTGAGAACGAATCAAATCAAAGACGAAAATTAGACAATATTCTGACTTCTATTCAAAAGGTTCTGAATCCGTCGCATCCCTCCTGTAATGGGTTAATTAACAGAACAGATTGGGTTCTATAACCTTGGCTGGCAACCCAGTCTACCGCAGAAAGTAATGGCAACCTACGGCGGAATAAGCTTTTGTCCAGTCAGTCATGTCTCTTTCGAGACATGATCGCTCAAGCGTGTATCACATATGGCACTTAACTGACTAACTGACTGACTGCTCGAAGATCAGGCCTGGGGCGCTCTTTTAAAGTCAAACCTCTTTCATGGAGTCAAACTGCTACAATGTCGTCAGGATACTGCAACAGCAAAGAAACAAAATCGGTTCTTATCATTTCAATGGACAACTGAGAAAAATTTATTTTAGTGGCCATTAAAGAACAAAATGGCCGACGCCTAGGGGTGGGCTAATGTGTATGAAAGTTGTAAATGGTGACAAGATCAACAAAGAAGTGACATTTGAGAAAGCTTCTTAAAAATCTGTCTTGTGACCCATTGAGGGTGGAAGACTGAGTGTTGAAAGTGGCAATTGCTTCCGCTTTTCCATTTTATTTTTTCTTGCTTTTTTTTTTCAGTATCGTACCAGCAGGTGGTCGCTGTCGATTCTTGAAGCTGCTGCTAAATTAGGCCATAGGGTACTCTACCGAAACCGATTCCAACCGTTTTTTCCTTATTTGTCTTATTTGGTGTGCATTTCTTTTCTTTCTTTTTTTTTTTATTTCTTTTGCTTTCTCTTCTTTTTAATTCATTCTTAAATGAAAAAAAATATTTCATCTCTTCTGTTTTTTTTCTATTACATTGTAAATACTTTACTATTCGACACAATATATCACGGTCTACCGACAATTTTCCCGTTCCGCATTCTAATATTTACTCCCTTTCTCTCTCTCTCTCTCTCTCTCTCTCTATATATATATATATATATATATATATATATATATCACTGTGCCACAATGCACATCCAATTCTAGTACTGCATTTAAATTTGTGAAGCGGAAGGCTCATTAGAGCAATTACCTTGAAAATATGAAAAAGGCATAAGGAAACTGTTATAATAGTAGGATAGTTGCTTCAGTTGTAAATTGATGAAACCTAACTGCCAATCTAGTATTGTGCTTAAATTTGTAAAAAAATAGCAAAAAGTTCATCAGAACAATTATCATGAAAGTATTTATAGAAAAAATCATAGGTTAACTATATACACATATATATTAATGTATAATTGGGCAGTAATCTTTCTTTTAAACATATTTTGTTAAAAACGACTGACAAGGAAGATTTTGTGGATTTTTGTTTTGATTTTGCCAGTATTCTTACATGGTTCCTTTTTTAAATATTCCATAATTATTAACTTTCCAAGTGGCTATTCTCAAGCATGTTACATTTCGGGTGTTGTTATTTTATCCCCATTTTTTGACTGTCATGTAATTTATTTTCTGTTTTTGAAAAGTCAGTCAGTTAGTTAAGTACCATACGTGATATACGCTTAGGCGATCATGTCTCGAAAGAGACATGACTGACTGGGCAGAAGATTATCCCGCAGTAGGTTGCCATTGCTTTCTGTGGTAGACTGGTTGCCGACCAAGGCTATAGAACCCAATCTGTCCTGCTATTTAACCCATAACTGGAAGGAAAAGACGGATTAATACCTTTCCCAAGGGTATTTGCGCGTAAGTGAATACAATGGATTCAACTGGAATTCGCACTCGGCTCCCTGATTTCTCGTTCCGAGCCGATACCCACTGTACCACAACGCACATTTTGAAAAGGAGTTTTCTTTAAAAAGAAAGCATGAAAGAATGCTGGAAAGATTGAATAGAAAATTAGCAAAATTTTTCTTGTCTGTTGTTTTTAATGAAACATATATATATATAATGATGTGGCTTCCCTCTGTATTTTCTACAAGTATTTTCATAGCTACTGCTCTTTTTCAGGCCACATCTATTTACTTGTGCTACTAGATTGGTATCTAGCTCCTACTCTTTTACCAGTGAAATAGTTAAATGTAACCGCCTCTTCTACGCTAACAGTTTTTTTTCTTTTTGCACATTCCATTTGGGGAACTCCCTTTTGCTTTCCTGATCGCTACAATCTCCAAAAGTTTAAATGCAAAGTCAATTGCCATCTTCTGTCTTCTTGATTCCCTTCTTTCTCTCGTTCTTCCTTCAACATCCCCCCTGTACCTTGTTTCTTTTTCCTTTACTGTCACTGTAACCCTCTGTGCTCAAGCGGTGGTCCTGCCTTGCTTGGGGGGGGGGATGATTATAAAAAAAAATCTATATGTATGTATGATAAAAAGTATAGTTTTATTGTATGCTATGTTTATATATTTATATGCAATATCAGATACAGAGTGCATAAATATAAATATATATTGGAGTAGATAGATCTATCTATCGCCCGGTTCACACTCCACCCACGTCTATTGAACAGGTTAAGAGGCTCTTCCCTTGTTCCCTGTTTAGGATGTGGTTTCCGGCTTTCTCTTTTCCAATCTTTTCACTATTACGTAGCCCCCTGCACATCAGTGGCGTTACCGCCTTGCTCGGGATGATACGATTAAAAAAAGAATTACATTTGATAAAATTAGTCGAGTCGGAAGTAATTTTTTTTTCAATTGGAATAGATAGATCCATCTATCGCCCGGTTCACACTCCACCCACGTCTATTGAACAGGTTAAGAGGCTCATCTCTTGTTTCCTGTTTAGGATGTGGTTTCCGGCTTTCTCTTTTCCAATCTTTTCACTATTACGTAGCCCCCTGCACATCAGTGGCGTTACCGCCTTGCTCGGGATGATACGATTAAAAAAAGAATTACATTTGATAAAATTAGTCGAGTTGGAAGTAATTTTTTTTTCAATTGGAATAGATAGATCCATCTATCGCCCGGTTCACACTCCACCCACGTCTATTGAACAGGTTAAGAGGCTCATCTCTTGTTTCCTGTTTAGGATGTGGTTTCCGGCTTTCTCTTTTCCAATCTTTTCACTATTACGTAGCCCCCTGCACATCAGTGGCGTTACCGCCTTGCTCGGCGTGATATTAATATATATATATATATATATATATATATATATATATATATATACATGTCTAGTCTATGACTAATATATATATATATATATATATATATATATATATATAATTCCAACTGAAGAGGACTCAAGGCTTCTTTTATTTTGAGTACTCTGGTATTTATTTTATTATAAACAGTGCTCAATATAATCAGTATTATAGAGTTTAATATAATAATATACACGCTAAAAAGTCTGCCTCCTTCTATCGAGCGCCCCTAGCTCAGAGGTAGAATTGCCGACTGACGCCAATTCGGTCGGGTTTCAACCATTTCAACCATTTCGGGTTTCGTACCATTTCAAACTTGCTTATCGAAAGAGACATGACTGACTGGGCAGAAGATTATCCCGCAGTAGGTTGCCATTGCTTTCTGTGGTAGACTGGTTGCCAACCAAGGCTATAGAACCCAAGCTATCCTGTTATTTCACCCATAGCTGAAGGAAAGAAACGGATTAATACCTTTCCTAAGGATATTTGTGCGTAAGTGAATGCAAGGAATTCAACTGGAATTCGAACTCGGCTCCCTGATTTGTCGTTCTAGTTTTCTTTCCGTATGAAGATTTTTCTTCAGTTTTAATTTTCAAAAACTTTTGTTCCTTTCTCTCTTCAGCCGTTTACATTACATTTATATTCTTTACAGATGAAGGAATATCGTTTTTTTAAGCTTTCGGATAACCTTCAGGGAATTTCGAAAAAAAAAACCTTTATTTAATTTTCTCTTTCCTTTGCCCATGTGTAGTGACATCTCCTATTAATCGTTTTTTAATATACTCAGTTGTTTCTGTTACTAACCGGCCCAGGGATTTTGACCTTGCAATTATCATGTTACCAAATACACGAGCCATCGGTTTAAAGCTATTTTAGTTTAGGCTATTGTCCCGATGAACAATTCTGTAGCCAAAATTTGGAATCTTAACACCAACGTTCTTACTGGATTAGTTGTCAAGTTTAACTCCCTCTGCTAACAATGTCTTACCGCTGCTACTGAATCCTTGCTTTCAAACCTGGCCCTCTCCGTCGTCATATCGAGAAAGGCAGACTAATCAAGAATCTATATTGACAGCAAACCGCTTGCATACGGACAGAAAATTAATTTAGCATGTATACAAAAACAGAGAGGTGCGTAAGACAAGAATATGTTTTCTTACCGGATCTATTCAACCTGTACAGCATAAGAATTCTGAGAGAGACAGAGTCCTTGTCAATATTCGTCATTAGCGGACACAGTATCAACAATATAAGATACGCGGATGACACAGTGCTGATAGGGACCACATACTTCAATACAACTGGCCATCTACCCTCCACCCAGACTGCAACCCTCTTGATTATGCGTGGGACGCAATTGCATTCACCAACTTAAACAAGGAAACCTTCAAGGAGAAATGCAGAAGATTCTGAAGTCGTCTAGAGGTTGTGATCGAAGCCAATGGCGGTTTTATTAAATAAATGTACTATTTAGTAAAGGATGTGCGTTGCCGGAACGAGAAATCGGGGAGCCGAGTTCGAATTCCAGTTGAATTCATTGCATTCACTTACGCACAAATACCCTTGTGAAAGGTATTAATCCGTCTCTTCCTTCCAGTTATGGGTTAAATAACAGGATATATTGGGTTCTATAGCCTTGGCTGTCAACCAGTCTACCGCAGAAAGCAATGGCAACCTACTGCGGGATAATCTTCTGCCCAGTCAGTCATGTCTCTTTCGAGACATGATCGCCCAAGCGTGTTTCACGTATGGCACTTAACTGACTGACTATTTAGTATTTCAACATATTTTTATATAATTGTGATAAATATATCTGTTAAAATTAAAAGGAAAATGCAGGGCCTCCTACAGAAGGTAAGAAAAGAAAGCGAGAAGAAAGGACTGAGCATAAACTTCAAGAAAACTAATTGTATGGTCATCAGCAAAAACAAGACCCAAAAATGCCAACTACATGTCGGGGAAACTAAAATAAATCAAGAAATTTAAATACCTTGGGAAGCGTTCTGACGTAGGATGGAAAGTGCGACATTGAGATTCAAAGACGCATTGACATGGCCAAGGAGACATTTCAAAGCCAACCAGAGCACTGAGAGACAAAAAAATCATTGGAAACAAAGCAAAGGGCACTGGATTGCTGCGTGATATGTCTTTTTGTATGGCAGCGAATATTGGACGATCTCTTCAAAGATGAAGAAAAGGCTCGAGGTAGCAGAAATGGGGTTCTACGAATGGATGTTGAGGATACCATGGACCAAACACGTGAACAACGATGAGATATTGGATGCAAACGAGAAGAAAAATTATGCTGAACATTGGGAAGCGACAGATGAGGCTCCTGTGAGAGATAATGAGGAGAACCTAATGTCTGGAGAATCTAATACTAATAATTCATGAGTGAATTGAGCTTGCTTATACTTCTTTAGAGATGCATTACCATATGAAACTATACGCACGCTGTTCTGGGAACGCCATCTGTAGGAAAACAGCGAGAACTTATTGAAGGCCCTAATACATACATACATACATACATACATATATATATATATATATATATATATATATATATATATATATATATATTCATAGATAGATAGATAGATAGGTGTGAGTTTGTAACCCTGGGTTTCACGCTTTTGCGATAGTCAGACAAACTGATTAATTTTTTAAAAAAATTAATCAGTTTGTCTGACGATCGCAAAAGCGTGAAACCCAGCGTTACAAACTCACACCTATCTATATGAATATGTCTGCTCTATCACTGATATTGAGCGCTTTTAAATAAGTACCACGCAAATATAATATGCAAACAATATAATATACATAACAAATTGCATATTTATATATATATATATATATATATATATATACATACACTTTTCACACACACACACACACACACACACACATACACACACTCACATACACATATATATATATATATTAGTCATCTACATACAAGCCTGTTTCGCTGTATCACAGCTCATCAGTGTGGGTAGACGTATCCACATATATATATATATATATATATATATATATATATATATATATATATTACTTAAACGTTATTTTTAGTAGATACCCCTATTTGGGCAGACGATCCTTTTTTTTAAAACAGTATTTTATTTCATCTACCGACCTGCACATTCGAGAAAACCTATCAAAGAAAGTGCGCCCTCCAGCAGGATCCGAACCTTTGTGGGAGAAACCGTGTTTTGACCGCTCGACTACAAAGAGCTTCACAATCAAGCAAGTTTCCATTTACTCATCAGATTTTCAGGAAAGTCATAAGTGCTAAGATTCGTACTGGAGTAGATAGACTAAACTATCGCTCGGTTCACACTCCACCCACATCTATTGAACAGGTGAAGAGGCTCATCCCTTGTTCCCTGTTTAGGATGCGGTTTCCGGCTTTCTCTTTTCCGTTCTTTTCACTCTTTTATTTATTTATTTTATTTTATTTTTTTTTTCAATTGGAGTAGATAGACTAAACTATCGCCCGGTTCACACTACCCCCACATTTGTTGAACAGGTGAAGAGGCTGATCCCTTGTTCCCTGCTTAGGATGTGGTTTCCGGGTTTCTCTTTTCCAATCTTTTCACTCTTACGTAGCCCCCTGCGCTTCAGTGGCGTTACTGCCTTAATCGGGGTGATATGATTTAAAAAAAAAGTAGACAATGCAAATTTCGAATGTGCTGAAATGAAATGCTGTTTTAAAATAGAAAATGAAACCTCTACTGAAATACAGGTGTTCACTAAAAATAATAATTCCATCAATTCTTTAGAAAAATAATAATTCCATCAATTCTTTAGAAAAATAATAATTCCATCAATTCTTTAGAAAAATAATCATTCCATCAATTCTTTAGAAAAATAATCATTCCATCAATTCTTTAGAAAATAATAATTCCATCAATTCTTTAGAAAAATAATAATTCCATCAATTCTTTAGAAATAAGTTTTCGGCACTTCCTTCTTTGATGATTATTCTTCGCACTTTTTCTTTTTTTTTCTTTCATTATTCTCTTTGTTATCGTAAAATTTTCGTCATTAAAATATACTCTTTCCCTGTTTCTCACCGTGTATTCCCTTTCTCTCTCTCTCTCTCTCTCTCTCTCTCTCTCTCTTTTCTCTTTTGAGATCTTTTCTCTTATAATTTTCTGTAAACACCAACTTTTTATTCTTTCTTGTTTAAGTGGAGATAAATAACAGTTGGCAATTCTGTTGCTCCGACCTTTCAAGAAGGAAGCGTTTATGGCTTTCTTTTTCTATCATTCTCCTCTCTTTTTCTGCCCTTTGGGCATCTCGACATAATTGTTAACAAGCTTGTCTTACAAGAACCTATTATTAGTGAGTTTGACCCTCACTGCGTGCTCCATACTTTCGGCCTTGAAAAAATCAAATTCTCTTTTTTCGCTTTCTTTCTTCGTATTCTCTCTGTCTCTTCCTTTTTCTTATTTTTTCTTTCCTTCCTTCCTTCCTTCCTTCCTTCCTTCCTTCCTTCCTTCCTTCCTTCCTTCCTTCCTTTATTCTCTTTACATCCTTGCTTTTTCTTTCTTACCCTTCTTTCTTGTTAATCTATCCAATCATTTCATTATTTTTCCACCACCTTCTTTTCTAGTCTCACCTTTGCTTTCTCTTTTTTTTCTTTTTCGTTTCTATTCTTTTCTTTGTGTTCCCTTTCTTCTCCTCCTTCCTATATTTTTTGCTCTTGTTTCCTTTCTTCGTTTTCCTTATCATTTTTCTTCTTTGCGGTTCCAATTATTTTTCTTTCTTGCTCTCCCTCTCTCTTTGCTTTTCTTTTTTTCATCCTCCTCATTTTCTTTCTTTCTTTCTTTTTTTTTTTCACCTACCCTGTCAGATACAATCTAGAGAGAGTAAACACACGCTATAACAAACCACTTGCTTAAAGAGAAAGGCCTCCTGTGCATTTATTCCCAATTGCTTTTCTCCCTGCATCTTCCACAATAAACAGGAAATTTAATTCAAACAAGTCCCGTTCCACAAAACAAATCAGCAAAGTCTAACTCATAATACATAAGTAAATAAATAGTCATTTCTTTTTATCTTTCTTCAAAGGGACGCCGTTGAAAATATTCAGCGCAACTCCGGGGAATATGGATTGACTCATAGTCAGCCTCATATTCTCTACCACCTAATGCGTAAAAACTGACGGGTATCATTCATCACATTTACATGTAATACCACCAAGAATTTGTCTTTTCAAGAGAAAAATTCTCACAGCCACATCATCATAAAGACTTTTGATGCTTGGGGACGCCATTTTTAATCACTGATTTTATAAGCATTTCACTGGTAGCCGATTAACTTGGAAACAAGCTTAATTAAAGCGAACGCTAAATATCTTATTTTGAAATCACCCCCAAGCAAGGCAATACATTCATGAGGATGCAATGAGTTACTATGAAAAAGAAAAACATTATAAAACAATGAAAACAATGAAAACAATGAAACAATATTTTTTATAATAATTTCACCTCAAACAAGGCAGGGCCGCCACTAACGTGTGGCAGTGAGAGAAAAAAAAAGCAACAAAAAAACAGGGTTCATGGGATATCTAACTAAAGATGAGAGGTTGATGCGATTTAGGGAAGTGGATAGGATTTCGGGAGGTAGGTGATGGTAATTGACGTTGCATTTAAACTTTTGGTGATTGTGAGACCTAAATGCCAATCTAGTAGCACAAGTAAATTCATGTTGTCAGGCCACCAGAGAAAGAAGCTCATCAGAGCAGAAGCAGTGAAAATATTTGTAGACAAGCCATATTCTGTCGGTGAGAAAGTAACTGAAAATATTTGTAGACAAGCCATATTCTGTCGGTGAGAAAGTAACTGAAGACGAGCTGCTACAGCAGGATCGATTAGTTTGAGTTTGAGTTTTGTTTAATGGTATATCAACACCTCTGTGGGTCATTTAATGCCAAAAGGGGGGGGTTTTAAGGTATTTTTTCTAAATGTTCGCTTATAGTGAAACGGTTGATTTAATTAGATTTAATCAGATGAAAAAAAATATTTTTTTGTATTTTAGAAAACTGAAGATGTCTTCTAGTTTCGTATTAAAAAATGTAATGCTGGTAATAACTTTTTTTCTTCAAAAATTTTTTTTTTCAATGAAAGTTTATTTCTACATATATATTTCTATAAAAGTCTATTTTTATACTTTCATAGTGTTTTGACCCAACTTTGGGGGTTAACTATTTGCTCATAGCTGGGACCCTAACAGAGACTGCCACTCCGGGTCAGGGTTGACCTGTGAACAACAGCAATTAAGAGGTAGTTCCATTCTCCTCACAACCTCCCAATCAGAGGCCTTGCTGCCGGATGCAGTTTATTGTCGTGTCCAGAACCCAGGATCGAACTACGTTGCACATCCCATAGTGGATTTTGTCGAGAACATTGAGATAAAGAACAGAAGCACCGGTCAAGATACGGCAACAGCACTCAATGCACGGAGTAATGGTAGTTTTTAAATGCATGAAATAAGAAATTAAAATCAAATGTTGATTTGAAAGCAAGAAGTCGGAAGTGAGTTCCTCAAGTGAGAAGTACGATAGAAGAAACTGTTAGCATAGAACTTACGGTCACATCTAGACATTTCAACTATAAAACTGAGTAGCCATTCTAGTCAGTTAAGTTAAATTTCGTATTAGTTAAGTCTTTTTAAGACGTTATCATTACGATCACCTAAGCTAAGCAACCTCGATCCAAGTCAGTACTTAGAAGGGTGGCCACTTGGGAATACCATATGGTGTAAGCTTCGATCTGTAATAGATAATGATTCGGAATTGCTAATCGGAAAGCCGAATTCCAATTCCCGTTGGGTTTGTCAGTAAGTTAAGTGCCATACGTGTTACACGCTTTGGGCGATCATGTCTCGAAAGAAACATCACTGACTGGGCAGAAGATTATCTCGTAGTAGGTTGCCATTGCTTTATGCGGTAGACTGGTTGGCAGCCAAGGCTATAGAACCCAATCTGTCATGTTATTTAACCCATAACTAGAAGAAAGAAACGGATTAATACCTTCCCCAAAGGTATTTGTGCGTAAGTGAATGCAACGAATTTAACTGGAATTCGAATTCGGCTCACCGATTTCTCGTTCCGAGCCGATATCCACTGCACCACAAAAATATTCCTAAAAAGCAAATACAAAAAATATTTATAAAAGACAAATACGTTCAAATACTCTAGGAAAGGTATGAATCCACCTCTTCTCAAACAGCTATTGGTTAGTTAGTAAGACTTCTATCTCTAAATCGTTATTATCGCCACAAAAATAATCTAAAAATATTTTCTTTAAATAACCTACAAGAGAATGAAGTTAAAGTGACACTATTGAATATGCTCAAACAAATAAGTAAAGTCCAGTATCGAAAAGGGAGAAACCACCTTTTTAAAAATAATTTGACATAATTTTTTTATTGTTATCGAAACTCTAACGCAAGACAAATAAAAGCTGATTTAATAACAATAAGCATTTGTTATTCGCATCTCTCATCTATCAAGTCACTTTTACTGGATCATCAATTTGGAAGCAGAAACGAAAACTTACTGATTTGAATTTGTAAGAAAAAATGCACTGTAAATATACTAATGACAGCCGACGACTTGAATTTAAACTTAATGACTGGTACAGAAGTGGTGAAAAAAATAAAGTAATTTCCGGTGGGAAGATACAGACGCTGAAAGCTAGTTTATCGGAAACCGGAAATAGAAAATCCGACGGTGGGTTTAAAGTAAAGCAGGCCTCCTCTCGGGTAAAGGATGTCAAAAAAATAAAATAAAATAAAATAAAATAAAATATTCTTTTTTTGAAAATTGGCAGAAATGGTGAGAAGGGAAAACAGTATACATAATTATTTCTAGGAGCGATCAATTGCTGATAAAAAGAAAACGCTGTGGGTACTTCGATGTGATGCAATGGTTAACAAGCTTATCTCGATCTTTACTTTCGACCTTGTGCCAAATCTAAGCTACGCTTAGTACATCACAAAGATACAAGCGTTCGTTGCTCCAGGAGGCAGTCGAAAGTAGACATTATCTCCCCAGTTTCGTTAAAAATAGGACTGCGCACGTAAAAACTTCACGGAAAGAAAAAAAATTAAAGTAATATAATGTAAAGACGATAAGAAAAATGAATTTTTATTTACTGCTTCTTGGTCAGAATCTTTTGAATTGGTATCTTTTATTTTTCATTTTATTTATTTTGAATTCATTCGAAACTGGCAGAAAAATCTGATGATTTCTAAGCCGGACTTTATGGTAGGAAATGATTTTCCATTTTGGCATTAAGCACTTTGTAATGGTGTGCTATTTTAGTATACGTCTTCGATAGTTGCTTTTTCTGTACTTGTGTTTAATATATATATGTGTATTAAAAAATAACTAGCAAAAATAAAATATGCATCTGTGACATATTATTTTTAAAAATTAGCAAACTTTATGCTAAATTAATTTGATTTACACAAGTATTACGTACTCATGGCATGAAATTTAGAACAAAACTATTTCTTAAACACAGTGTTGATCTTTGTGATCTTTCCCCTGTATTTGAAATGCGATGACAGCTAGACAGATACGAGATAAGATGAGTGTATGGCGACCGGAATTGACAAAACTGTCCAAATGTTTTTCTTGAAAGAAGAAGAAACTGTGATGCACGTGAACTTTTACTGTACACACAGAAATTACCATACATAAAAAAAACTTCAAATACAAAAAAAAAAATTATTTAAAAAATACAATGGCTCGATGATTTGCATTAAACTTTTCAATTTTCGATTAGTAAATATAGTCTTCACCTGATAAGTTAATAACCTTTTTCAAAATTTCATTGCTAATTTTTAAAAGATTCTTCAGATAATAAACATCTAATAATTAATAATATTTATATTATTTACTAGCAGTATAGCCCGGCGTTGCTCGGGTGTAATGAAAGCTTTAAAACTAATCCATGGTCCTGGAGCTTAGACTCTTTGGACGTTGGCACGAAAGACTAAAAAGCAATAGTTGTTTCCAGTTAAAGCGAAACCGTAGACTGAAAGAAAAACGAAGGGATGTAAGTCAAATTTTGATTTCCTGGTATCGATTTATACATATATATTGTCGATTCTCTGCACTATTGTAAGAACTACAACCTTGAAACTTCTGAATATCGTTTCTTATGTCTTTGTCTATGAGTGTATCAAATTTAATTAAAATCGGACCACTTCTATTACCCGATTTTTTCGATTCTCGATTTTCGATATTTACCGGGGATACCTCGGCACAAAACCAAGCTAAGAACACTCGCAGACGTTTCTAGTACAACTGTGTAAATTTTCAAGAAAATCGGTTCAGCCGTTTCGGAGTCTATAGGTAACGGATATACACACACAGACACACACACACGGACAAAGTTCCATTTATAAATAAATTTAGATTAGATTAAAGCAATTAAAACCTTATCCAATGAAATAATGTGATAGTTTTATTTCATTTTTTATTTTACTATTGGGAGCAGATTTTCGGAAAAAGAGGCCAAATGATTGAAAAAATTATACATGATTTACATTCCCCAATGTGCTCTTCGTTTTACTCATAAAACTAATTTTGCCTATAAAAGTTAATTTCTTAAAATTTCATGAATTTACATAGCGGGAATAACAGATGAAAAAAATATATAATATTACTAATATAATAGTTACTAATATAATAGTAACGATTTCGCTCTCCCTATCGAAAACAAAAACAAGATTTTTACCAAAATTTCGAACGTGTTAGAAAGGATCAAAAAATAAAAAAAAAAGCATTAAAAAATACTTTGATCTTTCCTCTTAATCATAACATTTTGATGGAAAAAGTTTGTTTTTGTAAGTTTGAGGCCTTATTTCTTTATACTATGCTGTTTTTTCAGCGATTTAGTGGATGTAGCTATATAATAATATTTCTTATAAATTTTAATCCACCCACCGTCGATTATTACGATCTCACTTTTATTTGACACTCGTTACTACTTTTTGTGTTAAATTCTCTCTCCCTCTCCCTCCCTCCCTCTCTCTCTCTCTCTCTCTCTCTCTCTCTCTCTCCCTCTCTCTCTGTGTTTTGAATCCGAAACTAAGAGAGTTTCTTTTAGGTATCGATGTTTAAAAAAAAGGCACCCATGTGTGTGCGTGTCTCTGCGTGTTTGTTTAGTGTATTTTCTTTCAGATAAAAAAATATCGGCTTTTTGTATGTATAACTCGGTGTGTTTCTCATTCAAACAGGACTGCCTTTCGTTCATGAGTCTATATGAGACTGCTGTGGTGTCAGGAATGGTTCAGAAGACCCCTTGCAGTGCCGTTCTGTGCGTGGCTTGTAAAAGGATCCATGTTTTTTTTTTGTTTTTTTGTTTTTTTTGTAATTGCAGGGGTGAGTGAATTCCGTGCCAAGGGTATGATGTTGCGATCTCAGTGTCAATGCAGCCATGGTTATAAAACTGCACACTTACATATCCGGATATCGCTAACCAAGTATCCCAGCACACATCTATCTATCTATCTATCTATCTATCTATCTATCTATCTATCTATCTATCTATCTATCTATCCTAATATTATCCTAATGATAAATATAAATTTGTTACTAACCCTTCGGTACACATCTTAGTTTCATGCACGTGGCAATCGTCAGGTAAACAAATGTATATTTATCGATATATATATATATATATATATATATATATATATATATATATAAAAGACAAGATGTCTGTCTGTCTGTCTGTCTGTCTGTCTGTATGTATGTATGTATGTATGTATGTCCTTTATAGAAATCCACAATTTTTTTTTCGATTCTTACCAAACTTCACACAAATATTATTTAGACTTCCAGTCAGGTCATGGGCTAGTTACTTTTTCCGATTTTCCCTCGATCTTGGAAATCGATACCCCGAGATCCGATCAGATCTGATCAAGATCAGGATTTCAGTCCTTTTATCGTGGTTCTTGCTGCAGAATAATGCTCCAACTTGGTAAAATTATAGTTTTTAGTCTCAAACATTTGTAGATCTTCTCAGGCAACTCATTTTCTCCGATATCAGAAATCGATACCCCCGATCTTCTATCGAATCTGATCAAAAACCGATATTCAGCCATTAATATAGCTCATTTTCTCCAATTTTACTCCCGATGGGTACAATAAGTTTTCATGGACTTACTTAGGTTAGTTTATTGTTGGATGACTTATTTGACTTCGATATTGGAAATCGAAACTCCGATGTATTGTCGGGTCTGATCAAAATCAGGTTTCCAGCCCTTTTATTTTAGTTTTTGCTTTGGGTTTGGCTCTAAGTAGGTATAATTGCAGTTCTTAGTTTTAGCCATGATACCATTTACTCAGACGACTTATTTAGCCTTCTTTGCCCAATCGGTGAGACACTTGGCGGTCTGTTGTCTGCAACATGCCGGATCTAACGACGGTTTCTCTTGTTAGAGGGACGCTCGTTTTAATCCTGCGCATCGTTTCTTTATTACGATTTCTCGATTATTCAGGCCATTAGACAATAATAAATAAATTAAAATAAACAAATACCCTCATACCCCTCTAATTATCACCCTACTATCTTCCTACCAATTTTTGGCAAAGTGTTCGTGGCTGTTATCAATACTGGAGTGGTCCGATATCTCACATCTCACAGCCTACTATCTGACAAACAGTATGGCTTCCGCTTCGCAAGATCTACCGCTGATATGCTGACGACCATCACCGAATACATATACTAGGCTCTCCATAAAAACGGCGAAGCTAGAGCTGTTGTCTGGATATCTCTAAAGCACTTGACAATCTTGGATGCTGGCCTTCTGCGCAAGCTACAGGGTTATGGTATAACCGGGTGCTTGTTTGATTTAATCCAGTCGTTCCTATCAAATCACTTGATGAAGAACGTATCGAACGGGCATGCTCCCAGACCCTATCATACGAACGTGGATGTCCTTCAGGGCTCTATCCTAGGTCTTACGATGTAATCAGATCCCAAGTAGGTGGTCTGGGGTAAGAAATGGCTCGTAAATTTTAATGCTTCCAAAACGAAGCTACTATCCTTATAACCACCGTGGACAATCTCTCCTACCTCCCCACCATCATCTCCTACCTCCCCACCATCAGCATAGATCTCCTACCTCCACACCATCAGCATAGTCTCCCTTAAAGCAATGCATTACGCTTCTTCGGCTTCGCTCGCTCAGTCGGTCTTAAGTGAAACGACTACATTGAATCAATAGCTAAACCTACTGCCAGAAAGGTCGGGTCACTATGTCGGGCCAAGAGGTTTGTCTAAATTCATTTTGCACATTTACGAATCTACCATTCGGCTATGCATTGAATACTGTTGTCATATCTAGTCGGACGCCTCTGCTATACATCTCAGGGTTCCAAAGGAGGATCGACAATGTGATCGTTTCCGACCTGGCAGTTCGACTGCGGTCACTTTTTCACCGACGGGAAGTGGCTTCTTTCTGTCTCTTCTACAAATATTTTCACCGCTTCTGCTCCGACGAGCATAGCTACCTGGTACTCCCTCTACACGAATTTACTCGAGCTACTAGACTGGCAAATAGTTTCCACCCCTTTACCGTCAAAACAGTTAAATGTAGCCGCCACTTCTACTCTATTGTTGTCTTTTTTCGCACTTCTCGCCTGTGGAACTCCCTTCTGTATCCTCACTTCCATCCCCAACGTCAATTGCTATATCTTATCGCTTTGACTCCCATCCTTCTCTTATCCTTTCCCCAACATCCCCTGCATCTTGTTTTTCTCCCTTTTCACTCTACACTCATGTAACTCTCTTCATACCAGTATTCCCATCCTTTTTTTATACATCCTCCGACACTCCCTGTAACATGTTCCTCTTTCTCTTCCTTCTCCTCTTACGTAGCCCCCTGAGTACCAGTGGCAGTACTGCCTTGCTTGGGATTAAACAATTATATGTATCTATTGTTTAATAAATAAACGGAGTATCTAATCAAATATAGGTGTCGGCTACAAAATAATGTTTAATTGATAAAATCTGTCAGATTAATAAAATAAAAATGTTTCTTTATAAATAGACTTCCGTAGGAATACCCGGTTTATTGCTAAAGCCTTTTTTAAAATGGACGCCTACCATAGATTTTTTTTATAATCGTATCGCTCCTAGCAAGGCATTATACTGCCACTGCTATGCAGGGGGTTACATAGGAGGAAAGTTACGAGAAGGAGCGACAGAATACAGGGTGTGTTAGGAAGCGAGTAGGAAAGGGATGAGAATACCGCAGAAATGAGATGAGAGCATAGGAGAGAGGATGCAAGTTAGTGAGATAGAAGATGACTATTGACTTTACATTTAAATTCTTGGAGATTGTAGCTGCCGGGAAAGCAAGTAAATGGAAGTAAATTCCACAGAAGGGAAGTGCAAGAAAAGAAGCTGCTGGGGTAAAATTTGCGTTTACATCTTATTGGTTTCACAGTAAAAGGGTGGGACTTAGTTGCTAATCTTGTGGTTCAAGTAAATTTATGTATAGGGGGCACCAGTGAGCTAAGTTCATCAGAGCAGAAAATGTGAAAGTACTTATAGAAGAGACACAGGGAAACCACATTACGCCGGTGAGAAAGTGACTGTATCCGAGCTGCAAGTCGGGATAGATCTCATTGCAGATTCTTTGTTGATTTTTGTCAAGGACCCCTAGATGGATAGCAGGATCACCCGACCAGATATGACAGCAGTATTCAATGCATGAGCGGATAAGGACCCCTAGGTTGATAGGAGGATCACCCGACCAGATATGACAGCAGTATTCAATGCACGGGCGGATTGTAGATTTATGTGCAGGATTGTTTCAGCCGGGAAAAACTTCCTGGCCTTGCAGAGAACAATGAAAAAAGAAAATTAGTTTATAGATTAATTAGATTAGGCCAGTAATTAAATTAAAGCGAAAATTTCTCAAGAGAAACATTATCCGTCTACTGCTTTTTTATTTCTTTGTTTTTTTTTTTTACATTTTTGTTTTCGGATTTTTAAATGGAGTTGATTGAATTGTATAACTCTACATTCACACACATACACGCACACCTGCACGCATATATCTATAATGCATAACAGAAACACATGAATTATCTAAATATTTACATATATTCATATATAAACAATAAATAAACAAGTATAATGTAAAAGATATATGTATGTATACGCAAGCACAGTGTGTCTGTGTGTAAAGTAGGTACCTCACAATATATATATATATATATATATATATATATATATATATATATATGGATTGATTGATTGTTAATTAGTTTTTGGTCATAATAAAATTAGACCAGTGCACATTTGTATTAAAAAGTGTTCAATACAATTATATTTTAGAATTTTGAATATTTTCCATTTATAAACGAGTTATTACGCAACCTAAGTTTATACCATGAAAATCGCCTGAAGACACCACACATGGTAGAAACCTAGGTCGCGTAATAACTCGTTTACAAATGGAATATATATATATATATAAAGAAAATTAACGAAACTTGGTTATAAACAACCGACAATTTGAAATGATTTGTTTGAACATTATTTTTGATCGATACTCATATTTAAGTTGATATTCTGTTTTTAATTAAACAGTATTATATATTTATATCTACCGGTCTGATTATTTACGATAAATTTTTATTACGAAAATGTGTGTCATTGGGCAGGATTCGATAATAATACTATTTAATTAAAAACAGAATTCGATAATAATACTGTTTAATTAAAAACAGAATATCTACTTAAATATGAGTATCGATCAAAAATAATGTTCAAACAAATCATTTCATATATATATATATATATATATATATATATATATATATATATATAAAACACCAAAGACACCTTTAAGACCAGGTAGTTCAATCATAAGTCTATATTTAAAATTAAAAAAATTAAAATTTGCACAGAATTGGCTAACCACGTGTGGAAATTAAAATTAAAATATGGAAAAGACCCAGACATAACGTGGAGTATAGTGAAAGCAGCCAAGCCTTACAGCGGTTGCAAAAGATGTAGACTGTGCCAAACATACGAAAAGATACCTATTAGATTCATACAACTATAGATGAAATCGTTATAATTTCTTGTAATTTTAAAAATTCCCCGTTACGTGAGTGTTCAAAAAAATCACAGTTACGTTAGCGTTCTTAAAAAAAATACAAAAAAAAAAAACAACGTTAAAATCAGTTATTGCAAATCGCCTGAAGACATCACATGGTAGAAACCTAGGTCGCGTAATAACTCGTTTACAAATAAAGAATATTCAAAAGTTCTACAATATAGTTATATTGAACACTTTTTAATACAAATGTGTACTGGTCTAATTTTATTATGACCAAAAATTAAGTAATTAAACAATCAATCAATATATATCTACGCATCATTCATGCAGCAATGAATTAGAACACTCTCAGCTATTGGGCGTGTATAATGATAATATACACGCAAAAAAGTCTGCATCTTTCTACCGAGCTCCCATAGCTCAGAGGTAGAATCGCCGACTGACGCCAATTCGGTCGGGTTTCAATCCTGGGTTAAAAAGCAATCGGAGTCTAACCGTACTGATGAGTTGTGATACAGCGAAACAGATCTGTCTGCGGATGACTATATATATATATATATATATATATATATATATATATATATATATATATATATGCTCTCCCTTCTAATTGAGCATTTTAAAGATGAAAGAATTTCATAAACATCTGTTATTTATGGCTTTATGTGAGGGTTCCTTTCGAGATTGAGCACTTCCAACTGTTGGCGAATTTACATTGGTGTAAATATATTACACGCTTTGAAAGTTTCCTTTCCGAACGTCCATCGATGGCTTGGGGAACACTTGTTAACTATTAAGGAATTCGGTGACCCTTATTCTGCAGATCGCTTTTCTGTTTTGCCCAAAGTTCGTTCTCCATTCCACCTCATTGTTCTGGAGGCTTTGACGATATTGTCAAACAAAGAGAACTCAAGCTCTGATTAGATTTATTTATGTCTCTTGGTGAAGGTTTATGACGATGGGGAATTTTTTGTTTCCCTGCTCTTTCTGAACATTACCTAATTTTCATCCTTAATTTAAAATATTCTTCCCACATATACCCATGAGAAGTTTTGTCAGACGAAATGCTTGCCTCGGATTTTTTTTTTTGAAGCGGATTTTTTTTTTTAATTTTCTTTTTCTGTTTTTAAGCGATATCATTAAACTATTTGCTTTTCTAGTTTATGATATTCAGCTTCCTTAAATATATATATATTGAAATATGGAAGAAGAAACCCTGATATAACTAACTTGAAGCAATATAAAAATAGCCAAACTTTACAATGGAGGTAAAGTATGCAGAGTATGCTAGGAGGAAAAATTAGCGATTATATTTTTACCGGTGGAAAAAAAAAATGGAAATAAAAAATCAGAAATTATGTCCAGATGTAAACATATCCATACCTACAAGGATCGTAAAATCATGGATGAAAGTGTTCTAAGATCTTTAAATAACTCCTCCCTAATTTTGAAAAATTATCTGTTAAAAATTCCAGTCGCGTGCACGTAAAAAATCCCTGTTGGAGCGTTTGAAAAACGGTAAAATCTGTTATTGTAAATCGCCTGAAGATAACGAAAGGTTGAAACCTAGGTCGCGGAAATAACTCATTTCCAAATGATAAATATTCAAAAGTTCTACAATATAATTGTATTAAATAATTTTGAATATATATTGTGGGTATTTAGGCAGCATTTTTTCATTAATGCATGTTTTATTAAATAATCAAGTTTTTTCTATTTATTTTATGTAAATTTTTTCATATTCTCTGATAAGCTTAATTAAAGAAGCTATTGGTTTATTCTCGCTTGGTCATGTGTGACGTCATGAGCTGTGAGGCAACATTCGCTTGCAGCGTCTTAAATGCACGAGTTTGTTGTTGCTTGGAAATCTTTCATGTAAACAAAAACAGTTTGTCATTGTAGTTTGTCCGTGTTTAATATATACAAGCAACATAGCCCGGCGTTGACCGTGCAACTCAGAACATTTTTAATTAGATGATTAATGCAGCGTGTTGCGATTTCCGAGCGCTTGTAGTCGCCGCCTCACTTTAAAACTCAGTTATATAAAAAATAATTATATAAAAAATTGTTGTTTAAAAAATTGTTCAAAATTCCATTAAAAAAATTATTTTCTTCGGCTTTGCGTAAACGTGAGTTGATGTTTTGTGTGACATTTTAAACAACATTGCGTTTGTTTTTGTTTCAAAATTACGGGGGTAAAATATTTACATTTTCTGTTGACTAAATGAATTTCAGAAATTTTCGAAGAATATTTAAAAATGTAAACATTTAATTTTAGAGAAATAAAGTTACATTAATGCCACACGATTTAAAGACAGTTAATTTCCTGCATGAACTATTTAGCGAAAAACAGATTCCTTTTTTTTTTAATTTTATTTTCTGAAGTATGAAATATTAAATCTGAAAAAAAATACTTAAAAAATTAAATTGTATCAAAATTACGGAGAAAATATTAACATTTTTTGTTGACTACATGAATTTCAGAAATTTTCGAAGGATATTTAAAAATGTATACATTTAATTTTAGAAGAAAAAGTTACATTAATGCCACACGAATTAAAGACAGTTGATTTCCTGCATGAAATATTTAGCAAAAAAAAAGCTTTATTTTTTTTTAATTTTATTTTCTGAAGTATGAAATATTAAATCTGAAAAAAAAAAAGACTTAAATAATTCAATTAACCATTGGCACTTTTTTTTTTTTTTTACATATTTTGTTTTTGTTTGAAAAACACTTTTTTAAAATAGTTCTTTTGTTTCAGAATTACGGGGAAAATATTCACATTTTTTTGTTGACAAAATGAATTTTTTAAACGTTGGAATAAAAATTAAATATAAAGGCTCATTTTTTTTATTCGCGTTTATCATGTGTGATTTGCTTTCTGTGACGTAATCTAGCAACCATCTTAGATCTTAGATGTTTTCCGGAGCAAATGTAAACAATCTGCACCATTGGCTAAAAAGTGCGAAAGGAAAAATTGCTGAACTTAAACTCAAAAAGTATGTGTCGACCTGGCTTCCCTGTAGATATGTGTCCCTAGAAAGTTTGAATGGCGTAGCTTAAAAAATGTAAGCATGCATAGGGAACAGTCACACACAGGCTCACAGAAATCTAGGTCGCCAAATAACTCGTTTCAAATTATATATATACATATATATATATATATATATATATATATATATATATTTCATTTGAAACGAGTTATTTGGCGACCTAGGTTTCTACCTTTCGGTGTATTTAGGCGACTGACAGTAACTGATTTTGCCGTTTTTCAAATGCTCACGTAACAGGGATCTTTTCTGAACGCGCACATTTCAAAATTAGGAGAAGTTATTTAAGGAACTTAAAACACTTTCATATATCATTGTATGTATCCTAATAGGTATTTATTGGTATGGTTACACATGGACATAGTTTCTGTTCTTTCATTTAGTAATTTCTTTCTTTCTGGGAACAACATAATAGTCAATTTTTTCTCCTGGCGTAATCTGCATATTTCACCATTATACCAATAAATACCAACTAGGATCATGCAATCATGGATGAAAGTGTTCTAAGACCTTTAAGTAACTTCTAAGACCTTATGCGTCCATAAAAAAATCCCTGTTACGTTTGAAAAACGGTAAAATCAGTTATTGTAAATCGTCTGAAGACACCGAAAGGTAGAAACCTTGGTCGCGAAATAACTCGTTTCCAAATGAAAAATATTCAAAAGTTTTACAATATAATTGTATTGAACAGTTGTTAATACAACTGTGAACTGGTCTAATTTAATTATGCCCCCAAAGTAACTAATAAACTATATATAGCGCAGTGGATATCGACTCGGAACGACAGATCAGGGTACCGAGTTCGAATTCCAATTGAATTCCTTGCATTCACTTACGCACAAATACCCTTGGGAAAGGTATTAATTCCTCCAGTAATGGGTTAAATAATAGGACAGATTGGGTTGTATAGCCTTGGCTGGCAACCTGTCTACCGTAGAAAGTAATGGCAACCTACTGCGGAATAATCTTCTACCCAGTCAGACATGTCTCTTTCGAGGCATGATCACCCAAAGCGTGTATCCAGTATGCCACTTAATTGATATGAGTTGAAAGCCGACAAGATCATAGAATAAAGAAAAAGAGGTGTGTGTGTGTGTGTGTGTGTGTGTGTGTGTGTGTGTGTGTGTGTGTGTGTGTGTGTGTGTAAAGTTATTACGAAAAATCTTTTGCATTTATTGAAGCATCCCGTTCGACTATTATAAAAGGCACATTTATTTGGCAATTCATGCAATCATTTTGTTAGCCATTAAAAAAACAGAGGATTAAACTAATCGTTTAATCCTTTGTTGAAAAAACCCGGAATTCTAAGCGAAATCCTTCCGTTAATATCAAAGCCCAGGCTTCATTTACATTAAAATGTTGGTGAATATTCTATGGATTATAGAAATAGTTTTGTCAATTTCCTTCCTTTGAAACAAGTAAAAATCTTTTTTGTTTTTGTCAAAAACATCAAAGAGAGAAAAATGCGACTTACATTCAACAGAAATGATACAATTCTTCCGAATAACAAGAAATATCTTTAGTTAAAAGTAATATAAAATTCAACCTTAGTATTGGTTAAAAGTATAGCCGAAAGCGATTGAATAACGAAAACATTCGGACAATTTTTACATAATTTATGTACTGAAAATAAAAATAAAAATTATAAGATCACATGAAAAATTATATAAAAAAACTTAACCACAGTAGGTTGTCAGTTATTTTTAACGTAACTTGTATATAAAGAAGGACTGCCGCCTAGAAACACACACACACACACACACAGACACACACGGACACACACACACACACACACACTCTATATATATATATATGTATATGTATATATATATTCAGTCTTCAGGCTGAAATATAGCGTGCATGAAACTGTCGCCATTTCGTGTTGACCTCAGCGTCCACTCATATATATATATATATATATATGTGTGTGTGTGTGTGTGTGTGTGTGTGTGTGTGTGTGTGTGTGTGACTCATGAAGAAAACATGACTTTCTGCTTGCGAAAATGTATCGGGTAGAAAAATAACACAGATGTCTACATGAGTAGGTCACAGCTATTTTGCAAGATAAGCGTTCTTTCTCCGTCGGAGATTTTAAAATCCGATTCAAGATTGTATCACTTGAGAGGAATTCATTCATATTTCTAAAACGGTCGACTCCACCAGAATATCGACATCTCTTCATGACTCACCGCAAATCCACCAATGAGACAATCCTTATTTCTTATAAACCGAAGAAAGCGAATTTCTTGTGAAAACGTTACAAGGTCTTTCACTTGAGCGTTAAGCCTCTTCCAATAGAATAAACCTTTCATTGGTTCTGTTAACTTTGTTTAATTCAAGTTTGAATCCAAAAGGCAACATTATAGTCATAACTTTGTTTTTCATGCATGAAAGTAGCATTATGGTTATCGGCAAGTACAATCGGTGCACCGGGTTTAAATTCTGATAGTGATCGCTTCGTGCTAATGCTCTTGTAAAAGGCATGGATTCATCTTTTTATAGTTATGGGTTAACTTTTTAGTGCCAGTTGTTTAGCGAGTGAAATATATTTGAAGACATTTTTAATAACAAAAGAGCATTAATATTTTGTCACTTATACACATAATATGTGCTTACACATCAAGTTTTTATTTAGAAAATTTTGGTAAAAATATTTTTTACATATGTTACCCCCACTTACGTAATGCCTTGAAATTTCGAGAAATTAAATTTTAATCTGAATATTTTTTTTTATTATTTGGAAGCAGTACTCCTTGAAAAATGTAAATTACCAGTTTTTTACAAACTCTTACTCATTTTCCAAAAATCTGCTCCGAATCATAAAATAAAAATATAATAAAATTAATATTATTTTATTAGAAATGGTTTTAATTGCTTTTATAAATAAGATTTATTAAGAACATTATTGTCTTAATAAAAAGAAATCGATAAATAATTAATTTTTACAAGAATTATTTTCATTTTTTTATTTTAATTATAATAATTTATTGTAATATTTTTAAAAATCTTTTACAGTTTTACATTAGTTTAATCTCGTTACGTGATTTTATTAAGTGAAAGCTATATTTACTAATCAAAAATTAAAAAGCTTAATACAGATTATTTTGTACTAAAATTTTAAAAATAATTTTTAAAATAATTTTTATTTTTATGTATACAAAATATTATGTAACGTGCCAAATTTTTGAAAGTATGGTCAGCCATACACGACATTATCAGAAAATAAGAGCGATGACTAGAGTAAATTTAAAATCGACATTATTAAAATTAGATTAGAGAGAATATTTTCTAGAATTTTTAAAATTACTGAGTAGTGAGTACTTAAAATCTATATAAAAAGCGCCTACGTCATTTTCTTAAATTGTTTTAAATGGGCACGTCTCCGTAGAACAACAATCATTATGATATCAGCTGTCAATGCCTCGTTAATTGCGTAAAATATGGCGATGTCGGTTAACAGCAGCTGCTGTTTTGTTTTAAAAAATACATTTCCGTGTTATTTTAAATTTAAAGGGAATTTTTTTTTCAAATCAAAGTTTCAGAAATGTATATTTTATTTTTTAGATTTTTTAATTACATTGCGACGAAAGAGAACGAGAAAAAGGCGCCAATCAGCAATTTTAGAAAAAGTCGATTCTAATCATTTTAAATTCTGTATATATATATTTTGCTTATTGGAAATAGTAAATAGTAAATTTAATTTTTTAGCTTTTAATTAAAACTAAAATGAAAGCTTCTAGAAAGCTTTTTTTATTTTTAGAATTCATTTAAAACTATAAATATTGAAAATTATTGAAGGTGCCTATTATTTGCCATTTTAAAAAAATCGAATAAATTGTTAATTAGACTGTTAATTTCAATAAATATTATAATAAATAAATAGTGTTTATTATTTTTGTTGTAAATTCTCAAGAACAAAGAAAATATATAAATTCTCTGTCATCAAATGTTTAGGTTTTATTACAATTCTAATCATCCCTTTTGAAAGCCATAAATATTGCTGAAGATTAGGAGTGAATCTAGTTTAAAAAAAAGCGTTGCAATGGGAAAAACTGTCCTTTTCACACTCTTTCTTATTTTGGACACATTCATCCATGTTTACCAAAAATATAGTTAATATCTTTCCTAGGCATTTATTTTTTTAAAATTCTATTAGGTAATTACTAAACATTAATAGCTATTAAATTCTAATTAGTACGGTTAATTAGTAATTACCGTAGTTATTATTGTATAATACACAATCTTTGAAGAATTGAGTACCCAAAGTTAGGAGTTCATCATCTGTGAATAGTTAGAGTACTCTGTTGTCAAGTTTTACTCAGAAATTGGAACACAAACAGAATGCCGAGAACATGAACTATGTAGGGATAATGACGAGGTAAGTCAAGTGATATTTTTAACGAAACAAGATTGGGAATTTATTTACAAGTGTACACTTTTGAAGTTTCAGTAGCTTGTTTCAGGACAAGTAATCAAACTTTAAAGTTTCATAGTTTCGATGAATTGTCAAGAAAAGAAAATGTTCATATCAAATCATCGGACACGAAGTAATATCCCAAAATGGTTTAAAAAAAACTGAGAGAGTTCCTGTTTCACATAAACGTTATACGATTGCATTCAACATGAATAAAAAGATATATTTTAAGGTACTTAGCTTAGGAGTTGAATAGAGTTTTTGAAATTCCCCAGCTCTCATTATAGGCTGATAATGTACCAGCGTGTAATTTGACACCGGCGTTATTCAGATGCGTGGGTCTCTCTCTCTCTCTCTCTCTCTCTCTCTCTCTCTCTCTCTCATTCGAAGACAGTGAAGAAAAGAGAGTTATTTTTATTTCGTATTCACCACAGACATATTGCAATAGCAAAAGTTACTTTCTAAAAACTAAGCCAAATATTCAATAGAAGAAAAATCGTTGGAATTAATAGTAAGCGTGCGCAATTGTTGTGTAATATCAATCCACGTGTATAACATTGGATACTGGATCATTTCCCCAAACATGGAGATGACATGTGAATATGTAAACATGTGAATAACAAGGAACTTTTAAGTAGAATACGAACTACAAATAAACTACTGCTAACGGATAAATGATAAAGAAAAAGCGGGACCTAAGACGAAAATTTACCGAAAAAGCTTGGGGAAAATAATACTTGCAAGGCTGACAGATAGCAATGAATAACCTACTTGTGGGAACAAATGTGACATAAAAAAAGTTGGAAAGAAGGACATGTTACTGAAAAAAACAAAAATGAAGCTGTGGAGAGCAATTACTATTGATGTTCCGAAGAGACATAGTACAAAAAATGGTAATGTTATGCAGATCTTTGAAACAGATATCAACAAGAATTCTTGGTCCTTTCAGGGTTTATACGATCAGGACTCTCCGCAATTATTTTGTTGATCTACGTAAATTCTGTTGAAAACGTAACTTATCGTTCCTCTTAGGCTCTATTCACTCATCCATTTAGACAAACCTGTTAAATAGATAACTTGCATATTTCTCGCCTGCTTTTCTTGGCTTCAATATATCATGTGAGTGACAAATTCTCCAAACACTCTTTCCTAGAAATTTCATTACTTTTGTCTCATTCTGATTTTAGGTATACGCTTCGTTGTTATTCCTATTTTCTTTAAGATATTCATTGGGAAAATCACATATCCGTCAGAAAGATGAAAGAGATTTCCTATTAATAATATTTTCTTTGCTTCTAGCAAACTTTTTCTATTTCTTAATACTTTGCTTAGTTTTTAGAAGGCCTCTTTCACTATTCCGATACGCCTTTGCATTTCTGTGTCATATTTTCTGTTGTCCATTACTACCCGACCTAAGTTTCTGTACCTGATTGATTTTGACGTACCCATTATGCCATTCACACATTGAACAGTCTTCTTTGCTGATATATACATATAAAAAAGCTACGCTTTAATGATACGATAATAGATATTTAAAAGCAGATTATATTTAAAATTAAAATAAAAACCGAACATATTGTAATATGATTTTATTTGAAAGGGAATTAAAAGAAAAAAAGAAGCAGAAAATAGAGTATAGACTGCCGGATGTTAGTATGTTGTCTCATTGGGCTTCGCAACTATTCTGTATAATCCAGGACTAGCGTATATTATCGGAAGTCGATTCCTGTGCGGAAATTAAGATAGAACGCGAACGGAAGTACCTTGTCTCCATTTCTTTCTCTCAATGGAATCTTTATCTAAACAAAGTCACATCCGAGAGGGAAACAGAAGAGTTTGTAATTGCTCAATTCGTAGGGGACAAATCAGCAGATGGTAACCCTCAATATAAAACGATATCTCCTCAGGCAGTGCTCAATGGTTAATACTTTAGACCGGCGGCAGTGAGATCTCTGGTTCAGAAGTTATTTTGGTTCGTCCTTGAAAGTGTTGAAACAAGAGGAATTTTTTTACTTTTGCTTCAATTCAATAATCCAGTCGTAAAAAAATCAGGATGTGAAATTCTTCTTCTTCATGTGCCGTGTCCCTTCAGGACATAGGCGATCATGGACTTCAACTTGGCTTTGTCCCTTGTCGCTCTCAAAATTCTTCCTCTTGGTATCTCTTCCAAATCTCGCTCTACCAATCACTTGCTCAGGCTTATCAAGTAGGTCTCACACTGCTTTCCCTTGTCTCTCTTTCCTTCTATCCGTCTGGTGAGTATTAAATTCTCCAGGGCTTCCTTCCTCATTACATGTCCCAGAAACTTCATCTGACTCTTCCTTATGTTAATACACATCTATTGAACAGGTGAAGAGGCTCATCCCTTGTTTCCTGTTTGGGATGCAGTTTCCGGTTTTCCCTTTTCAAGTCTTTTCACTTTTATTTTTTTTAATTTTTTTTTTTCCAATTGGAGTAGACAGACTAAACTATCGCCCGGTTCACACTCCACCCACATCTACTGAACAGGTGAAGAGGCTCATCCCTTGTTTCCTGTTTAGGATGCGGTTTCCGGTTTTCTCTTTTCCAATCTTTTCACTCTTTTATTTTTATTTTTTTTTCCAGTTGGAGTAGATAGACTAAACTATCGCCCGGTTCACACTCCACCCAC
Organism: Ascarosepion bandense; assembly: GCA_037127315.1. NCBI lineage: Eukaryota > Metazoa > Mollusca > Cephalopoda > Sepiida > Sepiidae > Ascarosepion > Ascarosepion bandense. The sequence continues at coordinate 363,896 of JBBBDQ010000262.1, forward strand.
ATCTATTGAACAGGTGAAGAGGCTCATCCCTTGTTTCCTGTTTAGGATGCGGTTTCCGGTTTTCTCTTTTCCAATCTTTTCACTTTTTTATTTATTTATTTTTTTTTTTTTTCCAATTGGAGTAGATAGACTAAACTATCGCCCGGTTCACACTCCACCCACATCTATTGAACAGGTGAAGAGGCTCATCCCTTGTTTCCTGTTTAGGATGCGGTTTCCGGCTTTCTCTTTTCCATTCTTTTTACCCTTACGTAGCCCCCTGCGCATCAGTGGCGTTATCTCCTTGCTTGGGATGATATGATTAAAAAAAAAAAAATTATAAGTTTTCTCCTCGTTTTCATTTTCTCTAACACCTCGTCATTAGTCACGTGCTCAGTCCATGGTATCCTCAGCATCCTTCTGTAAAACCACATTTCTGCTGCCTCAATCTACTCTTTTATCCTTGGGGAGATCGTCCAACATTCACGGTCACACAGAAGGACAGACATCACATAGCGATCCAGCACTCTCTTCTTAGTTCCCAATGAGATTTTCCTGTCTCTCAGTACTCTGGTTAGCTTTTGAAATGCGTCCTTAAATACTTTGATTATAGATCAGTTATAACAAGAGTCGCCTCAGACCGACAATAGAGCATGAATGCCATATATGGGTTGGTATTGCCTCATCCCACTCTTCAGTTTCAACAGAGTTTAAAAGCGCGGCTTTTTAGGGTGATGAATTATTCCCAACTCTGCGACCCTTATCCCACAGACGAAATATTGCTAGACTCTCACTATTACAATGGTGTGTTTGAACGAGCTACATTCCTTAGTCTCACCAGTTCAGGCCTTCACATCTAGGATCCGCTATGCCATATTCACGGTGACAAACTATTCCTATTGCTTAGTGCTTTTTTTATAAGCATAGTTCCATTATGTGGATAGTTCCACTCACATTCTTCCTCAGAACTGTTGCTTTGTGGAAAAGACTCCCGAGGGGATGCTTCCCTGTTAACTACAATCTTGATCTCTTTAAATCCAGGGTCAACCGATATCTATCTCTATAATATGCATTTCTTAATTTCTCTTTCTCCATCATCTATATCAATCTCACTTGAGGGACTCTCGGGCCTTGTATAGGGTGAAGTATGTAAAAATTATTAATGCGGGAGATATTAAATATGAACATAGAATAGGCTGCGGTAGGGGTAGTTTTTCCCAAAACCACAGGTTGCTACAAAACTAAAACAAACCCAAAAACTCGAGACTGTTCTTAAATCGTCTCGTCAGATCGAGAGTTTCATATGGATTCCAGACGTGGCACCAAACACGTCCAGAAATAACTAAACGCTCAACTGCATACAATCACTTTTTCAGATAAATGATTAAATATGGCATCAATGGAATAAAGCCTCTAGGTCTTAGCAAGGACTATCCTTCATCTAATCGGCTTACGGCCATATCACGTTGAATACACCGGTTCTCGCTCGATCACCGAAGTTAAGCAACGTTAAACCTGGTCAGTGCTTAGATGGGTGACCGCTTGGGAATACCAGGTGCTGTAAGCATTTAGTGACGGATGTACGTTGTGGTGCAGTGGATATCGGCTTGGAAAGAGAAATCGGTGAGCCGAGTTCGAATTCCAGTTGAATTCAGTGAGCCGAGTTCGAATTCCAGTTGAATTCCCTGCATTCACTTAAGCACTGGTACCCTTGGGAAAGGTATTAATCCGTCCCTTCCCTCCAGTTATGGATTAAATAACAGAGTAGGATTTGGGGACCCTGCTCTTAAAAACAAATCCCAATGAATCTTGATATTCGAAAGGAAAGAAGTATTACTAGACACAAAAACTTATATAAAAAACAACAACAATGAATTGTTGAAACAAAAAGGTATTACCAGCAATAAAATAATTAGTTGGCAATAAATGACTCGCCGAGGGTTGATATGCCATAAAACAAAACAACCAACCAACCTTCATCTAACCACGAAGAACTAACTAATGCTGCAGAACAAAAAAAGAACAGTACCAAATAAGAGAAGCCACACAACTTGAAACTTTCTGCTGCAGCAACAACTAAAATTGATGGCACATATGACTCGAAGAGTTAACAATGACAAAATTTTGAAATTTCACTTCAATAAAAAAAGGTTACGAGGGAAACCGCCATCGATACTGGAAAGAGCTATCAGAATAAAATTGTAAAAACCTATTTTCTTAAAAAATTGTTTTAATAAAAACCTTTTATAAATTTCAGCCGGTAGTAACACTGGCTGCTCGAAAATAAATGCCGAATATTTCCATATAAGAGAACGGTTAATATTACTATTTTGTAAATAAAAGTCTTTTATTTAAGCTCAGTGAATAGGCAGGATGTGCGTTGTGCTGCAGTGGGTATTAGCTCAGAACGAGAAATCGTGGAGCCGAGCTTAAATTCTTTGCATTCATTTACGCACAAATACCCTTGGGAAAAGTATTAATCCGTCTCTTCCCTCCAGTTATGGGTTAAATAACAGGACAGATTGGGTTCTATAGACTTGGCTAGCAACCAGTTTACCGCGGAAAGTAATGGCAAACTACTGCGGGATAATCGTCTGCCCAGTCAGTCATGTCTTGAAAGAGACATGATCATCCAAGCGTGTATCACGTATGACACTTAACTGACTGACTAAAATATATATCAATCTCTCTCTCTCTCTCTCTCTCTCTCTCTCTCTCTCTCTGTCCCTATATATAATAACCAACTATTACTTTGTGAGATCACTGCCTGCTCGGGTGGCTAGCCAATCCCGTTGCAGACGCCTGCTCAGGGACATTTCTGTTTCTTGAATACCCACAGAGCCAACCTCTTTTTTTTATACCGCAGCCATGCTGAACTGTCATTAGTTACAGTTTCTCAGAGAAAATGGAGAATCTGGCGTAGTTTGATTGATTTATTCGTTTTCTGCGGATTATCAATCCCTTGCATTTTATTTAAAGACAGAAAACGATTTTACATTGACAGAACTTTTAAAAAAAAATTATTATTTAGTGATGCAAATCTTAATTATTAACCAGTGGCTGGCGGGGGGGGTGGAGAAGAGGTGGATTCATTACATTCTCAATGCTATTCGCGCGAAAGTGAATATAACGAGGGCAACTGAAATTAGAACTCGGATCCCCGATTAACAATTCCTATCGATTACACCAGCACACATCCAAGCTTACAGCTCCTGGTATTCCCAAGGGATCACCCATCTCGGTCCTGACTAGAATAGATCTTGATTAACTTCGGTGACGTACGAGAAGCGGTCGACCACGACCCGTGACTTCATTATGGCAAAACGATTTACGGCTTCGGAACAGTTTTACTACTCAATATCACTCACAAGTCTTGGGTCAACGCATAGAACAATTTTCAGGCACTTTGCAATAGTGCAGCACGCTAAGATGTGTGTGTGTGTGTGTGTGTGTGTGTGTGTGTGTGTGTGTGTGTGTGTGTGTGTGTGCGAGCGCGTGCGTAATATATGTGTACTTATAATATTTTGTCTGCAATTACGAAGTCGGGAGATGAAAACAATTGCTCTATGAAAAAGCAATATGCAACAATAATAACGGGAAAATTATATTTAATAACCCACCTGTGAAAATATGACAATTATTTTTACCTCTTTGTACATATATACAGGGTGTCCCAGAAATCGCGCACAATATACTAATTGTTATCTTTTCCATGTTTCAGATTTGATCTGATATGGGTGAGAAACTATGGGTTCATATGTTTGTAATAGATGGAGCAGCATACCGGTCTGTAGCTCAAGAATTCAACCACAATTATCCTGAGCGAGAAAAACCATTGCGCCCATACCACTGTCTGTCGTTTGATTAAACGCTTCCAAGAAACTGGATCAGTTGCTGACCGTGAGAGATGTGGTCGACGAAAGAGTGCAACTGATGAAGAAACATCCACCATGGCTCTGGCAAATGTTGCTAGAAGCCCCGTGAAATCAGAAAGGAAAATAAACCAGGAACTAACGATCAGCAAATCATCAGTACATCATATTCTTAAACACAGAAGGAGAATTGATGCATGTGTTAATGCAGAGGGTGAACAATTTGAGCATCTGTTATGATTATGATCAGTAAAACTGATATTCATAAAAATCTGGATGGTGCGCGTCTTCTGGGACAACCTGGATTAGGAAATGGGTTAAATATGACATATTTTTAATTTATTTGTTTAAATGTTATTTTAATGGTAACGGATATTTAAGTAGATTCTCTGTTTTTATCTACTATTAAACAGTATATTTATTTATTTATTTATTTATTTATTTATCTCTCTCTCTCTCTCTCTCTCTATCTATCTATCTATCTATCTATCTCTCTCTCTCTCTAACAAAGCCTAAATAATGCTTTTGAACACACACTTTTCCCGATTCTCAAAATATACATATCTGCTCTGTTTCATATCCTAACCTAAACAAGACATCTTTTTAGAAAATGGATTAAATCCCACATATTTTTAATTTATTTATTTTATACGTCATTTTTAATGGATACTCATATTTGAATAGATGCTCTGTTTTTATCCATTTATTAAACACTTTATTTATTTATTTACGTCAACCGGCCTAAAAAGATTTCTCGAATATTCAGGAAATATTTCGCTAGAAATGTTTCGGTTTTTCTCGCTCTGGAAGAGAATCAGATAAAAATTCAAGACAATTATGACATGTTAATAAAGGCATTTAAACACGATCGTTATCCCGGGGCGGTTTGCAAAATATTTCGCAGATATGGCGTCATTCATAAGGAGTGCCTACAAATTATCTGAGTCTTTGGTCACAGGTTTCCACCCTCACCGCACATAACTCCGAATAAGTTGCCGTGTTCGTTATTAGTCTTCTACATTTTTTTAAAATTTACAATGTCGGCTTTTAGTTTTTAAAGTCATTCAGGGACAAGGCTTGAAGCAGACTTGAACACAGATCTGATAGAAGGAATCCTAGCATGTCGAAATCGCTGACAAAAAGGAAAGCAAGCAAAAAGAAAAATGCTGTCAAAAGTATGTTTTGACGTATACTCTCTCGCAAATTTTTATTGTTTTAAAAAGCTTTTTCTTGAATGTTAATGAAACCATGACATCTGAAAGTGAAGTTACACATTTACATTATATTTATATTAGACTAGCAGCATAGCCCGGCGTTACTCGGGTGTAATGAAAGCTTTAAAACTAATCCATGGTCCTGGAGCTCAGACTCTTTGGACGTTGGCACGAAACACTAAAAAACAATAGTTGTTTCCAGTTAAAGCGAAACCGTAGACTGAAAGAAAAATGAATGGATGTAAGTCAAATTTTGATTTCCTGGTATCGATATCAAATAAGCTTCTTCGTCTTAAACTGAATTTTGAAGGCTAAATAAGTCCTCTTAGTAAATGGTATCATGGCTGAGACTAAGAACTACAATTATACATACTTAGAGCCAAACCCGAAGCAAAAACTAAAATAAAAGGGCTGAAAGAAAAATACAGACATACAGGTAGATAAACAGAGACACACACAAACATCTTGCCTTTTATATATATATATTATCGATTTTCTGCACTATTGTAAGAACTACAACCTTGAAACTTTTTAATATCGTTTCTTATGTCTTTGTCTATGAGTGTATCAAATTTGATTAAAATCGGACCACTCCTTCTATAACCCAATTTTTTCGATTATCGATATTTATCGGGGATACCTCGACACAAAACCTAGCTATGAACACTCGCAGACGCTTATAGTACAACTGTGTAAATTTTCAAGAAAGTCGGTTCAGCCGTTTCGGAGTCTATAGGTAACGGACACACACACAGACACACATACACACGCACACACACACACACACAGACAAAATTCTATTTATAAATAAGTTTAGATATAACTATATGAAAATTACATTTTTGTTTTTGTCTTTGAACATTTGAGTGTTTCTTTCAGACTTCTTTTTGAAAAATAATCCCACTGCAATAAAAAGAACATAGCAAGTGAAAATAAATTCATTCATATATATCTAGTTTGTAATTAAAAGCTTTTTCTTGAATGTTAATGAAACCATGACATATGAATGTTAATTTATATATTTACACCATAATTACATTAGATATAACTATATAAAAATTGCATTTTTGTTTTTGTCTTTGAATATTTGAGGGTTTCTTTCAGACTTCTTTTTGAAAAATAATCCCACTGCCATAAAAAACCATAGCAAGGGAAAATAAATTCATAGATATTTATCTAATTTGTAATTAGCCATGACTATTTCAGATTACTTATTTTAATTTTCCAATGGAAAGAGTTCCAATCGCGCTCAAGTTTCAGAGGTCATGATCTTAAAATAAAGATTTCCGAGGAACTATACGTTAAAGCGGTGATAATTGAAAAAAGCCATTTTGTCTCATTATTGTTATTATTTTATTTTTGCCTCCTCATCTGTTAAACTTTGTCGAATTTTTTTCCAAGCTATAGTTCTTGAAATTAAAAAAATCTCTAGCAAAGGTTATGAAATTACAAGAAATTCTTCACAGTAAATTATCGTATATGTTTCTTACTTTTTTCTTTATTTCTTTTGTTAATCTTATAAAAAAAACTTTGGTAATGTTAGCCTTTGTGTCACGTCTCTACCTTTGAACAAGGGGCTTTTTATAGGCAATTTCGCCTGAACAAGTCATTTGCTTGTTTTCATTCTTAGTTGATTTTCGATCTCACTGACTTCTCTCTCCCTCTCTCTCTCTCTCTCTCTCTCTCTCTCTCTTTCTCATCTATCTATCTATCTATCTATCTATCTATCTATCTTTTCTCTTTTGCCTTCCGTCACTTCTCTCTCTCTTTCTTCTACCTTTTCTCTTCTCTCTCTCTCTCACTCTGTGTGTGTGTCTCTCTCTCTTTCAGGTTTGGTTTTGTTTCATGACAAGTAAGCAGATGCATGTTTTAGCAAGACGTATTAGTTTCACTTTTGCATCATGCCAGATCTTGGGTGCGCGGACAGACCACACCCAAAGGCACAGAGTTATACGTTCATTGAAATAATTTCATAAAAAGGTTCACAGACGGCGAGGAGAAAAGACAAAAAAAAGTCCTGGTAATGCAATTCATATTATACACACACACACACACACACACACACACACACACACACACACACACATATATATATGTGTGTGTGTGTGTGTGTGTGTGTGTGTGTGTGTGTGTGTGTGTGTGTGTGTGTTTGTGTGTGTGTACGAGATATACACAGTAAGACATACATAGTAAGACAAACAAACTCGAACAGATGTTTTCCTGTGAGATTAGAATTATTGTGGGCGTTAGAAAATATACATACATACATACATACATACATACATACATATATATATATATATATATATAGAGAGAGAGAGAGAGAGATTTTCATTTATTTATTCATGAGCTTTTATGCTTATACTGATACATGCATACTTATATATGTGTGTGTATGCGCATGTTGTGTCTATGTATTTGGACTTTAAATGCGAATGTATGCATGTGTCCACGTTTTTCCTGCGTACTTATAACTAATACGTAAAATGATTTACAGTTTGGAACACATCTTTCTATCTGTTATTTATAGCCTACTTCATTCTTTACTAAGCCCGGTGGCCACTAAAGACAGAAAGCTACGTTAAAGAGTAGTGTATATGAATAGAAGAGAAAGATTACAGTTGATTCTAGACGTGAACAGTTTAAGGTTGTAGTGATCAGTGAAACATCCTCTTGTGTAGTTAATCAGTGTATTTCTTCCACGTTTCGGTAGATACTGGTAATTAAACCGCTCGCTCTATTGGTCGGTTCGAAGCTAGCGTCGAGCTTCCAGACAAAAATTTAAAAAAAAAGTAACTTAGTACGAACATCTATAAAAGTGCACGACACCACGGTCCCAACAGCACTGCCAGCCAATGTCTCAAACTCTTTTTATTGACCAAAAGCATTGCCGACACACCAATTATTGTCGTTGGACTCGTTCTCAGAGTCCCCGGCTCGTGCCAATTAGCATAAAATAACAAAGGTCGAAGAATGTACTTTTCTTGGACCAAACTTGCGAGAGGAGAGGATGCAGCTGACGAAATGATGAACCGTCTAGCGTGGGTTTATGCACGTATCCATTACAAAACTGCAGGCCGACAAGCAAAACATCTTGCACTCTTTGATTCTGGTAAGTGTGAATATTTATTGTCACATGTTGGGAGTCTGTTCCATGGGGCCGTGGTTTGCGGGAAGAAGATCTTTGAGTGAAACATACTTCATGTTTATAGAACACTGTGGTTGTTTGCTACTATGTAAGTGGCATGGCAGGTCATGGCCGTGAAGGTCAAACCTGGTGGAATCAGATGATGCTGTTCGTCCTAGCACTTTCCATGGTTCTAGTGACATTTTTTCGCTTACTGGGAAAAAGTTCCGTCCGTGCATAGAATACTGTTGTCATATCTGCTGTTTAGCTCAGTGTTCCCGACAGGCTTCAGAAGAGAATCTGTTATGTGATAGGTCCCGACTTGGCAGATCGACTCCAGCCACTTTCTCACCGAAGAGATGTGGCTTCCCTCTGTCTATTCTACAAATATTTTCATGGTTTCTGCTCCAACGAACTTAAGTCACTGATGCTTCCTCCACAAGAAAACCAGATTGAGCAAAAGCAAAATAGTCAGTCCTGGTTCACTCTTGAATGCGTTGCAGTCATAGCTCACTGGAATCTTCTATGTGCTTTGTCCTCTCAGGGCGTAGGCGATCATGGCCTTCCACGTCTCTCTATCCCTGGTGGCTCTTAGCACGCTTTCTTCTGTAACGTATCGTAGTCCCCGTTCTGTCATCCACCTACTTAGACCCTTCAAATATGCTATCCGCTACTTTCCTCAGTCTCTTTTTTCCTTTATCTAGCTTGTTAATATCAGGTTCTCAAAGCCCTCCTTCCTCATTGCATTTCCCAGGAACTTTAGTAGTCTCTTCCTGATGCTCAGTATTAATTTCCTTTTCATTTCCGTTCTTTCCAATACCTCATCATTGCTCGGTCCATGATATCAGCAGCATTTTCTGTAGAAACCACATTTCAGCTGCTTCAAGTTTTCTCTTCATCTTTGTTGATATTGTCATATATATATAGTCATCCACAGACAGATCTGTTTCATTGTATCACAGCTCATCAGTACGGCTAGACATCAGAATGCTTTTTACCCAGGAGTAAAACCCGACCGAATTGACGTCAGTCGGCGATTCTACATCTGAGCTATGGGTGCTAGGAAAAACTCATTATAAGTACCGACATATTTTTAATTTATTTGTTTAAAGATTATTTTAATTGATACACGTATTTGAGTAGATATTCTGTTTTTATAATTAAACAGTATATTTATTTAGATCTACTGGAAAAGATTTTTTAAGAAAATACAAGTATTCATTAAAAATAATGTAAATGTAAAATAAATTCAAAATATGTCGGATATAATTTGTTTCATAACAGATTTCGTAAAAGTCTCTTAAATAGATTGTCTTTGTTTACTTTAGGATATGCAAACAGAGCAAATATGAATTCTGTTAAAAAATCAAGAAATCAAGAGTACACGCATATTTTCCTAACGAGATTTATGGATTATTTCTTTAAATTGTTCTGATATAAAAATATTAGATATTGCTTTTGATTTATATATATATATATATATATATATATATATATATATATATATTGTCATGTGCCTGCCTCGACGGTAACCATCAAGATGATTACACGTCGATTCGGGAATATTTACATTTCCACATCTATTGACAGATACGGGTTATCTCTCCTAGATCATGACAAATGGACAATGATAAACAAAAATAAGAAAATGAGATTACTATTCGATTGATATAATCGAATTGCAATCTTCCCAGGTCTGCTTCAATATCAACACATGCGCTGACCAACAATTCAAGGATAAACGATGAGACGAAACGATTTTTGATATAAGATTTTAATAAGTAACAAAACAGTAAAAATAATAAACATCTAAGCATGAATAAGGATGTCCAATGACATGAACCTCAAAACTTATATTCAGATACCCAACGTAGTCGAAATAACAATTTACAACACATCAACAAGTATGAACGAATACAAGCGAATACAAATGCAAGAGATTAACACAAAATAAAAATGGGGAGAACCATATAATTTATACGCACATGTAGTATGATTTATGTGGTAACATAATATTCGTGGAAGTGTATGCGTGTTCTAACATGGGTCTAAGAATATAATAACTTACCTTTATATCAGTTCCTTCTCTCTTATATTTTACTGTTTTTTCTTTGTTTTTTCTTTCTTCCTCCTCTTTCTTTATACAACTTCGGACTCAAACGCAATCCACTTGAAATATATGTAGCTACAACTGTCTCTATTTTCTTTTAGTTGACTGTTGTACTTTCAGCATACAAATTTTCTGAAATATCCGCACTCTTTTTTATTCCTTCATTAAAACAAGCGTCATATTTTCTCTACTCGAACAATTCTGCGGTTTCATCTCTTCAATATCTTTTCCTTCATATGTTAATTTTTCTGCGTCGTTATCTTTCTTTCTTTTCTTGATAAGCAACTTGGCTTTGCTTTCTTTCTCTTGTTTTAACAAACAGGAATCAGCATACAAATAACATTACAGTTTCTTCTCTTCAATATCGCTATCTTTCTTTCTTCTTTTGATAAACAATTCGGCCGCGTCTTCTTGTTTTAACGAATAAGAATTTATAAGTTCGTTTTTTCTTATTCGGAGTTGCTTAAGATGAAATGGTCTAATTATGCTATTATCTCAAATGCGTTTTCCTTTTGATTCATCATTTATCAGCGCCCAGCAATCGTGACTTGCTCATCCAAGATTTGGCCTGCAACTGACTTCCAAACTTTGCTTTCCACGTGATTTGTTTTTGGCGCTAATTCTAGCACCTGCTGTTTTACGGCCTCATGTCTAACTTCTGTCTATTTCCCGTCTAGACATTTGTTACTAAGGGTATCTGGGTCAACCAACCTTGAGCTGCTATCCCAAAACTGACTCTAGGCTCTCACGTGATTATCTCCTTGTTACCACGCGGAGACCACTCTCAATATATGTGCGTAGGTGTGTGTGTGGCTATCTATATCCGTAACAATATATATATACCCTTGTTCCCTGTCCCTGTTTAGGATGTGGTTTCCGGCTTTATCTTTTCCAATCTTTTCACTATTACGTAGCTCCCTGCACATCAGTGGCGTTACCGCCTTGCTCGGGGTGATACGATTTATATATATATATATATATATATATATATATATATATACGAGGATCATTCAATAAATAAGGTGAATTTTTCGGTATAAGGACTTCTAATACAGATAGAAGTTTACTTTTTGTTTTATTTTTCAATGTAGTCTCACAGCAGTGTCACACACTTTTCCTATCTGTGTGCAAGCTTCCGTGTTCCCTCAGCGTAAAAATCTTTGGACTGATGTCTCAGCCAATCGCTCGCAGCACTTTTGACTTCATCGTCACTTTCAAATTTCATGCCTCTCGTGAACTCTTTCAAGGGGCCAAACAGTTGAAAGTCTGAAGGGTCAAGGTCTGAGCTGTAAGGGGAATGAGGGAGCAGTTCCCAGCCAAGCTCGTTGATGGTTTGCACCGTTTGGGTTGCTGTGTGAGGCCTTGCGTTGTCTTGATGCAAGACGACTCCATGTGTTCTGTCCCAACAGATAGGCTCAAAGTCCTTTCAATGTCATCCACTGTCAGACTGAATGATGCCATTGACTGATTCGATCACCTTAGGAGATCTCACTTCTGTAGGCCTCCCAGGCCTGTCTTCATCCTCAACAGTGTCCGTACTTCTTTAAACAATTTAGCCCACTTGTAGACATTTTTTTATTGAAACATGTGGCACCATACACAGTTGACATTCTCCTATGAATTTCAATTGGTTTGCACCCTTCGGCAACTAAAACTTGATAACTGACCTCTGTTCAATGCTGGAGCACGCTTCTTGGTCGACCATCTTTGTTAATCTTCAAAACTCTTAAAGTTTGTTTTTCAGTCTGCAAAAAAAAAAAAAAAATTAAATCTCTTTGAAAAAGAAGTAAAGGAAAAATATTTTAAAAAGTAAGCTACTATCTGTATTAGATATTTATTGAATGACCCTTATTTATTGAATGATCCTCGTATATATATATATATATATATATATATATATATATATATATATATATATATATATTCGTATCCAACTATCTTAATCTTATGCATACATGTGCAAGTCAAGGGCTTATAATATATAAACTTCTGTCATTTTTTTAAGTCAATTCACCCAAGCAAGGCGATAATGCGCCTAAGATGCAAATGGTCTGCCGAGAATGCAAGAAAATTAAAAAAAAATAGAAGAAACAGAAAAGCCAATTCTGAGCAGGAATCAAAGGAATAAACATCTAATCCTGTTCAAAAAACAAAACAAAAAAAAAGAACAAGGAGCAGTATCGACCGTGCGATAGGCGAATCCATCTACTATTGTTGAAGAAAAATAAATAAATATAGTAAATAAAATTTCATAGTTCAGGTGAGGACGTTTGAAGTACAAATTTACACTTAAGAAGGAACCGGAAACCCAAGCTTAAACAGGAAACAATCGATAAACTTTCACTCGTGTTCAAAAGACAGGAGATGAATGTGAACAGGACGATAGGTTCCGACGTTTTCTTCTTGAATTTTATGAGATTGGATAATATCTTTTCGTTCTGTTCGCATCTTACGAAGTTATTAAAGTTGTTTTTGAAACAAACATTAAATTTGCCTCATGAATTGCCATAAATAACGCATCTATCTATCTATCTATCTATCTATCTATCTATCTATCTATCTATCTATCTATCTGTCTGTCTGTCTGTCTGTCTGTCTATCGCTATACATATCTATCTATTTATCTCAGCCTGTTCAACGTCTATCTAGCGATATCTAAAACTGTTTTCTGGCTTTAAGTAAGCTGTAATAGGTTGATTAGTCATAGAAAATGAATTCATATATATATATATATATATATATATATATATATATAGTGATGATCCACGTATACTGTCTTAATATGTATAGGAAAAATTACTAAAAAGTTCTAAGTTTAAAAATGTATTTTTTTGACAATATTTGTTTAAACAAATACTGTCAAAAAATACATTTTTAAACTGACAACTTTTCAGTGGTTTTTCATATATATATATATATATACGGAATGATTGGAGAGAAACTCCCTATTCAAAATTCATAATAATTTGCAGTATTGGTCGGTTTTCATAAAATGTTTTATTTTGAAGAGTAATGATAGAAATAGAGTCAGTCTAGTACCGCACTTGATACATCCTTGGGGGATCATATCTCTATACATTCATGATAACCAAGCAGAACATTTTCCCGCATTAGGTAGCCGTCGCTTTAATGAAGTAGACTGGTTTCCAACCAAGACTATAAGACACAACGTGTCTCGCTATTCAGGCCATAGCTGAAGAGATAGATTCACACCTTTCTCAAAGGTATTTGAGCGTAAATGAATGTCATGAGTCTGCATGAATCAGCACTCTGATTTCACATCCGAAGCCGTTATCCATTACACCCCATTGCAAATTACAGAACAGTGTTAAAATTTTACATCGGCACCAACTGCCGTCTGTGATCGTTTGGGTATATCCTTGAATATTTCCTGTAGATTTTTGAACATTTTCATCCAATCACCCAGGCAACAACAGATCCTTTCCTCATTAGCTTGAAATGTCAATTTGTGATGGTTTGGAGCATCTACTGAAGCACGATGTCCTTGAACACTGCGCCACCATCGCTACATTTGTACCACAGGGTGTCACATTTCGTAACGGGATGACACTCATCACACTGAAATAAAAACAGAAATTGGCAATAATATTCTACTACAATAGGGATCATAATATATTCTGCTTATTGCGAATGCGATGATATTAGCAACACATATATGTAATTTTTAGTAGGGAGATTCTTTCTATCCATCCTATATATGTATGTTTATTTACACACACACACACACACACACACACACACACACACACACATATATATATATATATATATATATATATATAATTTTAATCATTGTTTCGCAGATTGTAAACTCCACTCATCAGGAGAAAAAAAGTTGCCTCCTGATGAGTATATATATATATATATATATATATATATATATATATATATATATATATATATATAATCACTAAAACGCTATTTTTAGTGGATGCCAATATTTTATTTATTATCGTCTACCGGCCTGAATATCTGAAAAAAATTTCTTTCATGAGAAAAATTTGTTTCATAAGAAAATTATGCGTCCTACCTCAGGATTCAAACCTAAATCTCTAGAATATATATATATATATATATATAAAGACAAAAGGAAAACTTATCTTAGCCGACCCATTTTGACGTCTGCCTTGATAAAATTATCCATAGGACTAAGATAAATTTTCCTTTTGTCTTTATTATTTTATTCCTTTTAAATATATATATATATATATATATATATATATATATATATATATATATATAATGATGGCAAGTCCTTAAACAGAGAGGATAATCGATATAGATGTATTTAATATAAATTATTAAAGAGATAGATCTATACACAGAGCTCATTGGGTACTATCCAGAGCAATATGATGTACGTAAACGGAAAACTCAAGACATCGTCTAAGGTGGTTATAAACTATATATATATATATATATATATATATATATATATATATATATATATATGAACATATTGAGATAGATAGATAGATAGATAGATATGAATAAACGCAGATAGATAGATCATAAGGATCTCAATAAAATCATCCATTTTAAATGCACTCGTGCTGTGTTATTTACAGATCATTAAACAACTGAACATGTGCTCGTCTAACTTTTGAACACTCTCTCTCTCCTTTTATCTCTCAATATACATATATATATTTCTAGCACACACATACACACAAATATATATATATATATATATATATATATATATATATATATATATATATATATATATCCACAGACAGATCTGTTTCGCTGTATCACAGCTTATCAGTTCGGTTAGAGAGCCGATTGCCTTTTGCCCAGGATTGAAACCCGACCAAATTGGCGTCAGTCAGCGATTCTACCTCTGAGCTACGGGCGCTCGGTAGAAGGAGGCAGACTTTTTAGAGTGTATATTATCATTATACACGCCCAATAGCTGAGAGTGTTCTAATTCATTGCTGAATGAGCGATAAGTAGATGCCAGAGTAGCTACTGTTTTTCAAAGTCCACCATTCTTCCAGAGTGCTCAATCAGTGTGTGAGAGCGTATATATATATATATATATATATATATATATAAAGATTGTGTTTCGAAAAAGAATAAAACAGCCAACCAAAATTATTGCTAAAAGTGTAATTATGGGGTAAATAGTATTGCTGTGACCTTTTTGGGCTGGCAACCAATCTAGGAGAATTGATTCAAAACCTGAAGAGAGTTATTTGAAATGAAAGCGTTTGGAGACCTTGTGGCAAACTTTATTCGTTGCTTCCGAGAACACAACCCGACAATACTATCACCAAATCATATGTTCGAGTAGTCCGTTCGCGTCTTAGAACTGAGCTGATGGATCCTCATGCGTCGAAAACGACAAGATCATTTACCTCTCTCTCTCTCTCTCTCTCTCTCTCTCTCTCTCTCTCTCTCACACACACACACACACACACACACACACACGCTCTCACACACATACACAAAATGGCCTTGTACCGCATTTCGCTTATGTGGAGAGGCAGATAAAGGCAGAGTGATTATACTGACTAGCAGTTCCCTAGCAGTGTATCTACTTCACGCAGCGTGCGAGTCTTGTATTTGTTGATATACTACTATTCCCAACCTCCACTTTGGTGATTACTCCCACAGTAATTTTTTAGGGTTACAACATATATATATATATATATATATATATATATATATAGAGAGAGAGAGAGAGAGAGAGAGAGACCAAGAGAAAAAAATGAAAAACAACAATGAGACGGTACACTGATACATAATAATTAACGTTACCGTCCAACGTACACCTAAACAGACAAACGTTTCTATTCAAACATACACATATACTATTATACACGTTACCATCCAAAATATTTCATACGCATACATTAAAATTATCTATAGCTTTAACACACGTGACACATATCTAACAAATAAGAATTAACCCTAAATCACAGAATACCAGTATACTGTCTCTTTGTTGTTTTTCCTTAGTCTCAGAAGAATACAAATTGAAACGTGTTAAATTGACTTACGCTTCCTATTTGTTCTTTCTCTTTATTCTATCATTATATATATGTGTGTGTGTGTGTGTGTGTGTGTGTGTGTGTGTGTGTGTGTGTGCGTGCATATATATATATATATAGTAAAGTTTTGTAATTTGCTTGAAGCATTGCGTAAAATAGTTGTATGTATTATGTCTTGAAGGCTGTCACAATGCGTTGAATGGAATAAAGGAAGGTCGGGAGGTGTTTGTATGACCTGTTTATTTATATTTATATTTCGAGACTATAATCTCATCGTCAGAATGACAGAGAAAACTTCAAACTGTCCGTAGTTGTCCATCTATGAATGGCTGGCTTTATTCACTGCTGCTGTACGTGTGTGCGTGTATGTACGTGTTCAATAATGTCATTTTAGATAACCAAGTAACTTGTGAATCTTCAAAGGTATACTTTTGGTCTGTAAAAGGAATCAGATTTCCTTTTTCTATATTTTTCTGTATTTGAACGGACACATCATTGCGAGATTTTTAATCGACCGTGGGAGAGTGAAGCAATAAAATTTAATCGCCCAATTATGTTTTAACTGACTGAGTCGATCGGGTGAGTGAAATCTCAAAGACTATATATATATATATATATATATATATATATATATATATATATGTCGTTACGAGACTGAGGAAGCATAGTGCAGCACCCAGACAGTAATAGAACAGAATTGTGAATGCCCTCAAGCTACAGGAATTATACACGGACAGTGTTAAAGTATTATACAAGGGAAAAATTGGAAACCGAAACACTAAATGAGCTTCACTAAAGGAAGCGTTAGTGACATCGGCAAACAACAGCATCCCAAAGAAAAACAGGCGCAAAAGGAAAAATCAGTGGATCCCAGATTAGATTCCCGACATGATGCAAAAGAGACTGAAACCATTGCCAAGACATGGCAACGAATACAGGAAACTACCTAAGGAAATAAGAAGCAAATGCCAACAGGCAACAGGCTAAAAAAGAATCGCTAAATGATTAATAAAGACATGGAGCTCAACGACTAAAGACATAAATAAAAAATAAAAGAACTAAAAAAACAAAAGACCTGCTCCACAGCAGGATGTATAAAATCTAAGGATGGAACCATCATATTAGAAAAAGAGGAAATACTTCATATTATGTTTTTAACATGACAAAATAAAACGGTAATGGAAAAATGACACACTCGCTGAGTATTGGAAATAACTAGGGAATTTATTATTGTGGAAACATGAGTACCGCGAGCAGTTGTGGATGTTGAATAAGGATGTGTTTATAGAGAGCGTGGCAAAATTCTGCCTGCCATGTTTGCTAGCCTCTACCGAAAGTCCCTTCTCCTTGTCTCCCAGTATACACCTATTAGCTGGGGAACGGACTCCCTTGAATGGTCGAGGGAAGGTAACTTTTGACTCTTTTTTATGGTGATCCTAATACTTCAACAGTGGGAAGAGTACAAGGAGGTCTCTTCCACGACAAGAGAGCGCAACCAACAATGCACAGAAACACTGACGAACCAGTAATATTAAAATCCAAAGTGGAAACTGCACTGACCAAACTGAATAGAAACGAAGCAGCAGGATCAGACGGCATTGTAACAGAGATGCTGGCAGCCTTGGATGATTTCGGAGTTTCACAGAAACATTGATTGGAATTTACAACAGTGGCAATATCCCGGAAGACCTAAGCAGATCGATTTTCATAGCAATGCCTAAGAAACCAGATGCAATCAAATGTGAGCTCCAATGAACAATCAGTTTAATGAGCCACGTAACAAAACTCATCATCCTGAATTCTGATGAATCGAGCGCGCAGCAGAATCAGACCAGAAATAGGACAGGAACAGTGCGGTTTAGTCAAGGACACTGGAACACGGAACGGGATAGTTTTTTTTTTAATCGTATCACCCCGAGCAAGGCGGTAATGCCACTGATGTGCAGGGGACTACATAAGAGTAAAAAGATTAAGTAGAAGAGAGTGAAGAGGAAGACGAACCAGTTAGAAAGGAGCAAGAGAAGGATGAGAATACAGGTGTGATGACAGTTGCAAAGGTGGAGAGAAAGGAAAGGATATACGAGGTGATGAAAGAACTAAAGTCAAGTGGTTAAGACATGAGTATTGACATTGCATTTAAATTCCTGGAGGTTGTAGCCGTCAGGAAAGCAAGAATATGGAAGCGAGTTCCACAGGCGGGAAGTGCGAGAAGAAGCTGCAGGAGTAGAACTCTCGTCTGCATTTGGTTAATCTAACTGTGAATGGGTGGGACCCAGTTGCCAATCTGGTTGCACGAGTAAACATCTGTTGCAGAGGCACCAGTGACTTAAATTCGTTGGAGCAGAAGCCATGAAAGTATTTATAGAACAGACAAAGGGAGGCCACATCTCGTCGGTGGGGAAGTGGCTGTAGTCGAGCCGCCAATTCGGTATATATCACATTAGTAATTCTCCTTTGGAGCCTGTCGAGAAACACTGAAGTGAACAGCAGGGGCGCCTGACCATAAATGGAAGCAGTATTCCATGCACGGACGAATGGTTGATTTGTATATATGCAGGATGGATTCAGGCGGGAAAAACATCCTGGCCCGACACAGTGATCCAACCTTCTTAGCAGTGGATTTAGCTATGGACTCAATGTAGTGGTTCCATTTGAGATCAGAAGATAGGGTAAGGCCGAGGAGGCGCAGTATGCTTAAAATGTTGCCAGAAAGAGCGATACAAATGCAGAAGGGCGTGTACTTATGCTTGATAGACTACGCGAAGGTATTCAACAAAGTACGCCACAAAGTCCTGATGGAGACGCTCAGCAAACTTGATATATTCGGGAAGGACATTAGAATAATCAAGAACCTGTATTGGCAACAAACTGCTTTCATGCGGAGTTCAAACTGACTTCAGCAGATATACAAAGAAAGAAAGGGGTGTAAGACAAGGAATCATCGAATCTTTTCAACTGATACAGCGAGACAATTCTGAGAGCGCCAGAATTCCTCTGCAGTCTGAAAATATAAGATACGCAGATAATATAAAGACTGAAGTTGATAAACCTGAAAGAAATTGAAAAAAAATCATTAGACACTTCAACTTAATTCAAGTTTAAAATCGGTCCAAGTTATTGGAACACTCTGTATTCTGTTGAATTAAACTGCGCACATCATTTGAATGAAATTGAAAAAAGACGTTCTTGTCTTAGCGGTTAATCTTCCTTTGTGTCTGGTTACAACATTTTGGATGACATTTTTATAACGGTTGCATTTAAACTGAATATCAATCAGTCAGTTAAGTGCCATACGTGATACACGCTTAGGCGATCATGTCTCTGTCGAGACATGATTTACCGGGCAGATTATTATCCCGCAGTAGGTTGCCATTACTTTCTGCAGTAGACTGGTTGCCAGCCAAGGCTATAGAACCCAATCTGTCCTGCTATTTAACCCATAACTGGAGGGAAGAGAGTAGGAGGAGAGAGCCTATAGCATTACCGTATCAGCAGCAGCTTAAACTGGTGGTTGTAGCAGTAATTGTGTGTGTGTATATGTGTGTGTACTATACAATATAGTAAAAATAGATGGGTTTGTCGTATCTCGCGACCTAATAACGAAATTTCTGGCCTCTACACCCTTGGCCATTACTCAGTTGGTTTTTTTTGGAAATGACTATAGAAGATGAATTGATTCTTCCTATGTTAATTGAAGGCTTGCAAGACAAAAACCACAATCGAAAAATACTTGAATTTTTTTTTTAATCGCTTCACCCCGAGCAAGGCGGTAATGCCACTGATATGCAGGGGGCTACATAACTGTAAAAAGATTAATTAGAAGAGAGGAAGACGAACCAGTTAGAAAGGAGCAATAGAAAGATGAGAATGCAGGTGTGATGACAGTTTCAAAGGTGGAGAGAAAGGAAAGGATATACGGGGTAGGAAAAGAACTAGAGTCAAGTGGTTAATAGATGAGTATTGACATTGCATTTAAATTCCTGGAGGTTGTAGCCATCAGGAAAGCAAGAATATGGAAGCGAGTTCCACAGGCGGGAAGTGCGAGAAGAAGCTGCAGGAGTAGAACTCTCGTCTGCATTTGGTTAATCTAAATGTGAATGGGTGGCCATTACTCAGTTGTTTTTTTTTTCTCTTTACAATGGACACAGGAGCCATGATTTTTCTCTATCAAAATCTGTCACAAAATAGCGTACAGTATTTTAGTTATGGTCTGTGGATATGCCGCTTAATATAATTTAAGATTACAGTAACGTAATTTCTAGACATTACTTTTATAGATATTTTAATAAAATTACACTCTGTGTTATCGTTATTTTATTATCCAATACCTTTATGTTTGAAGACGTTGCTCATTTGTAGTATGACAAAGTACAATTTTTCCAGGAAATCATAGTTATCCTTCCGTGGAAATTCCTCGGGTTCCGCTAGTTTATAATAAATACATGTACTCGTGTATAAGTTTACTTCATGTATAATGCCACTACTGAATTTATTTTGTGGAATAACTTATTTTTCATATAGCTCGTGTATAATGCGACCCAGCTTCTGACAAATACCAGTGAGCCTACATTGGTCAAATTTTAAAATACTGGGCATTATCCTGGACATATTTTATAGCAAATAAAATAGTTTTCTTTTGTATATTGCAGTGTATCTTGTCAAAATAAATTAAGAGTATTTAACAGAGAATTATCATATAAAATAATAGCATTAAATCTGAAGAAAAAATAAATAAAAACAAATGCAATTAACAGAGCAAAACAGAATAAGGAACACAATTGAAACTTATACCATACTGATACGTAACGGACAAAAGAGGTTCCGGTGGAAAAGCAATACCTCAGCGATTTAAAAACGAGCGAACGAAGATAAACGCAAATTAGAGAAAGGAAAATAAAAACATTGTTAATTCTATATTTATACAAGGAATTTGTAGATTTTAAGCAGCACATAGTAAATAACGTTCTACTGTTGATGTTGAAGCAGAAAGAAAGGATCTAGACTACGAGAGGCAAACTAAAGGAGCTTACCGCTATCGTTAAGGTTGGCCAAAGATACCTTAAGAATATTGGCCTAACAAGGTAGGTTACTGTAGTATTTGTTTGACGAAGTGTAGTTGGTAGAGAAATTAATGACCGCTTAGATCCGCTCTCCCAGCTGCTCCACGTAAAACCCGGAACACTGCTTCACTCGGAACACCGTTCCCTGCCACCGTAAACAAAACACTGTCTCACGAACACCGGTGTAGCCTTCACGAATCGCCAACACCAAACTGACTCCGAAACAGAAGTTGGATCTTTTTGTGCAAGAAACCGAAAATTCTCGCATGTAAGAGCCTCGTTTTCGCCAATGCCGCATGCGCCGTGTCATTCCAAAACAGCCTTGCATGAGCTAGTCTCGCAGTTCCATGACGTCTATAAACGTATATGCAGACAACCTGCCTTCTCTTGCTTCGGCGAGTTAAATCTCCGCCACAGTTATCATCAACAAAAAAGTGTATATGTTGAACCTCTTTGAAAAAAAATACTTATATATAAGGCAATCCCCTATTTTTGCGTAAAAATATGGTCATAAGAAACCTGCTCTCTCTCTCTCTCTCTCTCTCTATATATATATATATATATATATATATATAGTCATTTGAAGACAGATCGGTTTCTCTGTTTCACAGCTCATCTATCTGTGCGTTTAGACATCCGATTGCTTTTAACCTAGGATTGAAACCCAACTGAATTAGGGTCAGTCGGCGATTCTACCTCTGGGCTATGGGCGCTCGGTAGAAGAAGGCAGATTTTTAGCGTATATATATATATATATTTATATATATGTATATATATATGAGAAAGAGAGAATTAATGGTTGTGCAGACGATTTACATTCAAATGTATATATAAATTCAAATTATATATGTATATATATATATATATATATATATATATATATATATGCTCACGACCATCACTGAGTATATACACCAGCCCTTCGACAAAAACGGCGAAGCCTGAACTGTGGCCCTTGACATCTCCAAAGCCTTTGACAGAGTCTCGCATGCTGGCCTTCTATGCAAGCTGCAGGACTAAGGTATAACTAGACAATTGTTTGACCTAATCCATTCCTTCCTTTCAAACCGTACAATGAGGGTGGTATTGAACGGACAAACCTCCCAATACTATCACATGAATGCGGGTGTCCCTCAAGGCTCTATTCTAGGTCCTACGCTTTTCCTTATCTATATTAACGATCTCCCTGATGTAATAAGATCCCAAGTGAGCATATATGCTGACAACACTACGGTTTACTCTCGTCTCGATCAAAAATCTACCAAGGATGAAAAAGCAAACCTCGCTGTCGAGCTTGAAAAGGACCTCCAATCCATGGTGGACTGGAGTAAGAAATGGCTCGTAAATTTCAATGCTTCCAAAACGAAGCTGCTATCTAATAACCACCACAGACGATCGTTCCTCCAGCCAATTAAAATGGATCAGGCTTCTCTTCCTGAAAGCGAAACACTGCGCCTCCTCGTGTTAACCCTCACACCAGACCTCAAGTGGAATAGCTATATAGAATCCATAGCTAAATTTGCTGCTAAGAAAGTCGGTTCTCTGTGTAGTGCCAGGAAGTTTTTCCCGTCCCAAACAATCCTGCACATATATAAGTTTACCATCCGCCCGTGCATCGAGTATTGCTGCCATATCTGGTCCGGTGCTCCTGCTATCCACTTAGGTGTCCTCGACCGAATCTAACGGAGAATCTGTAATGTGATCGATCCCGACTTGGCAGCTAGGATACAGTCGCTTTCTCACCGACGCAGTGTAGCTTCCCTGTGTCTTTTCTGCAAATACTTTCATAGCTTCTGCTCCGATTAACTTAGCTCACTGGTACCCCCTATATACGAATTTCCTCGAGCCACAAGATTAGCAACTAGGTCCCACCCTTTTACTGGGAAACCAATAAATTGTAAACGCAAATTTTACTCCATTAGCTCTTTTCTCGCACTTCCCGCCTGAGGAATTCCGCATACTTACTTTCCTGACAGTTACAATCTCCAAAAATTTAAAAGTAAAGTCAATAGTCATCACCTGTCTCACTAACTTACATCCTCTCTCTCATGCTTTTCTACATCCACCCCACTCTCATCAGTACACTCTTCCCTCTCCTACTCTCTTCCTGACACCCGCTGCAACCTCTCACTGCTAATAATATTCCTCCTATGTAACCCCTTGCATAACAGTGGCAGTAAAATGCCTTGTTCAGGGCGACACGATTATAATATATATATATATATACACACACTACCAGGCATAATTATTAGGCCAACCCAGTTACCTTTCAAATGGGAGTTACCTTTATATGGTGAGTTACCTTTCAAATGGGGTGTTACCATTCAATAACTATATATATATATATATATATATATATATATATATATATATATGGTGATTGAAAGGTAACTCCCCATTTTCAAACACTTATAATTC
Organism: Ascarosepion bandense; assembly: GCA_037127315.1. Taxonomy (NCBI): domain Eukaryota; kingdom Metazoa; phylum Mollusca; class Cephalopoda; order Sepiida; family Sepiidae; genus Ascarosepion; species Ascarosepion bandense. Next base: position 387,693 of record JBBBDQ010000262.1, read on the forward strand.
ATTTATTAATTATCATTTTTGCAAGAAATGGATATGAGAGAAAAGCGTTTAACATGAGGTTTTATTTAAAATTCCATATGGGCACCAGATTTCGCTACCAGCTTCCCGAGCCGCCCAGGAATCGCGTCTCCTGATTTCACCAGAAAGTCTTGTGGGATAGAATCCATAACTTCTTGTATTTGCCCTTCAAGTTCTTCAATAGTCTTGCTTAGGCATAGCAAACTTGCTCTTTTAACGATCCCCAAAGGAAAAAGTAACAGGGTGTTAAGTCAAGACTTCTGAAAGGCCACTCATATATATATAATAGGGAGTTACTTTTCAATCACCGTCTCTGTTCTGAAGAATCAGAATAGGTTTATAAGAAACTCTGAAATTTTTAGTATATATTTTTTATTTATTTTCCATAACAGATGTAGATAGATTCAGTTATCGTTCGGTTCACGCTCCTCACCAGTATTTTGAACAGGAGTAGATATTTATCCCTTGTTTCCTGTTTAAGATTGTGTTTCACGTTACATCTAAATTGTCTAACATCTAAGCCTAAATTTCTACAATGTATTTTTCTCCACAATAGTTGTGTGTGTGTGTGTGTTAATGTTTATGCGAGTGCACTCTTTCTGTATGAATGTAAGTGTGCAGCTGTTTCATAATAAAACGTGTGATCAAAAATTGTGAATGTTAACAAATTCCAACTCTTTCATTTTACGGATAATATGCGCGTTGTTCATTAAAATTTAGGGAAAAAAAGACATTGTATAATGCAAATACATTGATAAATTTATGATATAAAAGCATCAAAATAGTTTGTATTTATTGTAAACTAGCATAAAACCTGCCCTCTGTGAGGACATTTAAGGTAGCTCCTGTGGAAGAATATTGGACATCCGGCTAAAAATAAAAAGCGACGCCTGGTTCAGCTTAGAAAAGAGCAATGATAATTTTGAATCGATAACTTTAAATTTCTCAATTCACTCAAGGAAACTTCAAAATTTCACATCGATTTGGGCTATAAGTCTAATTTCGGCTAAAACACCGATTTTTTTTTTTTATCGTTTCACCCCAAGCAAGGCATTCCACTGCCACTGTTGCGCTTGGGGTTACATAGGGGAAGGTAGATAAAAAGAGTGGTTAGATATAGGAAATGTCAGAAGGGGGTGATAGGTAGTTGGGAAGATGGGAAGAGTGTTTGAAAGAATGGAAGCGAGTTATTGTGTTAGGAGGTGTCTATTGACCTTACATTTAAACACCTGGAGATTGTAGCCGTCGGGGAAGCAGTCATGTGGAAGGGAATTCCACAGTTGGGAAGTACGAGAAAAGAAACTGTTGGAGTAGAAGTTGCGGTTGCATTTTATCGGTATACCAATTCAGGCAGAAAACTGAGTTCTTCACATCACAATTCAGTTGAGTTCTTCAAATTACAAATTCCGTGGAACTTCAACTAAGTTCTTCAAATCACAGACTCTGTGGAACTTCAACTGAGGTGTGATCGTCAAATCTCAACTTCTCTGTAACTTCAACTGATTGAGTTCGTCAAATAACAAACTATATGAAACTTCAACTCATTGAGTTCATCAAATCACAAACTCTCTGGAAATTCAAGTGAGTTGAGTTCGTCAGATCACAAAATCTGTGAAGCTTAAATTGAGTTGAGTTCTTCAAATCACAAACTCTGCAGAACTTTAAGCCTTCCCGTCACAAAACTGCACTTTAACTCTATTTTTTGACATTTTGAAGAAAATAATTTTATTTTCCAAATTAAATTTTTCGAGATATTTTTAACTGAATTTAAAACAATGTTTTTTGAAACTTCACTAAGTTTCTGTCTTACTTTACACTCAATATAAATTTTAATCTTTTACAATCATTAATTCTTTTCAGTTATTTTAAAATTTTACATTTTTAATTCATTTCCTTCCTTATCCGGACACTAATTAGAATGCTGGATGTTTAAACACTAGATAAAGTTCCGATTTTTTAATCCCAGGACAATCCTGATTCCAAAAAGGTATAATATGTCTATCTAGAGTAGGTGTGGCCTGAGATGGAGCGACTCCAGACACATGGAGGGACAGACAGAATTTTCCGTTTATGTATTTAGATGATTTTCTTAAAAAAAAAATAACAAACACCGGAAATCAGAACGAAACGGATTGTTAATAGCTAGTAATTAAGTTAAGTGCAATTGGCAGGATATAGATATATGTATAATTATGTTTCTCCTGAAAACCATATTCATTAATCTTTGCAAGTATTCAGGTATAATAGAATATCTTGCTCGGTTAACCAACACTTGTTTGATTTTTTACTGAATGAAAACAAATCTGAATCAAATAAATCAAAATTAAATCATGAATTCAATCTAACGTAATTGGACTTTGTAATTTTGCAACTGCAAGAAGACAAAATGCATGGTTGTCAGCAAAAGGTGATCCCAAATTGCGAATTGCAAATCGGGGATACTAATATTAAACAAACGTGGAAATTTAAATATCTAGGAAATGTTTTAACAGAGGATAGAAAGTGCGCCACTGAGATCCGAAGGCGTATTGGGATAACCAAGGAACCATTCCAAAAACTATGCAGAGTACAAAGAAAAAGGAACATTTCCCTAGAAACAAGGAAAAGATTTGTCCGTATTTTTGAGATGAGGTATTGTGACAATTTACACTACTAACATTGTTCGGACTGGTGTCCACTGGATAAAAGCAATGGCTGAAGTAATCCAGTAATTTGACCCAAAGAGTTGTGAGTTCAATACCTAACTAGAGGAGAGCGAACAAAGCCTGGAGAAAGAATGTTTTGTGGCAAAATACTAATAGAATTGTTTTCAGGTTTCTTAATGTAAGAGATGTGCGTTGTGGTGGATATCAGCTCGAAACGAGAAATCGGGGAGCCGAATTCGAATTCCAGTTGAATTCCTCGTATTCCCTTACGCGCAAATACCCTTGGGAAAGGTATTAATCCGTTTCTTCCCTTCTAGTTATGGGTTAAATAACAGGACATATTGGGTTCTATAGACTTGGCTGGCAACTAGTCTACCGCAGAAAATACTGGCAACCTACTGCGGGATAATCTTCTGCCAGGTTTCTTTCAAGACATGATCTCCCAAGCGTGTATCGAGTATGGCACTTTTGATTGACTGAATGAAAGGGAATAGCGTTACCGGAGAGTAATGAATGAAAGAAAAGTAAAAGAAAGAATAGAGGGGTTGAAAGAAAAAAAAGGAAGGAAGGAAGGAAGGAATGAAGGAAGGTTGAAATAAAGAAAGTAAAGTAGGTACGTAGGTGCGCGATAGCGAATGACTAATTTACGATGTTTCGTGGCAAAATATCTGGAGATTTGTTTCAAGGTTTCTTAATGTCAGGAAGTAGTCACCGGAGAGCAATCTGACGCCGTCCAAGATGAGAATTAAATTTAGGCATTGCGAGTATCTGTTGCTTTCTTCTTCTTTTTTTTTAAAAAAAAAGTGCGGTGGGGGTTATATTTTCTGGTTAGAATCTCATAAGAAAATAGTTTTGCATACTGCGTGAAACGATGGCGGGAAAGTGACAACAGAGGCGAGGAAGAGGTTGTTTGAAAGAAAGGAATGAAAAGTAAAAAAAAAAAAAAAAAAAAAAGAAAAAAGGGAAACCAAGGATTTGAAATGAAAGACTAACAAATGAAAAAGCCAAAAACATAGAACGAACAAAAGAGAATGAAAAAACTAATTAGAAGAGAGAAAGAAGGAGAAAAAAATGAAGAAAAAAATGGACGACAAAAGTTTTAAGAAGTCAAGAAAGAAAAGCAAAGCAAAAATTTCAGAAAGAAAGAAAAATTAAAACGGAGAAAGGAAGCATGAGAAAGAAAAAATAAAGTTACAGTAAAGAAAGAAAAAAGAAAAAAAAGGGAGAAAAAAAGAAAAAGAAAAAAGAAAGAAAAAAGGAAGAAAAAAGAACAAAATGAGAAAAAGAACGAAAGAACGAAAGAACGAAAAGAAAGGTGAAAGAAAAGAAAAAGAAAGCAAGTTAAGAAAAGAAAAAATTTAAAAGAAAGAACTGTAAAAACAAGGAGGCAGAAAAAAAGCAAAGATATGCGTTGTGGTTATCGGCTCTGGACGAGAAATTGGGGAGCCGAGTTCAAATTCCAGTAGAATTCATTGCATTCACTTACGCGCAAATACCCTTAGGAAAGGTATTAATCTGTCTCTTTCCTCCAGTTATGGATTAAATAACAGAACAGATTGGGTTCTATAGCCTTGGCTGGCAACCAATCTACCGCAGACAGTAATGGCAACTTACTGCAGGATAATCTTCTGCCCAGTCAGTCATGTCTCTTTCGAGACATGATCGCCCAAGCGTGTATCACGTATGGCACTTAACTGACTGACTGAATATAATAGTTTGAAACATAATTAAAACTTCTACTGGGTATAAAGTGGGGGATCTGTTTTCTATTGTTATGAAGTAATAAACTGATTCTCCACTGATTATACTTAATGTAATATAATCTATGTCTTCTGCCTCCAGCTATGACTTAAATGGCAGGACAGATTCTGTAGCCTTGACTTGCAACCAGTCTATCTCAGAAAGCAATGGCAACTTACTGCAGGATAATCTTCTGCCCAGTCAGTCATGTCTCTTTCGAGACATGATCGCACAAGCGTGTATCACGTATGACACTTAACTGACTGGCTGAAGACATTCACAACAATAAAAGAACCTTATTTGAAATGAGGTAATAAATACATTTTCAGCAATCTGGCCCAAAATGTGATGTCTTTTTATTTTATGTCTCATTTTTTGTATTTTTCTTAGTTTGAAAAGAAGGAGTCGATAGTTTTCCCATCTGTAAAGAGCATTTGATTCGATAGAAAAAAAAAACGACTCGTGGGAGTAGAATGAAAAAGGAGATCGTAGCGGTAAGAGGAAGTGGTAATCTGATGAGAGGGGGTAACAAAAAGAACAAGAGATAAACAACTCGTCAACTGCAATTAAAAAAAAAATAGAAAGATTGGATTGTAAGCAAAGACGAGAAGGAAGCGAGCAGCAAACATAGCAAAATGATAGCAACGAGAATGACAGACACTAAAGGAAGCGAAACGTAGTGGAGCGAAATGGCACATATGTGGTTGAATAAATTTAGGTACAAATATTGAAATGTTTTCTTTGAAATCCATTTACGAAGCGCAACGAACTTTTGTTCCGGCCCAATATTTTCTGTCCCTAGAAAATTTATGACGCTGATGACACAGCTACAACTCTTCACAAACAGGAGCTATCCGCTTTACTTTTCTTTAAATCGTTTCACCCCAAGCAAGGCGGGACTGCCACTGATGCGCAGGGCGGGGGGCTACATAAGAGAGTAAAAAGTTTAGGCAAGAGGAGAGTGAACTGAAAGACGAACCAGTTACAGGGAGTGTCCGAGAAAGGGCAAGAGAAGGATGGGAACACAGGTATGAAGACAGTTGCGAAGGTAGAGAGAAAGGAAAAGAACAAGATACGTGGGGTGATGTAAAAAGGACGAAGTAAGGACTGGATTCAAGTGGACAAGAGATGGGAATTGACGTTGCATTTCAATTGTTGGTGATTGCATCCGTCAGGAAAGCAAGTATACGGAAGGGGTTCCACAGGCGGGAAGTACGAGAGAAGAAGCTGTTGGAATAGAATTGTCGGCTGCATTTGGGTGATCTAACCGTAAATGGGTGGGATCTTGTTGCCAGTCTGATTGCACGAGTAAACCAGCTTTTAACAGAGTAGAACAGAACTGAAGCTTGCCGTAACTTTGGGCATTACTTTTAATCAATATAGGTAAAACTTTATTATTATCATCCAGATCAAATAGGAGGAGATAAGTTCAACCATCGTCCGGTTCACCCCCACCATTTTCTGGACAGGAGTAGAGCTTTATACCTTCTTTCTGTTTAGGATTAGATTTCCAGTTCCTCCTCCTAACATCTTCTCATTCTCTTATCCCCTTGAATCTTAGTGGCATCATTGCCTTACATGGGGATTGTAAAATAACCACCCCCGCAATGATAGCAGTAATTCTGTTAATTAATTTTCTTTTGAAGCTCATTGTGTTGCATGAGTTAAGCAATCAAATAGAGGGCTCCACCTGCTGCAGATGCTATGTCTTATTTTGCTAAGATACTTAGGAAGTGTTCTAACAGGAGATGGAAAGTGCCACACAGAGATCCGAAGGCGCATTGGCATGGCTAAGGACGCGTTCCAGAAGCTGAGTACAGTACTAAGACACATGAAAATTTCATTAGAAACAAAAAAAAAGAGTACTGGATTGCTATGTGATGTCAGTTCTTCAATATGGCAGTGAATGCTGGACAATATCATCAAAGATGAGGAAAAAACTTGAAGCAGCTGAAATGTGGTTTTACAGAAAGATGCTGCGGATATCATGGACCGAACATGTGAGCAATGATGATGTTTTGTTAAAAATGGCATTGAAAAGAAAAATAATAGTGAGGATCAGAAAGAGACAATTGAAGTTCCTGGGACATGCAATGAGTAAGGGGGGTTTGGAGAACCTGATACTGACAGGCCAGATAAAAGGAAAAAGAGACAGAGGAAGGCAACGGATAACATGTTTGAAAGGTCTGATCAGGTGGATGACGGAACGAGGATTGCGTGAAGTAACAGGAGAAAGCGTGCTAAGTGCCACCAGGGATAGGGAGACGTGGATCACCTACGTCCTGAAGAGTCAGGGCACATAGAAGAAGAATATATATGCCAACTGTTTATATGAAAGTATAATGTGGTTATAAAATGGGGGATCAATTCTATATTATAATCAATATATAAACTGATCCCTCATTTTGTGGCCATGCTAGTTTCTATACATTTATATTCTAGATTCATGGGGTTGAGCTGGTGGATGACAGAACGGGGGTTGCATGGTGCAACAGGAGAAAGCGTGCTAAGAGCCACTAGGGATAGGGAGACGTGGAAAACCATGATCGCCTACGTCCTGAAAGCATAGGGCACATAGAAGAAGTTCTATGTATTCACCAGACCCTGTTAACAGTGCCACGTAAAATAACCACAATGACAATAATAGTAGTAATTCTAGATTACCTTATTCTCGTACCAACAAGATACAAATACAAAAATACACTTGGCTCTAGTCACTCTACTATTTATATAACACCGAAGGAGGTAAGTTATGTTTTCAAGTGTGTGTCTGTAAAATTCCCCCATTATCTAATGAGACCTCCCATTTCTACTCTACAGGATGAAATAACTTTTAAAAAGCGTGATAGGATTTTCTTCTTCTTCCATGTGCCCTGTCCCTTCAGGACGTAGGCGATCATGGTCTTCCACTTTTCCCTATCCCTGGTGGCTCTGAGCACGCCTTCTCCTGTTACACCATGCAACCCTCGTTCCATCATCCACCCGATTAGGTCCTTCAAATATGTTATCCACTGCTTTCCCCTGTCTCTTTCCCCCTCTATCTGTCCTGTTAGTATCAGGTTCTCCAAGCCCTCTTTCCTCATTGCATGTCCCAGGAACTTCACCTGTCTCTTCCTGATGCTCAGTATTAATTTCCTCTTCGTTTCCATCGGTTACAAAACCTCATCATTGCTCACATGCTCGATCCATGATATCCGCAGCATCCTTCTGTAGAACCACATTTCAGTTGCTTCAGATCTTTCCTTCATCTTTGATTATATTGTCCAGCATTCACTGCCATATTGAAGAACTAACATCACATAACAATCCAGTACTCTCTTCTTTGTTTCTAGCGAAATTGTCCTGTTTCTTAATACTTTACTCAACTTCTGGAATGCTTCCTTCGCCATACTAATTCACCTTCGGATCTGTGTTGCACTTTCCGTCTTCTGTTATAACACTTCCCAGGTTTTTAAATTTTTTACCTGCTTGATTTTAGTATCCCCAGCCTGTATTTGTGATTAGGCCGCCCTTTTTACATCAATCCTAATTCCTGAAGAATCTGCGACTTTCTGAACACAGTAAAATGAAGACATATATTTCTTTATGAATTGGTAAATGATAAATATTGCATTCCGTTGGTTTTACTACTGTAAATATAAATTATCCTTGTAAATAAACAATCTGATGAATGAATAGTGTTTAATATTTTCGTTGTAAATTCTCAAAAACAAAAACGTATGAATTAATTTTCATCATATGTTTAAGTTTAATGACTGCTGTGGAGTTATTTTTTGCAGTGGAGGCTAGTATTTGTGCTAAAGTCGGTCCTAATGGGTTCGATGTACAAAAGGTTAGGAACTTGATATAATATGTAATTACGCAGTGTAATTTTGACAGGTCGCTGACTACTTTCGTATTCGACTAACTGTCGACTACTATCGTCCAACATCGACTGACCCTCGCTCCTCTTACTACTCCTACTTAAATTAGGTGGGAGAGTCTATTCACTATAGAATAGGTGACAAATCATATCATCACCTTTTAAAACATTGCTGAGGAGCGAATGTAGCTAAAATAATAGCAGTATCAAGGAAAAACCGTTTTTTAACACTCAGTTTTTTGTTTTATTTTTGTTTTTTTGTTTTGTTTTTTTTTCAAAACTTCCATTTAGTTTTGAAGCTTTAAAAGAAAACAATTTACAACTTTGTTTTGTGCTGCAAATCGCACTCCAGCGAAATAAGATTAAACACTTTTTCTATAACATTTAAACAAAGAAAACCTGTAATTAAGCAGAATTGAATATTGATGCACTGTTATGTATTATTACAATAGAGACTTTACAGATGCAAAAACACACCCAATGTGCTCTTCTCCTCCTCTACTTTTGGAGGGGACTGCGATCGATACCTGGCTCCTGAGGTATCCTCAAATAGGGAAAGTATTGAACTGACAGGACAAAAACCTGCTCCTCAGCAGGATATATAAAATCCAAGGATGGAACAATCATATTGGGGAAGGAGGAAGTACGCCAGCGATGGGAAGAATATACAAAAAGTCATTTCCACGACAAGAGAAAGCAACCGATAATACACAAAGATGAGAACGGACCGGAAATATTAAAGTCTGAATTGGAAGCTGCAATGGCCAAACTGAATAGAAACAAAGCAGCTGGACCAGACGGCATTTTAATAGAGCTGCTGATGGCCCTGGAAAAATTTGTCATAGAGAAAATTACAGAAATAATAAATGAAATCTATAATGGTGGTGTAATATCATACGACCTTAGCAAGTCGATCGTCATAGCACTGCCAAAGAAACCAGGTGCAAATGAGTGCGAACTCCAACGAACAATTAGTTTAATGAGCCACATTACAAAACTGATCGTCCAAATCCTGATAAACAGAGCAAGAAGTAAAATCAGGCCAGAGATAGGACGAGAACAGTGCGGGTTCGTCAAAGACACTGGAACAATGAACGCATATTTATTATTAGGATGTTCTCTAGAAATGGCAATACAAATAAAAGACTTGTACCTATATTTTATCGATTATGCCAAGGCATTCGACAAAATACGCCACAAAGAATTGATGGAGATGCTCAACAGCATTGACATATTTGGGAAAGACATAAGAGTTATCAAGAATCTCTACTGGCTGCATACGGACAGGTAACGAATTCAGCAGTTATACAAAGATTGAAAGAGGCGTAAGGCAAGGATGTGTCTTTTCACGGGATCTATTCAACTTGTACAGCGAAACTACTCTGAGGACCCTATATGTTATGATATGATGTAGACGATCATGGCCTTCCACGTTTTCCTATCCCTGGTGGATCTTAGCACGCTTTCTCCTGTTACACCACGCAACCCCCGTTCTGTCATCCACCTGATCAGGCCCTTCAAATATGTTATCCGTTACTTTCCCCTGTCTCTTTTCCCCTCTATCTGTCCTGTTGGTATCGAGTTCTCCAAGCCCTTCTTCCTCATTGCATGTCCCAGGACTTTAGCTGTCTCTTCCTGATGCTCAGTATTAATTTCCTTTTCGTTTCCATCCTTTCCAAAACCTCATCATTGCTCCCATGCTCGATCCATGATATCCGCAGCATCCTTCTGTAGAACCACATTTCAGTTGCTTCAAGTTTTTCTTTAATCTTCGATGATTTTGATCAGCATTCACTGCCATATTGAAGAACTGATATCACATAGCAATCTAGTACTCTTTTCTTTGTTTCTAGCAAAATTTTCCTGTCTCTTAATACTCTACTCAACTTCTGGAACGCGCCCTTCGCGATGCCAATTCAGCTTCGGGCCTCTGTGTCACACTTTCAGTCTTCTGCTATAGCGACAATCTCCAAAAATTCAATTGCAGGTCAATTGCCATCTTCTGTCTCCATGAAACCTGTTAATTTTTTTATCCTTTCTTCAATACTCCCTGTACCCAGTCTTTTCTCTCGCTGTGACCTCCAGCGCACTAGTCGCGGTTTCGCCTTGCTTGGGGTGAGGTGATTGAGAAAAAGAAAAGATAAAAGTACAGATTGAGGGTAAGATGGGCAGAGAAAAACAACACACAACCTGCCTGGCGAGCTTGAGTGAATGAATGACGGAACAGGGTTTGGGGGAGATAGCAAAAAAAAAAAAAAAAGAAAATGACGATCACATAGATAAAGTTGAACACATGCCATTTTTTTTTTTTAATCATATCACCCCAAGCAAGGCGGTAACAAAACTGATGCGCAGGGGGCTACGTAAGAGTAAAAAGATTGGAAAAGAGAAAACCGGAAACCACATCCTAACCAGGGAACAAGGGATGAGCCTCTTCACCTGTTCAATAGACGTGGATGGAGTGTGAACCGGGCGATAGTTCAGTCTATCTACTCCAATTGAAAAAAAAAAAGAAAAAAAAGAAAAGAGTGAAAAGATTGGAAAAGAGAAAACCGGAAACCACATCCTAACCAGGGAACAAGGGATGAGCCTCTTGACCTGTTCAATAGACGTGGGTGGAGTGTGAACTGGGCGACCTAGTAATGATAGATTGTTTCCATCTCGCGACCCAGTGCATAACAGAATCTCTCCGAACAAGGTTTTCTTGTAACTGTAAGTTAAATATGAAGTAATACGAAACTGATTACGCACATCATAGACACGAGTAAGTGTATTAATATGTACATTATGAAAAGATATCTTTATTATCTATCCTTATACATTTTTACTTGAACGACTACTTGATTTATTTTGTGGTTTACGCTCGAACACTTTTGTTCTAAGCCTTTAATTCTCGGCTATCCGAGGTTACATACATCTCTGTACGCTTGCAGACAGGGAATATTGCTCTTTGCAAGGAGAAGAAAAGTTACAGTTAAAATATTTCTATGAGTATATTTACGTGTTTTGCATTAAAATAGCAGCCAGATAATAAAGAAAATGAGTTGCTGTGTCGGGTAACAAATCCGTGTCGGATTACCTTGTGTGTCGGAAATGCAGACAGGAAATTATGAAAGATCTGATTTAAAAGAAGAATAATGTGTTCGCATAAAATGTTTGTCAGCATGTTGTAAAAGAAAAATGAATTAAGAAATGGCTAGTAAATTTTAATGCTTCTAAAACGAAGCATCTCTCAATTAACCATCATCGACAATCTCACCTACCTCCCATTAGCATTGACCAGGCTTGACTCCCAGACAGTGAAACACTACGCCTCCTTGGTCTCACACTTTCAGCGGACCTCAAATGGAATAACTATATCGAATCCATTGCTAAATCCGCTGCTATGAAAGTCGGTTCTCTGTGTAGTGCCCGGAAGTTTTTTCCATCTAAATCTATCATGCACATATATAAATCTCCCATCTGCCCGTGCATTGAATACTGTTGCCATATCTGGTCGGGTGCCCCTGCTATTCTCCTCGGGCTTCTCGATAAGGTTCAGAGGAGGGTCTGTAATGTGATAGATACCGACTTGGCAGACCGCCTGCAGTCTCTCTCCCACTGGCGCGACGTGGCTTCCCTGTGTCTCTTCTATAAATACTTTCACGGCTTCTGCTCCGATGAACTTAGATCACTGGTGCCCCCTAAATACGAATTTGCACGAGATACTAGATTAGCAACTAGATCCCACCCTTTTATAGTGAAACCGATAAAATGCAACCGCAACTTCTACTCCAATATTTTCTTTCCTCGCACTTCCCGACTGTGGAATTCCCTTCCACACAATTGCTTCCCCGACGGCTACAATCTCCAGGAGTTTAAATGTAAGGTCAATAGACACCTCCTAACACACTAACCTGCTCCCATTCTATCAAACACTTTTCCCATCTGCCCAACCCTCATCCTCGGTATCCTTACTCATCTGTCACTTTCCTCCTGACATTCCCTATGTCTAACCACTCCTTCTCTTTACCTTACCCTATGTAACCCCATGCGCAATAGTGGCAGTGGAATGCCTTGCTTGGGGTGAGATGATAAAAAAAAAATTGAAAGATATCTAACGATCAAAATACAAGTTAGAGTTACTGATCGTTTTATTGTTTTTGTTTTTTTTGTTTTGTTTTATTTCATTTGTTAGCGCAACCTAGGTGATTCCATGATGGAGACAAGCAATATGTCTATCTAATTAAACTGTAATATTTGTTCCTTTTTATAAAAAAGAATTATAGGAATAAATAAAACATTTCTTTTAAGGGTTCGTAAAGGCATAAATGTGCGTTGTGGTGCAGTGGATATCGGCTTGGAAGGAGAAAACGGAAAGCCGAGTTCGAATTCTAGTTGAATTCCTTGCATTAACTTATGCGCAAACACCCGTCTCTTCCCTCCAGTTATGGGTTAAATAACAGAACAGACTGGGTTCTATAGCCTTGGCTGGTAACCAGTCTACTGCAGAAAGTAATGGTAACCTACTGCGGGAAAATCTTCTACCCAGTCAGTCACGTCTCTTTCGACACATGATTGACCAAGCGTGTATCACGTATGGCACTTAACTGACTGTAAAGGTACACATTTTTTTTATCCTAAGCACAAAAAACTAAAGAAAAAAATAAGAAGGTTCTTGTACAAAGAAAACGATTTCCAGAGCCTTTTATTTAATAATAAATATTTCTGAGTAATTTATTTTGCTACTGTACAAATAAACAATATTTTTTAAATCTCCATTAAACTACTTATGGTTGATTTTTATCTCATTCTTTACAGAATAGTTTGGGGTTTCTATCCTTGGCTTTTCTTTAGGGTTGAGCTGAACTTCAGCACCATGTTTATGTCATTATTTTCTCTTAGAATTTACATGCTTTATCCATTACCTGATCTATACACTAATGCAAGGCCTCATCACTTCACAGTTCAAATTACCTCTAGTGCAACCTATTCTATGTTCAATTTCCTTATCTTCTATAATAAATTTGTTATAACTGATTCATACACTAAATCAAGGCCTCATCACATCACAGTTCAAATTACCTCTAGTGCAGCCTATTCTATGTTCAATTTCCTTATCACCTACAATAAATTTGTTATAACTGATTCGTGCACCAAAGCAAGGCCTCATCACTTCACAGTTCATCATCTGAGTGAAAATTTAATGAAATACGTGATGCGAATTTCAGTCGTGAACTCATCATTTGTTCACATGTGAGGACTTAAATTTTATGGCCGGAGAATATATCTATTTTATTTTGAAATATTTTTGCTTGATTCATTTAAAAGTATTGTTGAAAAACAATTTCGTTTGATTCATTTAAAACTGTTTTTCATAGTTCTGCTTCAAAAGATTTTTGTTTGATGATTAATTTAAAAGTATTCTCGCTTCTTTTATTTGAAAACACGTTTCAATGATACATTTAAAAATATCTGCCTGTTCATTTCCGAATACTTTTCTTTTATTCAGGATAACATCTTGTTCTTTTTGTTCAAAACGTTTTTCAATATTTTATTTCAAAACATTTTTGCGTGATTTATTCGAAAGTATTTTCGTTTGTTTTATTTTGGATCATTTGTTTGCTTCACTCAAACATTTCTTGTTTTGTTTTTGTTTCAGAGCATTTTATTTGATTCGTTGTAAAGTACTTTTACTTGCTTCATCTGAAAATGGATGTGCGTTGTGGTGCAGTGGATATCGGCTTGGAACGAGAAACCGGGGCAGCCGATTTCGAATTCCAGCTGAATTCATTGCATTCACTTACGCGTAAATACCCTTGGGAAAGGTATTTATCCGTCTATTCCTTCCAGTTATGGGTTAAATAACAGGACAGATTGGGTTCTATAGCTTTGGCTGGCAACCAGTCTACCGCAGAAAGCAATGGCAGGATAATATTCTGCCCAGTCAGTCATGTCTCTTTCGAGACATGATCGCCCAAGTGTATTTCACGTATGGCACTTAACTGACTGACATCTGAAAATACTTTTATTTTAAATCGGAACTATATTCCCTAGTTTATTCTACTTCAAATCGTTTTGATTGTTTTATTTTAGAGTGTTCGCTTTTTTTTTCCATTTTAACGCTTCACCTCACAAACAAGAACATATTAACCAAAAACAACCACAAATTTTCTCTTGAGACATATACTAAAAAATGGTGTACGGCGTCGCCTTTACGAAAAACAGATCCCCCAGATGGTCGAATGTGAAAAGTCAATGTAGCATGAAGTCGGAAAGAAAGTAGGGCAGAGAAAGGGTTAAATGGCATCTGTATTTATAATTTATCGCTTCCCTCACTATAACCCGCACGCAGATACACACAAGATGCACGGGATCAAAGTCAAAGAATTGTTTTCGAATTTGTTGGGCTGATTATTAAGGACCCTAACTATCCAGTACTCAGCGGATCACGAGAATCGCCCACAGACAAACAAGAACACACACAAACACGTCCTTCTTGCTATCAACACGTGACGTCCTGGCACTCATGATTTTACTGATTTAGGGCCATATCACGCTGAAACATCGGTTCTCTTCCGATCGTCGCAGTTAAGAAACGTCAAGCCTGGTCAATACCTAGATGGGTGACCGTTTAGAAATGCCAAGTGCTCTAAGCTTGGACGTTCGAGTGGTGTAATTAATAACGGTTCGGAAAGAGTCAGGGCTCTTATATTCACACGCATTCAAGTACCCTTGATAAAGGTATGAATCCACCTCTTCTCCGTCAACTATGGGTTAAATAGTAAAACTTGTGTAAAAAAACTCATTATTATCTCAAAATAAATTCTTACAATCCAAAAAAATATTTAATGTTTTAAATAACCTGCAAAGGGTTGATATATCGTAAAAAAAAAAACAACAAATCAATCAATCCTGATTTTAATGACATGGCATATCTTGGAGTTTTGTTAAGAAGAAGACCAATCAGCGAACAAACAGTACCAAGGATTTGTTGAAGGTCACTGTCGTGAACGTAATAGCCATGTTGAACAAGACGCACTTAATTCGGGCATGAATTGATGACGTTTTTATTGAATAAACAGTTTTTGTTGCTCTTAGTCGAACAGGTGTAAAAAGCGATTTTGAAAATATGCTGTTTTTATTTTATATTTTTTATTTTCTTTGTGCTAAAATTTGTTTTTGACTATCAGACGCATCCCGTATACGAAAATTATATGCAAAGACAATTATTTGCATCGATAAATACACACACACAAGCACACAAACGAAACGCATGCGCGCACGTAAATATATACAGAGTGATTGAAAAGTAACTCCCTATTTTATGTATGATGAACTCTCTCGTATAACTATAATTTTTACAGGACGGGAGTGCCCATCATATTTAAAATAGGGAGTTACTTTTCAATCACCCTATGTATAAAATTGATTATAAAGCTGTTGTCAATTAACCACCACAGACAACCGTACCTCCCTCCCATTAGTATGGAACAGGCTTGCCTCCCAGAGAGTAAATCACTACGCCTGCTTGGCCTGACGCTCTTAGCGGACCTCAAGTGGAATGACTACGTCGAATCCATTGCTAAATCCGCTGCCATGAAAGTTGGCTCTTTGTGCAGAGCCAGGAAATTCTTTCCGTCTGAATCTATCCTGCACTTATATAAATCTACCATCCGCCCGTGTATTGAGTACTGCTGCCACATCTGGTCGGGTGCCCCTGCTATTCTCTTTGGGGTTCTTGACAAAATACAGCGAAGAATCTGTAATGTGATTCATACCGATTTGGCTGACCGCCTGCAGTATCTCTCTCACCGGTGTGACGTGGCTTCCCTGTGCCTCTTCTATAAATACTTTCATGAGTTCTGCTCTGACGAACTTAAATCACTGGTGCCATCAAGATGTGAATTTGCACGAGATACTAGATTGGCAACGAGGTCCCACCCTTTTACAGTGAAACCGATGAAATGTAACCGCAATTTCTACTCCAGCAGCTTCTTTCCTCGCACTTCCCGCCTGTGGAATTCCCTACCGCATGCTTGCTTCCCCGACGGCTACAACCTCCAGGAGTTTAAATGTAGGGTCAATAGACACCTCCTAACACACTAACTCACACCCACTTTCTCCAACTCTCCCTCTATGTACATCCTAAGTCGTCTATCACCCCCCTTCTGACATTTCCTATACCCAATCTCTCTATGTAACCCCCTGCGCTATAGTGGCAGTGGAATGCCTTGCTTGGGGTGACACGAGTAAAAAAATAAAAAATAAGCCTGTATTCATAAACTATGATATAGAAGATTTTTTATCACTACATAACGGAGAAAGAACTGCTGGAGGCATTAGATTTTGCTAAGGGCTTCATCAGCAAACCATCTGAACAATTCGAGAGAATTTAGCATCGTTATAAGTCTGTATTATACCACAATGGCAAGGCTTGGATTAAGAAATCTGACACGGGTTTCTTTGATGTCCCACAAGAGTCCTTTGATGTTGATGAAGTTTTAGAACTAATGGATTCTTGCCCAATATACTCTGTATATTGGGCAAGATCAACAAAATAGTCCATATTGACAGTCACAACCTCAACAGGGATGACGGACTAAAAATAATGCCTTATAATAGAAGAGCCAATAACAAAGCCAGGAAACTACTTTTCAAGCGCTTCAAGAGCCTCGGGTTTTATATTGAGGTTGACGAAAAGAAAAATAGTTAAATTTTTGGATGTTGATCTGCATATCGGCATAATCTCCTCATACATGAAACCCAACACTAAACGGAAATATGTGAATGCTATATCTAACCACCCTGCTAGTGTATTCAAGCACATTCCTAAAGGAATAAAGAGCAGATTATCTCATAATTCCACTTCTAAAGAAATATTTGAGGAAAAAAAAGAAAAAATATGAAAGGGTGTTAAAAGAGGAGGGTAAAAAACCCAAATGAGCCAGCTAATGAGGAATAAAAATGATAAATTAAGAAATATAATTTGCTTCAACACCACCCCCACTCTTTCAATTTGGAGGTGAAATAGAATGTAAGGAAAATATTTTTAAATGTTAAGGAAACACTTCCTTACGTTTTCAGAATTAGATAAGACTTTTAATAAAAATACGGTGAAATAAAGCTACAGCTATACCAATAACTTAGAAAATTACATAAAGAAACAATACGCCATGAATTTCAAGTCTAACATACAAAATGATAGTCAAAAGTGAATCACATAACTTCAGGGACAAAAGTAACTGGCTGCCGAATGGAGCTTGTAAAACGGAAGGAGTGGTTTATAAAGCGTGAAGTGAAAGATTCTAACGGGCAGAAAAAGTTTTATGTTGGATGCACGGAAGGCAATTTCAAAAGGAGATGGTAAAGCTAAAGATCATCGTTCAAGTTAGAAAAGCACCGGAATTATACCAGACTCGCCAGCTACGTGGGAAAATTAAAAAAACAAAAAAACAAAAAAAAAAACAGAAGCCCTAATGTGAAATAGGTATAAAAAGAAAGTCAAGTCTTACAACATTGGGGATAACGTTTGCAAGTTGTGGCAGGAGGATAACTGGTTATAGTAACATACCCAGACCGGGAAAATTTGAGGTAATTTCGAGTTGCAGACATGCAAAAAAAAAAGGTTTGTGCGAACCGAGTTGAGGGTATATATATATATATATATATGTGTGTGTGTGTGTGTGTGTGTGTGTGTGTGTGTGTGTGTGTGTGTGTGTGTGTGTGTGATTTTTCTCTCCCCTTCAAGTCCGATTGCCCTAACTCTTGCTCGACCCCTCCACTTTGGTGAGAATACCGGCGGCCGTGTGTATATATGAAAGAAAGAATAAGCGTTAAGAAATACAAATATATATATATATATATATTTTAGAACATGTCCAAACTACAATCTACTACAAAAGTGTACATTTTGTTTCGACAACAAAAAAAAAAATCACCTACCACGAAATTACAACATTAGCCAAAGACAGATACCCTGCGGTCAAGACTGCAAATAGGTTTTGCAGAAACAATAAACGGATTGCATTATTTGATGGTAGTGAATAGCTTTACTAGGTGGCCTGAAATTTATAAATGCAAAAAAAAAATCCATGGTTACAGTGAATTTTTACAGGAACTGTTTGCAATATATGGTATTCCGGGTGTCATCAACTCGAATAACGATGAGAATTTTGTAAAATATTCTTGATTGAACAAACTCCACAGTATCAACTAAGGTTAAACGTACAAGGTGAACGGTTTGTGAGAATTTTTAAGACAAGTTTGAAAGAACAAATAATGAAAAAATGAGTGAAGAAACACTACAAAAACTGAGAGTATGCCAGATATTTATCCCGGCTCTGTATGGAAGACTTGGTTAAATGCCCAGATTTCCATTCAAAATCAGACTTGTCGGACTCTCAGTTTTCTGGAAGAGAAGAACCCAGACGAGGCTATGCCGAAGGACAGAGTCTCAAATGAGGAAAAGTAAACAACACCCGATCCCGCTTATGAAGGGTCTACGGGAATTTCTTGTCCGAACATACACACTCGGAATGTCCCTAGTGAAAAAACAACTTTGTGCCATATTCTGCCTTTTGTCGGGATTCCTCGGGTAAATATCCAGAGCTCCACTCGAACACAGACTTGTCAGACTCTCAGCTTGAAGACAGAGAGGGATCCAGTCGAGGCTATGCCGAAGGGCAGAGTCTCGTCTGGGGAAAAGTAGACAAAATTCGATGCCTCTTATGCAGGGTCTACTGCAAGCTCGTATTTCCCACATAAAAATCGGCCTCATGCCACATCCCGTCACTATGGAGAGGTCTCGGGAAAATACACACGAAATTAACCTTGTTGGACTGTCTATGGGTAGAGAACGACATTGGCACTGGTCTACGGACTAGGACTCAGCTGAGAAAGGCAAACAAACTCTCTGCTTTCGGGTAGATATCTACTCATCGGATGTGCTTTGTGGTGCAGTGGATATCGGCTCAGAATGAGAAATCGCACAGCCGAGTTCGAATTCCAGCTGAATTCATTGCATTCATTTACGCGCAAATACCCTTGGGAAAGGTATTTATCCGTCTCTTCCTTCCAATTATGGGTTAAATAACAGGACAGATTGGGTTCTCAAGCCTTGGTCGGCAACCAGTCTACCGCAGAAAGCAATGGCAACCTACTGCGGGATAATCTTCTGCCCAGTCAGTCATGTCTCTTTCAAGACATGATCGCCCAAGCGTGTTTCACGTATGGTACTTAACTGACTGATCTACTCATCGAGGCTCCGTCTACAAACAGACCCGGCTGAATAGACCGGCTTAGTGCCCTGTCCCGCATATGCTGGATTTCGGCAAATTTTCGCCCTTGGTTCGAGTGTCTGTATTAGGGTTCCCCACGTAAAGGCCGACCTTGTATCACATCCCATCTCAGTTAAGGGACTTAGGATAAATGCCCAGAGTTCCCTGAGAACTCTAACCTGTCAGACAGGCTCTTTGCTTTCGGGCAGTGTTCGACTAAATCGAGGCTTCCTCTCAAAGTGTCCGATCCCGATCCCGCGTATGCGGGGGCTTGGCAAATTCTGACCCTTGTTCCGATTGTACCTTGCTGGTGAGGAGTAAAGCCCAACTTTGTGTCACATACCGTCTCAGTGGGTGGACTTTGGGTTTCGCGAGAACTCACACTTGTTAAACTATCTCTCTGTTGATAGAGTGCTTCTCACTCGGGGTTTTGTTTACGAATGGAGACACAGCTGAGAAAAGTAAATATGCAATGTATCCGATCCCACGGTTATGGGGGCAGGGTAAAAAATTGATCCTTGGCCCGAGTGCACGTACTCGGGTTCCCCAGGTTTAACCTGCCTTCTGTCGCAGACCGTCTCAGTGGGGAGACTTTGGATGAATATCCGTAGTTCCGAGAGAGTTCTGATAACGTGTTCGTTAGAGTAAGTTGAGACATAATATTACAACCGTTAGTAGCGAGTTAAAACACAAAGCAGTTTATAAAGTAATTATTTTTTTTTTATTTCAGTCAGCTAAGTGCCATACATGAAAAACGCTTAAGCGATCATGTCTCGAAAGAGACATGACTGAGTAGAAGATTATCCCGCAGTAGGTTGCTATTACTTTTTGCAGTAGACTGGTTGCCATCCAAGGCTATAGAACCCAATCTGTCCTGTTATTTAACCCATAGCTGGAGAGAAGAGATGGATTAGTATCTTTCCAAAGGGTATTTGCGCGTAAGTAAATACAAAGAAATTTAACGAATTCGAACTCGGCTCCCCGATTTCTCGTTCCGAGTCGATATGCACCACAGCGCACATTTTTATTTAATGATCCGAAATTTTATTTTTAGTGGATACCCATATTTGAGTATACGCCTCGTTTATATATAAATACACAGTTTAACGATAAAAAATCTATGAATATTCAGGCCAATAGACGTAAATAAATACTTTCACGGCTTCTGCTCAGATGAACTTAGCTCACTCGTGCCCCTTATATAGAAATTTACTCGAGCCACAAGATTAGCAACTAGGCCCCACTCTTTTACTGTGAAACCAATAAATTGTAAACGCAAATTCTACTCCAACAGCTTCTTTTCTCGCACTTCCCGCCTGTGGAATTCCCTTCCGCATACTTGCTTTCCCAACAGCTATAATCTCCAAGAATTTAAATGTAAAGTCAATAGTCATCTCCTATCTCACTAACTTGCATCCTCTCTCTCTCTCATGCTTCTTTTTTCCGTCCACTCCACTCTCGTCAGTATTCTCATCTTTCTCTTGCCCACTTCCTGACACCCCTATAACCTGTCACTCTTTCTCATAACTTTCCTCCTATGTAATACCCTGCAAAACAGTGGCAGTAAAATGCCTTGCTTGGGGCGATATGAATATATATATATATATATATATATATATATATATATATATATATACTAATTAATAAATGAACAGGACATCTACTCAAATATGTGTATCGACTAAAATAACGTTTTAAGTAATAAAATCTGTCATATTAATAAAAACCTATTACTTTAGAAATGCACTTATAAATAGGTACTTAACAAATTTTCATTTCGATATACAGAGATAAAGAATTTGATCAGAGATAAAGAATTTCTGGGATAAAAAAAATGTATTAGTTCCTAAATTCCCTTAGGAATTTCATCTCAGTTTAATAAAAAAAAAATAATGTCTTTTGAACAGACTTAAAGAAAACGAAAGCATCCATAATGAGAATTACAAACCATTTTTTAGCACTGTGTGCGGTTTCTGGGATTCTCTGTGAATGCAACCGCGTACCGAATTAACCCTTCCCTTTTTACCCGGGACAATTTCATGCTTCCAGTCATCTGGCAAAAAAAAAAAAAAAAAAAAAAAAAAAAAGTAAACAAAAATGGAATAAAAAGGAAAAAATGTATCTGATTAAAAAAATTCCCAAGACTATATTTTGAATAAAGTTAGAGAAGCCTTAGAGGTGTTTTGGAAATTTAACCCCGATGTACAGTACAGGGTAACAATTATCGGTGCAGAAAGTTGAATCAGCGAACCGAGTTCAAATTACACCATAGTCTTTCGCACAAATCACATGTGAAAAAGGTATGAACCTGTTTCCTTTCCCTCCACCAAACAATGATTTAAATAGCAGATTGGAATGGACTCTCTGGCCTCTAGTAGCCGCCATTCTAATAGAGTGGGGTGCTATGTGGTGCCGAGTAGGAAGCCGAGTTCGAATTCCAGTTGAATTCATTGCATTCACTTAAGTACAAATACCCTTGGGAAAGGTATTAATCAGCCTCTTCTCTCCAGTTATGGGTTAAATAATAGGACAGGCTGGGTTCTATAGCTTCGGCTGGCAACGCGTCTGCCGCAGAAAGCAATGGCAACCTACTACGGGATAATCTTATGCCCAGTAAGTAATGTAATGTCTCTTTCGTGACATGATCGCCCAAAGCGTGTATCTCGTATGGCACTTAACTGACTGTCTCTGAATTGAAAACGGTGGATTGTTTTTTTTTTAATTTCATGCCAGTTTATCGTAAATAAAAGGAATTTGTGGAGAGCCACGATCACCATTAAAAATATTGCATGTTTAATCAGTCAGCTGTTGTGCATGGTTTACGAGCCTTATGGAAAAATAAGAAACTACCAAAATGGCTTCCATATGAAGCGACGTAAAGGGAAATCAATCGACGTTTTAATGCTTTTTCCCCTTTATGTTTGACCTAGATGGATCCTCGGTATGACGGTAAACTGCATCCAGCAACAAGGCCTCTGATTGGGAAGTTGTGAGGAGAATGAAACCACCTCTTAATTGCTGTTGTTCCCAGGTCCACTTTGACCCGGAGTGGTAGCACGTGTTAGGGTCCCAACTATGTGCAAATAGTTAACCTTCAACCTAGAGTCAAAACACTAAGAAAGTATAAAAATAGACTTTTATAGAAATATATACATAAAAGTAGACTTTATAGAAAAATATACATTTTTGAAGAAAAAAAGTTTATCAACAGTGCATTTTTGAAGAAAAAAATTATTGCCATAACACATTTTAGCAGGAAAAAAATTATTGCCATAATATATTTTTGAAGGAAAAAATATTACCAGCAATACATTTTTGAAGACAAAACTAGAAGACATCTTCAGTTACTAAAATAAAAAAAATTAATCAAAATCTAACTAAATCAATCTTCTCACTGTAACGAAACATTAAAAAAAATAACTTAAAACCCCATCTTTTTGGCATTAAATAACCCACATAGGTTGATATGCCGTTAAACTAAACTCACACACTCATTCACTTACTTGATCTAGATGAACATCATTTTACGACAAGAAAAAGGAATTGGCGATAAAAACTAATTCCTCCGG
Source organism: Ascarosepion bandense (assembly GCA_037127315.1). Taxonomy (NCBI): domain Eukaryota; kingdom Metazoa; phylum Mollusca; class Cephalopoda; order Sepiida; family Sepiidae; genus Ascarosepion; species Ascarosepion bandense. The sequence continues at coordinate 410,785 of JBBBDQ010000262.1, forward strand.
AGAATCTGTTAAGAATAAAACTGTAACTAAATCTGCGAATGCAACTTTCAACATCTGATTCTAAACAGAATTTCCGACTAGAAAAATGGACCCACTCGAAAGGAATCAAAAGAAGTTGGTGGAAAATGAATTCGAATTCGGATCAGCCGAGTTCAAATTCTGACTCTTTTAATCGACCCACTAGATAGAAAAAAGAAATTAATCCTGAACACTGAATTCAACCAATTATTTTACTAAAACATACTGCATAAATACTTCACGAATATTAAATAAATACTTCATAAATGCCAAATAAATACTACATAAATACTTCATAATACTACATAAATACTATATAAATACTTGATAATGCTACATAAATACTCCATACTACAATATACATACTACAGAAATACAGCATAATACTATATAAATACTAGTGCTTGTTTTGCAACTGAGGATCAACAAACTGACATACAAATGGAAATGAAATTCTTTTAAATGCAGCATAATTATCCCAATATTTTCTCTTTTATTTCATGACTTGTCATTTCGAATTCGCAGTCATAACAAATTGAAGTTATCTAAATCTAACTAAACTTATTTAGAAATGAAACATTGTGTGTGTGTGTGTGTGTGTGTGTGTGTGTGTGTGTGTGTGTGTGTGTGTGTGTGTCCGTTACCTATGGACTCCGAAACGACTGAATCGATTATTTTTGAAAATTTACACAGTTGTACTATAAGCGTCTGCGAGTGTTCTTAGCTAGGTTTTATGTCGAGGTAACCCCGATAAATATCGAAAATCGATAATCGGGTTATAGAAAGAGTGGTCCAATTTTAATCAAATTTCATACACTCATAGACAAAGACATAAGAAACGATATTCAGAAGTTTCAAGGTTGCAGTTCTTACAATAGTGCAGAAAATCAATAATATATATATATATATATATATATATATATATATATATATATATATATATATATATAAGGCAAGATGTTTGTGTGTGTGTCTGTTTATCTGTCTGTATTTTTTGCCCTTTTATTTTAGTTTTTGCTTCGGGTTTGGCTCTAAGTAGGTATAATTGTAGTTCTTAGTCTCAGGCATGATACCATTTACTCAGAAGACTTATTTAGCCTTCAAAATTCAGTTTACGACGAAAAAAACTTATTTGATATCGGTACCAGGAAATCAAAATTTGACTTACATCCATTCATTTTTCTTTCAATCTACGGTTTCGCTTTAACTGGAAACAACTATTGCTTTTTAGTCTTTAGTGTCAATGTCCAAAGAGTATGAGCTCCAGGACCATGGATTAGTTTTAAGGTTTTCATTACACCCGAGCAACGCCGGGCTATACTGCTAGTGTAAAAATAAATAATTCAGTTATTCTTCAAACTGTGTCGTTCTTTCACAGAATACACGAATTAACTAAAAGTTGGCACAAAATCATAGAAAGCCTGCAAAAATACTTTGAAAGTTGAATAACGTTATTAGTTTATAGAAATAAAATGGTTTCTCAAAGAAATGCCGGAAACTTTTGCATCAAGTTATCATTATAACTTTATAACATTATAACATTATAACATATACAATTTAGCGGGAAGGTAATATAAGATGATGGAAGAAAATAGTTCAATATAGCTTCATGTGTAAATAATGATGCTAATCGTATATATAAATAAAAAATTTGGCAAAAGAAAAAAAATATGCTGAAAACTTTACCCACAAGTGATTATGTAAGAAAATCGTCTCATTTTAAATAATTTAAAAAAAGGGTTTTATTATTTTATTCTATCGAATTTAAAAAAAGGGTTTTATTATTTTATTCTATCGAATTTAAAAAAAAAGGGTTTTATTATTTTATTCTATCGAATTTAAAAAAAGGGTTTTATTATTTTATTCTATCGAATTTAAAAAAAAGGGTTTTATTATTTTATTCTATCGAATTTAAAAAAAAGGGTTTTATTATTTTATTCTATCGAATTTAAAAAAAGGGTTTTATTATTTTATTCTATCGAATTTAAAAAAAAGGGTTTTATTATTTTATTCTATCGAATTTAAAAAAAAGGATTTTATTATTTTATTCTATCGAATTTAAAAAAAAGGGTTTTATTATTTTATTCTATCGAATTTAAAAAAAAGGGTTTTATTATTTTATTCTATCGAATTTAAAAAAAGGGTTTTATTATTTTATTCTATCGAATTTAAAAAAAAAGGGTTTTATTATTTTATTCTATCGAATTTAAAAAAAAGGGTTTTATTATTTTATTCTATCGAATTTAAAAAAAAGGGTTTTATTATTTTATTCTATCGAATTTAAAAAAAAGGGTTTTATTATTTTATTCTATCGAATTTAAAAAAAAGGGTTTTATTATTTTATTCTATCGAATTTTAAAAAAAGGGTTTTATTATTTTATTCTATCGAATTTAAAAAAAAGGGTTTTATTATTTTATTCTATCGAATTTTAAAAAAAGGGTTTTATTATTTTATTCTATCGAATTTAAAAAAAGGGTTTTATTATTTTATTCTATCGAATTTTTAAAAAAGGGTTTTATTATTTTATTCTATCGAATTTAAAAAAAGGGTTTTATTATTTTATTCTATCGAATTTAAAAAAAAAGGGTTTTATTATTTTATTCTATCGAATTTAAAAAAAAGGGTTTTATTATTTTATTCTATCGAATTTTAAAAAAAGGGTTTTATTATTTTATTCTATCGAATTTAAAAAAAAGGGTTTTATTATTTTATTCTATCGAATGTTTATTCTACTCAGAATTATATTGGCATTTAGACTCTTGCTGCTAAAATGCAAAAATGGATTTTGCAGTTCATTTTAAAAGCAACAAACATCTAAAACTCTTTTGAGTATTTAAATTAATTAATATAGATTAATTTAAGTTCCATTGCATTTGTGGTTGTTTTTTTGTAAATTTTTTATGATTGTTATTTGTGAAGAATTGCTGGCAAAGTTTAAGATGTAAAAAGTCAAAAGGATTTCCAGTCAAAATGAGGTCTAGTCAAAAAGAGTTCGAGTAAAACCAGGACTAGTCACGAGGATGAGTAAAAAAGAATCCGAGTTTAAAAAAGGACGATTCAAAAGAAAATCGAGGCCAAAAGAAAGTCTAGTCAAAAAAAGATCGAGTCAAAAGGAAGATGAGTAAAAAAGGAGGTCAGGTCAAAAAGAAAACGGATCAAAAGGAGGTTGAGTCAAATCGAATCGTGTCAAAAAGAGTTTGAGTCAATAAAGAACGGATAAAAAGAAGTCGAGTTAAAAGGAGACCGAGTCGAGACGGACTCGAGTCAAAAGGAGTTCAAATCAAAAGAAGGACGAGTCAAAAGCAGGTCTAGTCAAAAAGCAAGACAAGTCAAAACGTATCGAGTTAAAAAGAGTTTGAGGATGGGTAAAAAGAAGGTCTAGTTAAAAATAGTTTCAACCAAGACGGGCTCCAGTAAGAAGGACGCTTAGTCAAAAGGAGTTCGAATCAAAAAGAAGTGGAATCTAAGGGAAATCTATTCAAAAGTAGTGCCAGTCAAAAGGAGGTCGAGTCAAAAGTTAAGTTCAAATCAAAATTCGAGTCCAAAAAGTCAATAGAATTCAAAAAGAGTTCTAGTCAAAAGAAGTCTGATGAAGTTCAAATCAAATAGAGTTCGAGTGAAACGGAGGACGAGTCAAAACGAAGTCGAATCAAAAAGAGTTTGAGTCCAAAGAAGGACGAGTAAAAAAGAAGACGAACTTCTTTTGTTCGAGTCAAAATGAGGTCGAGTTAAATGGAGGTTAAGTCAAATGGAGGTCGAGTCAAAAGCAGTTCGAGTCAAAAGCAGTTCGAGTCCAAAGGAGGTCTAGTCAAAATGAGGTTGTCAAATGTAGGTCGATTAGATAAGAGGACAGGTCAAAAGAAGTTGAGTCCAAAGGAAGTCTAGTCAAAATGAGGTTGTCAAATGTAGGTCGATTAGATAAGAGGACAGGTCAAAAGAAGTTGAGTCATATAGTGGCATCAAAAGAACGTTGTTTCTGTTGACATTTCTGTTTATTGCATTGGTAATTTGTATTGTTTTAGAAAACTATTTCTATAACTGTAATAAAACCTAAACATTTGAAAATGAATTTTCGTGCGTTATATTTTTTCTCTGAAATTGACAGCAAACGTGTTAAACACTATTCTTAGAAGTAAACATCCTAATAAATACATATATGAAATAAATGCCCGGAATTTATTTTTTAAATTCTAATTGCAGTTACTTGTAGGTGTCTCTTTATTTCAATTTTCTTGTTTTTTGTTCACAAGTGTTTCGTATGAATTTGTTAATAGAATCATGTTTCCGTAGCTATTTCGTTATAATTTGGTAAATAATAAATATTGCATTGAAGTTGATTGCCATATTTTTATAATCTTGTGAATATAAAATTATTCTTTTAAATGAAAAATCTACGTTTGGGTTTTATCAAAATTTTAAAACATAGCTTTTTAAAGAAAGAAACATTGCCGCTATATCGGTTCCAAGAGAAAAATCTCCATTTTGACACGCCATTTTTTGCGGATATGTTTGTTAAACTTTGTCGAATTGCTTTTGAATCTCGCAAAAGACCCAGGATGACTTTCCTCCTGTAGATTTGTTTAAGCTGAGATATTGAGGAGAGTCATGGATTTAATCTAAACTTTATTATTATTTTTAGTTTTTTTTTTTTATAATTGATTATTCAACGCCAATGACTACCTTGTCTAAAACTGATTCTATTTTGCTGAATAAGAAAAGGAAGCCAACAATTGCAACGTTGACCCATGGTTGTTTCCCGACAAGCATTTGAACTCCATTAGTCTAACTTCAGAAATTTCCGTAAAACTTGTAAGCAATATATTTAAATTTACATTGATCGAAAAGGTAATAAAAAACAGTGGAAACTTTGAAGATATTTCTTGCGTTGTGCTGCAGTGGATATTGGCTCGGACCGTGAAATCAGGGAGCCGGGTTCGAATTCCTGTTGAATTCCTTGCATTCATATACGCACAAATAACTTTGGGAAAGGTATTAATCCGTCTCTACCCTCTACTTATGTGTTAAATAACGGGACAGATTGGGTTCTATAGCCTTGGCTGGCAACCAGTCTACCGCAGAAAGTAATGGCAACCTGCTACGGTATAATCTTCTCCGTAGTTAGTCATGTCTCTTTCGAGACATGATGCCCCAAGCGTGTATCACATATGGCACTTAACTGACTGACTCTACCATTATACAAAGGACGACCCCAAGAACTTTTGCATCAACCTAAATTATTCAAGAAAAAAGTTTAGAATCCAATTTTAAGTTTTCAATTTGGCTTGCCAAAAATGTACATTTGACCTAATTTTTTTAATTAAATGACTTATACAGGTTACTTGTGCAAATGTTATGCTTTGTGTCGAGAGGGTAGTGGGTGGAGAGAGGCGGGGTAACGGTGTGGTACTCGTGGCTCTTTTAGTTCCGATGACAAACCTCCAGATGTTTATACACAGACATTTTTTAGACGAAAGCAAGTTGAACACAAAGCCGCATTTATGAAGGACCGTGTGATAGCCATTTATGCATAAACGCGTGAATCATAAACAAGACGAAAATACCAAAATATACAAGTTGAATTGGAAGATAAGAAAGAAAGAAAGAAAGAAAGAAAGAAAGAAAGAAAGATGGAGGAACAAAGAAAGAAAGATGATAAATGGAAAACAAACCGAAAGGCGAAGATGAAAGAAAGAAAGATGGAGGAACAAAGAAAGAAAGAAAGAAAGAAAGAAAGAAAGAAAGAAAGAAAGAAAGAGTGTAGATGGCAAACATGACAGACAGATAAAAGTTCACAAAGAAAGAAAGACAGAGTGTGAGTGGCAAACAAAGCAGTCAGATAGATAAAAGTACACAAAGAAAGAAAGAAAGAAAGAAAGAAAGAAAGAAAGAAAGAAAGAGTGTGGGTGGCAAACAATACAGTCAGACAGATAAAAGTCCACAAAGAAAGAAACAAAGAAAGAAAGAAAGAAAGAAAGAGTTAGAGTGGCAAACAAAGCAGTCAGACAGATAAAAATACACAAAGAAAGAAAGAAAGAAAGAAAGAAAGAAAGAAAGAAAGACGATACATGGTAAACAAACCGAAAGACGAAGACGAAAGAAAGATGAAGGAACAAAGAAAAAAAGAAGATGGAGAAACAAATAAACAAAGAAAGAAAAACGGTAGATGACAAAACAGACGAACAAAAATATAAACAGAGAGAAAGAAAGAAAGAAAGAAGGTGAATGACAAGACAAAAAAGAGAGAATCTAAAAAACAAACAAGGAAAAAACAGAAATATCAAGCAAGCAAAGAAAGAGAGAGAAAATATCCGAATCTTTCTTGATACAGACGGAAATTTGAAATGTTTTTTCGTTCTTTCGAAGCTCGAAAAAAAAGATAGGGTTTGAATCAATGTTTGTTGTTGAGACACTACAAATTTAAAAACGAGTCTGTCCTTACGACAGTGTTGGGGCCTCATATGCATAGAAGTTTAGGTTTTAATTTTACATGGCACAAGGCCATTTCCCAAAGAACTCCCTAACTAAATTCCTGCATTCCAACAATTATTTTATATGTTTGAAATCATTCATGAAATTATCAAATGGAACATTGAATAAAATTGCCAAGGCATTATTTGTAATTATATAAAATGTATTTTTTTTTTTAATCATATCGTCCCAAGCAAGGCGGTGACGCCACTGAGGCGCATGGGGCTACTTAAGAGTAAAATGATTGGAAAAGAGAACGCCGGGAACCACATCCTAAACAGGAAACAAAGGAAGAGCCTCTTCACCTGTTCAAAAGACGTGGGTGGAGTATGAACCGGGCGATAGTTAAGTCTATCTACTCCAATTGAGAACAACAACAACAAAAAAAAAAAACAGAGAAAAGAAAAAAAAAGTGAAAGATTGGAAAAAAAATAAAAAAAGAAAGCCTGGAACCACATCCCAAACAGGAAACAAGGGATGAGCCTCTTCACCTGTTCAAAAGACGTGGGTGGAGTGTGAACCGGGCGTTATGACATATCGAGCTGTTGTCGATAACTTATAAGTGGAAATATATTTTGGATTGTAAGATCAATTCTTCTTTGTGCGAATACATATTCCATTAGAATCTTAAACTATAACAATGATTTTTCCCAGACACAGTTTTTAATATTTAACACATATATGGGGTAAGCAATCAATCTGCGAGAAATAGCCAGGTAGAAATTCGTAGTGAGTTTACTTATTTAACAGGTTGATAAAAAATATCGCATTTAAATGCAGATTAAAGTTGGCTGGAAAGCATGGAGTCGGAAGGGAGTTCCACAAGCGAGAAGTACTAGAAAAGAAACTGTTAGCATAGAACTTACGGTTACATCTGTCCAGCTCAACGTGTTATCAATAATTTATCCGAGGTCTTTTGAAAAGCTGCATCACTATTTTTAATGAGATTAAATTGTTCTGTTCCAGTAAAGAGAACGTCACATTTCCTCTTGTGTCTTTAGGTAATACTACTGAAAAGTATAGAACATTCTTTTAATGAGAAAAATTTCACAAACCATTTCGATATCCGTGTTTTCATTAAGTATTCGATGCTAATATAGCGCGAATTCCACTTCAATATAGCACGAGGTCTATCGAAATATAGCACGACGTCTACCTCAATATAGCACGACGTCTATCGAAATATAGCACGAGGTCTATCGAAATATAGCACGAGGTCTATCGAAATATAGCACGACGTCTACCTCAATATAGCACGACGTCTATCGAAATATAGCACGAGGTCTATCGAAATATAGCACGAGGTCTATCGAAATATAGCACGACGTCTACCTCAATATAGCACGAGGTCTATCGAAATATAGCACGACGTCTATCGAAATATAGCACGAGGTCTATCGAAATATAGCACGAGGTCTATCGAAATATAGCACGACGTCTACCTCAATATAGCACGAGGTTTGTCTAAATATAGCGCGAGTTCTACCTAAACATAACACGAGTTCTCCATAAATATAGCAAGAGGTCGATCTAAAAATACCACGAGGTCTATCTAAATATAGCACGGATGTGTTCCAATCACATTTTGATCATTTTTGGAGGAAGATGAGAAAAAATTCCAATGATCTATTCGTGCCATTCCTAGAAGATATACGAAGTGTTTATCACTCATATATATATATATATATACCACAGTATATCGTCTACCTATGTGCAGTGCGGAGGTCTACACTGTCTCTCTCTTGACGTGGCCCTTATGTGGATCCAGCGACTGGGTCACATTCTCAGGCAACTGAGCGATAGTGGCCGGATGCTAAAACGTTGATTCTCAAGAAAATGCAAGGTGTTGATAGACAGGTGTTCCAATCACATTTTGATCATTTTTTCGCAGGAAGATGAGAAAAAATTCCAATGATCTATTCGTACCATTTCTAGAAGATATACGAAAAAATATATATATATTGTATAAGTTAGCGCGTTTATTATTACCTCTCTATCTTTAATATAAATATAAATAGTATATAGATATATAAATATTAATATAAGGTCTATATAAATATCTATGCACATACAATATTAGATGTTTGATGCTGCGGTAGACCTCACTCTATAGTCGGAACAAGATATAGACCTCACGCTATATTTAGGGAGAACATGCTATATTAAGGTAGTCCTCGCGCTATACTGAGGTAGACCTCGAGCTATATTCAGGTAGAACACGTGCTATATTAAGGTAGACTTCGTGCTATATTGAGATAGTACTCGCGCTATATTTTGGTAGACCTCACGCTATATTGTGTTAGACAACGAGCTATATTGAGGTAGACCTTGTGATATATTGAAGTAGACCTCGCGCTATATTGAGGTAGTACTCTTGCTATATTTAGATATACCTTGAGATATATTGAGGTAGACCTCACGCTATATTGGGGTAGACCGCGCGCTTTATTGAAGTAGACCTCGAGCTTTATTGAGGTAGACCTCGTGCTATATTTAGGTAGACGTCGTGCTATATTTAGGTAGAACTCGCGCTATATTTAGGTAGAACACTATATATTTACATAGAACTCGTGCTATATTTAGATAGACCTCGTGGTATTTTTAGATAGACCTCGTGTTATATGCAATTTACTTGGCGGTAGTGAGTTCAATCCCTTTGTTGGACGGTGAAATCAGAGAAATCTCTAGACCCTGATTCAGTAAGAGTAAAAAAAAATTATGTCCACCATAATTAAATAAAAAATTCAGGAAATTATTTATAATAAAAAAAGAAAGATTTGCAGCAAAATAAAATCGATTTTTGCAGGGGGCGGCAGAAATACCTCCCACATAATGGTAAGATATTAGTGACACTAGAGTGTTCATCTAGCTAGTCTCTTGCTATTATGTGGGAGGTATTTCTGGGAAGTGTTAGGGGGCATATTTCATTACGACATTTTATTAAATTACAATGAGGATTTAGGAGAATAATTGGGGCTACTATAACGTGAGGTCTACCTCAGTATATCATTTACCAAGGTGCATCGTGGAGATCTATCGTTCTCCTCCCCTTACCAACCTTCAACCGTGAATCTCCAATGACATTATGTGGATCCAGTGACTGGGGCACACCCTCAGGCAATTGAGCCATAGTGGCCGGATGCTAAAACGATGATTCTCAAGAAAATGCAAGGTGTTGATAGACAGGTGTTCCAATCACATTTTGATCATTTTTTCGCAGGAAGATGAGAAAAAATTCCAATGATCTATTCGTACCATTTCTAGAAGATATACGAATATATATATATATATATATATATATATATATATATATATATATATATATTGTATAAGTTAGCGCGTTTATTATTACCTCTCTATCTTTAATATAAATATAAATAGTATATAGATATATAAATATTAATATAAGGTCTATATAAATATCTATGCACATACAATATTAGATGTTTGATGCTGCGGTAGACCTCACTCTATAGTCGGAACAAGATATAGACCTCACGCTATATTTAGGTAGAACATGCTATATTAAGGTAGTCCTCGCGCTATATTGAGGTAGACCTCGAGCTATATTCAGGTAGAACACGTGCTATATTAAGGTAGACTTCGTGCTATATTGAGATAGTACTCGCGCTATATTTTGGTAGACCTCACGCTATATTGTGTTAGACAACGAGCTATATTGAGGTAGACCTTGTGATATATTGAAGTAGACCTCGCGCTATATTGAGGTAGTACTCTTGCTATATTTAGATATACCTTGAGATATATTGAGGTAGACCTCACGCTATATTGGGGTAGACCGCGCGCTTTATTGAAGTAGACCTCGAGCTTTATTGAGGTAGACCTCGTGCTATATTTAGGTAGACGTCGTGCTATATTTAGGTAGAACTCGCGCTATATTTAGGTAGAACACTATATATTTACATAGAACTCGTGCTATATTTAGATAGACCTCGTGGTATTTTTAGATAGACCTCGTGTTATATGCAATTTACTTGGCGGTAGTGAGTTCAATCCCTTTGTTGGACGGTGAAATCAGAGAAATCTCTAGACCCTGATTCAGTAAGAGTAAAAAAAAATTATGTCCACAATAATTAAATAAAAAATTCAGGAAATTATTTATAATAAAAAAAGAAAGATTTGCAGCAAAATAAAATCGATTTTTGCAGGGGGCGGCAGAAATACCTCCCACATAATGGTAAGATATTAGTGACACTAGAGTGTTCATCTAGCTAGTCTCTTGCTATTATGTGGGAGGTATTTCTGGGAAGTGTTAGGGGGCATATTTCATTACGACATTTTATTAAATTACAATGAGGATTTAGGAGAATAATTGGGGCTACTATAACGTGAGGTCTACCTCAGTATATCATTTACCAAGGTGCATCGTGGAGATCTATCGTTCTCCTCCCCTTACCAACCTTCAACCGTGAATCTCCAATGACATTATGTGGATCCAGTGACTGGGGCACACCCTCAGGCAATTGAGCCATAGTGGCCGGATGCTAAAATTCTCAAGAAAATGCAAGGTGTTGATAGACAGGTGTTCCAATCACATTTTGATCATTTTTGCCAGAAGATGAGAAAAAATTCCAGTGATCTATTCGTGCCATTCCTAGAAGATATACGAAGTGTTTATCGCTCATATATATATATATATATACCACAGTATATCGTTTACCCATGTGCAGTGAGGAGATCTACACTGTCTCTCCCTGACGTGGCCATTATGTGGATCCAGCGACTGGGTCACATCCTCAGGCAATTGAGCGATAGTGGCCGGATGCTAAAACGTTGATTCTCAAGAAAAAACATTACAAGAATTATACACTTTGTACAGACGTTGAATCTGTCTGATTAAAATGTCTTTCATTTTCTGCATAAGATTGTGTTACAGCAATTGAGGTAAGTTGTTAAGGTCTTTGTCGCTGGAAGATTTATCAGTGTTATATGTAAGTTGTGTGAGGAATAATTTTGATAGAAGATTGGTGAAAATTTCTGAGTCCGTGAATAAGTTCATCTTTGTAAAGTTTAGAAGAATGATTAGTAAGAGAAAGTGAGTTGGTCTTTACATGTTGAGCGTGTTAGGATTCTCTGCCAAGGGTATTTACCAACCTTCCCACACAAGGTTAGATGTGACACAAGGTAATTTTATAGTGGGTCTTCCCGGTCATATAGCCGGGCCAGAAAATGTCTGTCTATTTTTACCGAGTCGTGTTTCAACCCTTCGGCGGAACTACGACTGGGTTAGTGCTCTCTGCTCGGAAGCAGAGAGCGCTCTCTACCCGAAAGCAGAGAGCTGACAGTGTCATAGCAGCAAAGGCAAATGCCAGCTGCGACATGATTGACTAAGCAAAATATTTTCCCGCAGTAAGTTGTCATTTCTTTCTGTGGTAGATCAGCTGCCAATTAAGGCTATAGAACAAAATCTTTCCTGCTATTCAACCCATAGCTGGAGGGGACAGAAGAATTAATTATTTTGTCGAGATTTTTTCATCTACATCTATTTCCTCGTGATTTATGTCATTTAACTTATTTTTTTTCAATCATATCACCCCAAGCACGGCGATAACGCCACTGATGCGCAGGGGGCTACGTCAGAGTGAAAAGATTGGAAAAGAGAGAGCCGGAAACCACATCCTAAACAGGAAACAAGGGATGAGCCTCTTGACTTGTTCAATAGACGTGTTTGGAGTGTGAACCGGGCGATAGTTTAGTCTATCTACTCCAACTTGTTTTGAAAAGAGAAAGATTTTCGATCCATTTTAAATGGCATTTTTCGGGGAACTGTTTGATATGCTCTCGTTTTCCCAGAAGCAGTCGTAAGTTTTTCAGGAAAAGGAAGAAGTAAGAACGAGAAGGAAGAAGTGTGAAAAATGTAGAGAAAAACGAAACCCATCAGTCATTACATACGATTGAATTAAAAGATTGTGTGTATAGTGACTTCTTCCTAAGCGAAGCATAGATGTGGCATAAGGCCGAAATTACGGGACAACCAATGTGGATCGAACCCACTATTGAGTCGTAATTAATCTGGCGATACAAACTTCCTAACACTTACACCACGTCAAAGTGGTGTGTACGCGCCGTCGGGAATTTCTCTTCACTCGTGTGTGTGTGTGTGTGTGTGTGTGTGTGTGTGTGTGTGTGTGTGTGTGTGTGTGTGCGCGTGCGCGCATTCATGTATGTACGCGCACATGTGTGTCACCGGAAGAAAGAGGAAAGTAAAGAGAGACATTAAAATCAAAATGTAAAAAGAGAATTTTTCAAAATCCTCTCAAAAGCTTACATATAAAATTTCAGGAACAATTTAACCGTTTATTTTCATAATTTTTCGTGCGGCAACACAATTATTTTTAGAAGATGCTCATTTATTGTGAAATTTTATATGTAAACTTCGAAATCTCCCCCTTCTCTCTTTCTTTTTGTCTCTCTCTTTCTCTCTTACACATATATCAAAAAGGTACATTTTTCTTTGATAGCCAATAGACGGTTAAGTGCCATAAGTGATACACACTTGGGCGATCATGTCCCTTTCGAGACATGACTGACCGGGCAGAAGATTGCCATTACTTTCTGCGGTAGACTGGTTGCCGAACAAGGCTATAGAATCCAATCAATCCTGTTATTTAACCCATAACTGGAGAGAAGGGACGGATTAATACCTTACTCAAGAGTATTTGCGCGTAAGTGAATGCAAAAAATTCAGCTGGAATTCGAACTCGGCTCCTCGTTCCGAGCCGATATCCATGGCACCACAACGCAGACTAAATAAAAGACTTAAAAAAAAGTCATTAACACAGTCATCCAATCTGATAAAACATAGATGACATGGATTGATACCTCATAAGAATCTAATAAACAAAAATTAAGTTATGAAGTGGTTATAAAGTGGGGGATCAATTCTGTATGACTATCAATGTATAAACTGATCCCTCACTTTGGGGCCTCTGTAGTTTCTATACATTTATATTTCAGGGTGTAAATAAATCTCTAAGACATACCTGTATGGTTAATCAGTATTTGATGGCTTGATCCGTTTTCTACGGCTTATCAATCTTTTGCAACCTGTGTAAAGCCAGAAAATGTTTTTAGATTGTAAGAATGTTTAATTTAGATAATCATGAGTCAATAATACGAGTCTTTAGAATTAACTCATAGCTGGGGAAGAAATCATGAACTGATATCTCATAAGAATCTGATAAACAAAGAATAAATTATATCGTCTTCTTTTAATTGAGGTTTAGTCTTTTCTTCCCGCTTTCCTTGTCTCTATTTTGTAGGTATTTTTGCAGTTTATTTTATGTGTCTGCTGTCAACACTATGTCATCTGCATATCTAATGTCGTTAAGATTGTGACCACCGATAATGAATCCTGATAGGTCTTTTAATTTTCTCAAACTTGCCTCATTGTATAGGTTGAATAAGTCCGGTGAGAAGAGACCTCCTTGTCTTACACCAATTTCTATTTTTATATATTTACTGAATTCATTTTCTATCTATATGCAGACGATTTTCTGTCATTATAGGTTCTGGATTATTCTAGTATCTTTCTCAAATATGTCAAGGTTACACTTCTTTTTAAGTCCTTTGTCAAACGTCTTTGCATAGTCTATAAAATACATGTGCCTTATGGTGCAGTGGATATCGGTTCGAAACGAGAAATCGAGGAACCGAGTTCGAATTCCAGTTGAATCCATTGCATTCACTAACGCACAAATACCCTTAGGAAAGGTATTAATCGTCTCCTCCCTCCAGTTATAGGTTAAATAATAGAACAGATTGGGTTCTATAGCCTTGGCTGGCAACCAGTCTACTGCAGAAAGCAATGGCAACCGACTGCAGGATAATCTTCTGTCTAGTCAGTCATGTCTCTTTCGAGACATGATCGCCCAAAGCGTGAATCACGTAAGGCACTTAACTGACTGACTGAATATAATAGTTGAAAACATGATTAACACTTTTACTGGACATAAAGTGGGGGATCAGTTTTATATTGTTATGAAGTAATAAACTGATCTCCCGTTAATTACTATTTAATAGTATAATACATCTTTTCCCCCTCTACCTATGAGATGCAGATGCAGAAAGCAGTCGCAACCTACTGCGGGATAATCTTCTGCCTAGTTAGTCATGTCTCTTTCGAAACATGATCGCCCAAGCGTGTTTCACGTATGGTACTTAACTGACTGATAACATACAGGTAAACAACCTTCTGCATTTTTATTGCTCATTCTGAGTATAAATAACATGTCCCTTGTTCCAATGTCTTTAAGGAACTCGCACTGTTCTTGTCCTATTTTCGCTCTAATTCTCCTGCGCGCTCTATTCATCATAATTCGGAAGTTAAGTTTCTGCCTTATTTGACTGATTGTACGACGGAGTTCACATTCGTTTGCACCTAACTTCTTAGGCAGCACTATGAAAATGGATCTACTTAGGTCTTCCTAAGATTGAGCATATCAGGAGGATTCAGGTACTTTCAAAACGGTACAACGAACCAAATATTTCTACAGCGTATTTATTCGACTTGAGGGGTCTGGATTGAACATGAGTCTCAATAAACATTCCTGTGTGCAGGACATGCATGCGACAGTGGTTTGTTCAGGTAGTGAAATTGGCGCACGCATTAAGAGACATAAAATAGAAAAACGAATTACGGTCTTACTAATGAGTTGGCGTGTCCGTGCCAGGTAACTATGGCTTTACTTCGGTCGTACCAGGCAAAGATAGCGGGAAGGAGGTATACTGTGACGAATGGGCTCCATTTCATGAGATAGTTTGAAGACAGACAACTATTCAACAAGAATTTATTTAAACAATTTTTATTAAATTAAAGAACTGCTTATTTTTTATTGTATTTTTTCACATTTCTAATGAAAATTGTATATAAAGAAACCAAAGTTCATTTGGTCATGTTTTTTCTTGTTGTGGTACAGTGGATATCGGCTCAGAACGAGAAACTGGGGAGCCGAGTTCGAATTCCAGCTGAATTCATTGCATTCACTTACGCGCAAATACCCTTGGGAAAGGTATTAATCCGTCTCTTCCTTCCAGTTATGGGTTAAATAACAGGACAGATTGGGTTCTATAGCCTTGGTCGGCAACCAGTCTACCGCAGAAAGCAATGGCAACCTACTGCGGGATAATCTTCTGCCCAGTCAGTCATGTCTCTTTCGAGACATGATCGCCCAAGCGTGTATTACGTATGGAAATTAACTGACTGACTTTCTAAGGATGTGCGTTGTGGTGCAGTGGATATCGACTTGGAGCGACAAATCGGAGAGGCGAGTTCGAATTTCTAGAAAAATTGTTGAATTCATTGCATTCACTTACGCGCAAATACCCTTGGGAAAGGTATTAATTCATCTCTTCCCTTCAGTTATAGGTTAAATAATAGGACAGATTGGGTTCTATAGCCTTGGCTGGCAACCAGTCTACCGCAGAAAGCAATGGCGACTTACTGCGGGATAATCTTCTGCCCAGTCAGTCATGTCTCTACATTGCAACATGGAAATTTCTATGTTTCGAGTTAGATACTCTTCATCAGGCAATGTCTGATGTTAGCTGTACAGATGATTCACAATCAACATCAAACATTGCTTGATGAAGAGAATCTATTTCGAAACATAGAAATTTCCGTGTCGCAATGTACAATTAATTCATGATTATATAATTATATTAGGCTTTATAATATTTAGGCACCTCGGCATGGTGTAATGGTTAGCAAGCTCGTCTCGCTAGAATTATTATGAGTAGTGAGTTCAATCCTACTTTCGGCCGTGTGTCACGTTTAAGCTACGCTTAGAAAATCACCTTCCTCCAGGTTTGGGGGTTGGGCGCAGGGAAACAGCAAAAACGCTGCTCTACACACCATTGGGTGTAACGGAAAAGTTTATTTTTTATTTCTATATTATATTGAGTACTGTTCATAATAAAATAAATGCCAGGGCACTCAAAATAGTAAAGTCCTCTTCACCTGGAAATATATATATATATATATATATATATATATATATATATATATATGTATATATATATAAGCCCAATGGAAGGCGCAAACACAATCTTTACGTGTGTACGTGTGTGGTGAGTGCATTCCAGAGAATGGAAGGGAAAGAGAGAGAGAGAGAGAGAGAGAGAGAGAAGGAAAGGGACAGGGAGAGAGAGAGAGTAGGGAAGAAAGAAAAATCCGATGTAATTTCCACATAAAACAACTATAAGCACATAGTTGCCATCCTTGATATTTAGGATATTTTTTTCTTTTTTGGTGCAAGTGTGGTGGGAGGTTAGCGTCTGCTAAATACAAGAGAAACTGCCAACGAACTGGCAAATTGTAAATAGAAATAAACGAAAAAAAGTTCTTTTTTTTTTCCTGATTGTAAATGCCATCCCTGTCAGCCATTTCGTGTTTTCCACACTTCACAGCGGTGAGCGAGTTGCGCATTCTTATAAAATATCAGTTAAGGTTTACTATGATTGAAACGGAAAACTGGAAAGAAATATATGCCAGGCTATGCACTTCAAGGCGAGAATTGCGTGCAGTGCTTATACGAAATATTAATGAAATTCTTGCACTACAGCGGGCATATGCAGCTAAACTGAGTGACCAAACACGAGTGAGAAAGAAAAATTAACATAGTTCCCAGCCACTGACAAGTTTGCTTCGATGTAGAACCAAGTTCGGCATCTTGTATATCAGCAGTTACACACACACACACACACACACACTCTCTCTCTCTCTCTCTCTCTCTCTCTCTCTCTCTCTCTCTCTCTCTCTCTCTCATAGAACTTTTTCTCTCTCAGTCTCTTTCACTCCCTCTCTCTCTCATGGAACTTTCTCTCTCTCTCTCTCTCTTTTATGGAACTCTCTCTCTCTCTCTCTCTTTCTCAGCTTTGAAAATTTCAAAATAACTGTTTGTAATAAACAGTATTTTAAGCTTTCCTGTCCGGGTGCAGAAGACTTAGACACAGAACATCGCGTTTCGATTACCTAAAACTTCCTTGGGAAAATCTCAGCTTGTATTAATCGATGACAAGAGACATCAGTTAACCCTTCCGTTGCGTTAGACGTATTTATACGTCTTTCTGAAGCTTATATAATCTGTTGTCAGGGTGGTGGACAAACAGTTACGTAACAGGACTTTTGCATCCCTAGACAAATGCGTCCCTGGATAATTGCGTACCTCTGGTAACTTTATGAAGTTAACATATTTTCATATATTCTTAATAGTTGCTAATTGCAAACCAACTTTTAATTATTCTAAGGTTTTATTATTGATAACAAAGTTCTTATGTTAACCATCTTTTAAGATAGGTAACATAACAACTTTGTTATCAATAATAAAACTGCAAATAAAAAATCATGGCGCTATTAAAGGAGACAACTCACGTCAGTCATAACTTTTGATTATATTGTGAAATTACAATAATTTTCAAATTTTAAGTTATTTTTAAACACTGTTAATCTGTCATTGCATTTATAACAAAAATACATTTGTAATATTTTTTATTTGATTCCTTTAATTTATTTTTTTTTAAAATGCGATTACTACCTATGCTTTTTTTCAAAATTTATGGTAATTGCTTTTAAAGATTTCAAAACATTATCTAAGGTACGCATTTGTCTGGTACGCAATTGCCCGCAACGCAAATGTCTGGTACGCAACTCTCCTAATACCCTGTCGATGTATATATGACTTACAGCCTTCTTCATTCCTCTGTATTTTTCTCCTGATGATTGAACTGTAATGTTCTACCGAATATCTGAGACAGTTGATAACGTCCCCACTGAATTTCCGTCGGCTAGCTTTCATTCTTGTGGTGACTTCAATATAAAGTTACATAATACGAACAAAACTGATGAAGGAGGCAGAAACTTCTCCATCGCTTACGAACTTTTTTTAGCTCTTCCCTACATCCTGCCCTGAAAAAGGCCTCGTTTAAGTTTTATCCCCACCTCCCGCCGGTCACTTCAGACTATTTACTAGTCAGTGTCACAGCTGATGCCAAATCAGGTGCATTCTCTGGTATGCTGTTCCATAGATGTTCAGTGCAAGAAAGCCTCCAAAATTCTCGTACCAGAATGGATTCTCACTGGAATGGAGTATTTCATACCCACGAAAATATTCCAGAGAAATCCGAACAGCCAGCCCTAGTTCATCAACGAATGTGCTTCAGCCATAGCTCACTGTAACGGCTACTGCAATATCTATCACATGGAGCAGCTGAGTAAGACAATTGCTTCATCGAGAACTGCCCACAATCAATGCAAGAGAGCTACAGAAAATGCAAAGTGTAGCTATGCACAAACGGTCCAGTCCAAAGCTGAAAGCAAATAATTGGGATCTTGGGAGTTCTGGAAGATCTTGTAGCAAATTTTGAATAAAACCAAAAAGTCAGTACCTACTATTATAAATGGTTCCAAGGTCGTCTCATCTTCGTCAGATAAGGCGAAACTCTTCGGCTCTATCTTTGCCTCAAACTAAATATTAGATGACTTGTCCCGTCCAACTTATCAGAATCTAAGTGATATTTTCATCCCAGTCCCGGAAGTCTCAAGACATATCAAAAGTCTTGACCTAAAGAAGACCACCTATCCATACAAAATTCCACTGGTTGTTCTTAAAGATGTTAACCCGAAATTATTCCCTATGTTAGAGAATTTATTTAATCGCTGCCTGAAGAAGGAATCCTTCCCATACCTGTGAAGTTTGTCATATGTATGTCCGTGCTTATCACCGCTCACAGTAGAGACCCATCAGGCGGTATAATCAAAAAGAAGGTTGTTAATCACCTCAAGTGGAACAACCTCTTGAGCGACAAGCACTATATGTAAAAGTGTTTAAGATTCTTAAGTAACTCCTCCTTAGATTTGAAATTTTCTGTTGTTTAAAAATTCCAGTCTCGCGTTCATAAAAAAACATCTGTTGTACGTTTGAAAACGTTGGAAAATCAGTGATTATAAATCGCCTGTAGATACCGAAAGGTTGAAACCTAGGTTGCGGGCGGGAATAACTCGTTTCCAAATGAAAAATATTCAAAAGCTCTACAATACATATGTATTTACTAATTTTTAATACAATTGAGTACTGGTCTAATTTTATTATTACCAAAAAACTGATTAGTAATATATATATATATATATATATATATATATATATATATATATATATATATATGTGTGTGTGTGTGTGTGTGTGTGTGTGTGTGTGTGTGTGTGTGTGTGCCAGCCATTCGGCAGGAATGACGCACATTTTCGTAACAAAAATTTATCGTAAATAATCAAGCCGGTAGAAATAAATATATACATTGTTTGATTATAAACAGAATATCTACTTAAATATGAGTATCGGTCAAAAATAATGTTCGAACAAATAACTTCAAATTGTGGGTTATTTATAACCGTTTCGCTAATCTTCATTAATTTCCGTAACATTGCATGTTTGACATTTGTTGTCATTACGATACATTTCAGTGCAGATATGATTATTTGCGTGAATCGAA
Organism: Ascarosepion bandense; assembly: GCA_037127315.1. NCBI lineage: Eukaryota > Metazoa > Mollusca > Cephalopoda > Sepiida > Sepiidae > Ascarosepion > Ascarosepion bandense. The sequence continues at coordinate 430,778 of JBBBDQ010000262.1, forward strand.
AATTGTGTTATATAGACTTGATTTGACTTCGTTTAGACTGTTGGTCATTCGTGATCGAGAGGTCTAAGACGCGCCAGATCATATATATATATATGTGTGTGTGTGTGTGTGTGTGTGTGCGCGCGCGCGCGTTTCTTGAAAATGACCGTGACAGCGAAAGTACTTGAACAAAACGATAACAAAATTTGAACTTCGGACAGTTATTCACAACTTCGAAAAGGATACTCAGTACCTATTAGGACGAATAAAAACATATTCCAAGAGGAATAACCCTTTCTTGTTCCAAAACAGAGTACCTCTCTTTTCACCTCTGGAAGTGGGTCCACGCGAGCCACGTGATCAACGCGACATTTTAGACGTGAGACGCGCGACACTCAAACAGACTTGGAATATGGCCGTCAATGGTTAAGAACACATATATATTCTCCTTCCCTAATGGTTGTGACACACAACCCAGTAACTTGGGACTGATTTTGTATGTACGTATGCTGTAATGTTCTCCGTGTAGAATAACTGTATACTTCTAGTCAACCGTGAGCAAATTTCTACTTTTTTGTCGTTTCCACGCGTTTTCTCCACGTGCTGCACACTCACACATATTCGTCTACGGACCATGAGTTATACTGCACAAGGCATTATACTTATGAGACGACAAACACCCCGTTCATAGCAATAACTTATTTGAAAATTGGAAAAATACAATAAAAATTAGATGGGCCCTGTCAGTTTTTTTAATCAAACTTAGTTTAGGGTTGCTCCATAGGAGCTTTGGACTGACGGTTATATCACGTTGAAACACCGGTTCTCGCATTATTAACTAAGTTAAGCAACGTCGATCTTGGGTAGTATCTAGATGGGTGACCGCTTGGGAATATCAATTAGCGTAAGTCTAGGACAGGGGTTGGAGAGTGAGGGCCAAAAAGCTATGGAGAAGAACCATGTTATTAAATATGTGAATAGATTTTCTATGTGTTTGAAGAAAGCAAGCATTCAATATCATTTAATATTTGACGAGAATTTTGTTAAAAAGATATCACATCTTAAAAATAAATGTTTCATAAATCAGTACTGAAAAAAAATTCCATTAAAATCGATTGAAAATACTATTTTATATTCATTTAAAAGTACCCGTTCACGAAAGCAATTTCACAGAAAAAGTGAAAGTGAGGCCGTTCGCTAATTTTGGCGATCCCTACAAATAAAAACTAAAACTAAAACACATTCTTCAGGTAAAAATAAATAATTTTTTAAAATTTCGACGGAAAATATATTCAGACTATCAACTGTCACTTTGGTTTGGTTTACCTATATTTATATCGTGTCCTGAGTAAGGTAGGGCCGGACAAGATTCACTCGAGGGCCGGATGTGGCCCGAAGACTGGGGATTGCCGACCGCTGGTCTAGGAATTTATGTATGTTGGGGCTTACGGCCATATCACGTTGAAACATCAGTTCTTGTCTGATCATCGACGTTAAGCAAGGTCGAGCCTGGTCAATCGATCTGGAATATCAGGTGCTATGATGTAGTGGATAATGTGAATGTGGTGCAATGAATAACGGCTCATAATTAAAATTTGGAGAGCTGAGTTCCAATTCCAGTCAGGTTTGTTACATATTAAGTTTACGCGCAAACACTCTTGGGAAAGGCATGAATCCACCGCTCCTCGTCACAGCTATAGCTCATTAGCAAGGTTTCTATCAGTAAATCGTTATTATCTCCTAAAACTCTGACACTCTAAAATATTTTCTGGCTTTAAATAACTTAAAAGGTTGATAAGGCAAAAAACAAATCAGTCGATCAATTAATCAATCAATCGACGTATATTTACACTTAAAAGACACCATGAAATATCGGTTCATAAGGTTGGTATTATGATCTAATTCATCCTACAGAAGATTTTAAAAGAAAGCAAGAAGGAAGGACATTTGCAAGAAGACAGAATGTATGGTTGTCAGCAAAAGAAACAACCCAACATGCAAATTACAAAGTGGAGACGCCAAAAACAATGATGCGACGCCAAAATCCGAAATTTCGAAAGCTAAGCAAAGTATTAAGAAACAGGAAAATCTTCTTAGAAACAAAGGAAAAAGTACTGAACTGTTACGCAATAGCAGCTCTACTATATGGCAGTAAACGCTAGACAATCTCATCAAAGATGAAGAAGAAACGGGAAGCAACAGAAATGTGGTTCTACAGAAGGATGTTGAGAATAACATGAAATGATCATGTGAATTTTTAGAGAAAATAAAAACAAAAACGAACAACTTATATTCAACATCCAGAAAGAGACAGTTGACATTTCTAAGGCACATAGTGAGGAAAGAGGGCTTGGAAAATTTGATACTCATAGGATAGATTGAAGACAAGGCGGACAGAGGAAAACAATTCCTGAGTAAATGGGTGGCAGATTTTAGGAGAGATAAGAAAATTATTAAGAACTACAAAAGACAAGACATTGAGAAAAGCCATGATCGCTAACGCCCTGAAGGTATACATCAGATAGAAGAAGAAGAAGAAGAAGAAGAAGAAGAAGAAGAAGCGTATAATGGTATCACCAAACCAGGATAGACATATATAACAGCAAAATACGACCAATTTTCTGATCTATTTTTATTGTCTTGTGTGATGGCGGTTTTTGTTCTGCTTTGTCTGTATCGGAGAGTATTCGAGCAAAACCAAAATGGCGAAGCCCATGAGAAATCTTTCAATATATTTTTAATCATTTATTTACAGCAAAATGACAGTTTTCTTTTTTCCGCAAACGGGACGGCACAGCTCGAAAACAAAGCTACAACTCTCTCTCTCTCTCTCTCTCTCTCTCTCTCTCTCTCTTATTGAACTTTCTCTCTCACACTCTTTCTCCCTCCCTGCCCTCCTCTCTCTCTCACTCTTATGGAACTTTCTCTCTTTCTCTCTCTTATGGAACTTTCTTCATCTCACATGGAACTTTCTCCCTTATGAAGCTTTCTCTCTTATGGAACTTTCTCTCTTTGTCTCATGGAAATTTCTCTCTCTCTCTCTCTCTGTTATGTCGCCAAGTATAAATGAACAACTCAACAACAGAATCAGAATATAAGTTGTATTCCGCGGAAAAGACGGTTAGTATGTACAGAAGTGATTATTAATATTTACAATAAAAAGATACAAGAGTCCAATCCGTCGTAAGACGTGTGTATACGTGATTACTTCTGGTATGCCACCGGAAGTGTGACTAACTCTTCACTGACTCGCACTGACTCTTCAGTAACTCATTAGAGACTCTCAAGTGACTCTCTCCGACTCCCCTGTAGAGAATCCACCATTGCTATATATATATATATATATATATATATATATATATATATATATATATCTTATGGAACTTACTTCTGTCTACATTCTTTTGTTACATAGCAGTAGGTCTTTCCTCTATGATAGATAGACATTATGAATTTAAACGCAGAACTAGATTGGCGGTAAGGTCTCATCATTTTACAACTGAAATAGCTAGAAGCAATCGTAAGTTCTTTGTTAACAATTTTTTTCCATTACACTTCTCGGTTGAGAAACTCTCTTCTGGCTTTTGTTTCTAGAAAAAATGTAAATGCAATATCAGACATTATATTCAGTCTTAAGTCTTGTTCTTTTATCGTTCCCTCTCTTTAACAGTGTTTATTCGTTTTCTTATTTTTTAACATTTAGTAACCCTTTGTGCTTTAGCGATTTTATTGCCTTGCTTGGGGTGAGATGATTTTTAAAAAAAATAGATTACTGACCAAGCAGGAAAGAGCAACTAGAAGTTATAAGTCCCGTCATGCGAGCTTCACCGTGGAATAATAGTTAGCAGAACAAGACGACTGTAGCGATTACGATTCACACTGGGTGTCTTTCTTGTGTAGCATGATGAAAGACTATATAATTTAATTCACCGTTTTACTCTTGGGTTAGCTAGATGCAACCGTAAGTTCTATTCCAATAGTTTCTTTTCTCGCCTTTGGAACTCAATTTCAATGTCGTGCTTCCCTGGCGCCTACAATCTTCAAAAGTTTCAGCGCAACCTCAACTGCCATATTTTGTCTTCTTAATTCTTGTTCTTTCATCTCGCTAAAGTTTTATCATTTTCTTTCGCTCTCAGTAACCCCTTGCATCGTAGCAGTATTATCGCTCTCAGTAACCCCTTGCATCGTAGCAGTATTATCGCTCTCAGTAACCCCTTGCATCGTAGCAGTTTTATAATCACTTAGGGATGAAATGATTTTAAAAAAACAAAAAAACATTATATCCTTTGTTTGCTCTGAGGTCATTGTTTATGATGCAGCATTTATTATTCAATAAATGCTGGTCAAAATGAATGTTTTTAAGCTACTACTACTGCTAATAATAATAATAATAATAATAATAATAATAATAATAATAATAAAAATTTTATAAAAATAAAATTGAACAGATGAAACAGCGCTGGCAAGACAAACCTCTGCATGGCCAATATCCAGTACGTGCCAATAAATCCAATGTTGACAAAGTTAATACTCATCGATGGTTACGTGCATCTGGATTAAAGTCTGAAACTGAAGGCTTTATTCTTGCAGCACAAGACCAAAGTCTTTTCACGAGAAACTTTCAGGCAAATATTATGCATAATAATATGGATCCAAAATGCAGGTTTTGTGATAAACACGAAGAAACAATAGACCACCTAATCTCAGGCTGTTCTGTGCTTGCCCCAAATGAATATAAAAATCGCCACGATAGAGTTGGGCAATATTTACATTGGGCAATATGCAAACATTATGGAAAAGCTGTAGGCAAACACTGGTATGAACATCACCCAGCACCAGTTACAGAAATAGAAGATGTAACCATTCTATGGGATTACACCATCTACACAGACAGAAAAATTGAAGCAAACAGGCCAGACATTATTGTTAAAAACCAGAAGGAGAAAACTTGTCTATTAATTGATATGGCTTGTCCAGCGGATTGTAACATAGCAATCAAGGAATTTGAAAAACTGTCAAAATATAAAGACCTGGAAATTGAAATAGAAAAAATGTGGAAATTGAAAACAAGAGTTGTGCCAGTGATAGTAGGTGCACTTGGAATGATAAAAAATGGAACAAAACAACACATTGAAAGAATCCCTGGAAACCCCAGCTTAAGAGATATACAAAAAATTGTCTTATTAAGTACAGCCCACACACTAAGGAAAACTTTATCTATGTAATGCTGGAGGTGATAGGGAAGATAGAAAAACATGAAATGGAGCCATAACAACACGCCACGACCTGCCTTAGGTCTCCCCGCAGACTTGGTTGGTAGTGAGACCAAAGCAGAAATCGAAATATGATGAAAAATGACATAATAATAAGACATTCCAATCGTGGTTATGGCTCAGGGTTTGATTGGAAAAGGTTCTCATACACTCATTAAATGACAAACCTTGTTTCCAGGCCTTCGGGATTGGGTCCAGGTTAATTAAAGACAAGATAAGACCAGTTCAGACCGGTTTTGAACCTATCCACTGCGGTGGATAGGTAATATTTGACCAGTACTTGGGCGTACGCGCTCAGGTCCCCCACGTTAAAAAAGACCTTGTGTCACATCTCTCTCAAGTGGGGGAGAAGAGTAAATATCAACCTGGTAGCCTATGCCTAAAAGAAAACAAAAAATTGTTTTCCCATGTGCAGATTACATTTTGCTATGCGTTTTATCTCAGTAAGATGTGCGGGATCTTACGTTGTCTCTTTCTATTTCATACGTAACTGCTATGTGAAAAATATGATACCATTTCTAACCTTTTGTAGGAAATGGGTATTCAACAGAAATCAAAGGTAGTAGTAGTAGTAGTAGTAGTAGTAAGAAGAAGAAGAAGAAGAACCTATGTCTACCATTTATCCTTATAGGTTTGTGGTGCAGTGGATATAGACTCGGAATGACAAATCGGGTAGCCGAGTTCGAATTCCAGTTGAATTACTCGCATTCAGTTACGCACAAATACCCTTGGGAAAGGCATTAAACCGTCTCCTACCTCCAGTTATGGGTTAAATAATACGACAGATTGGGTTCTATAGCCTTGTCTGGCAACCAGTCTGCCGCAGAAAGCAATGGCAATCTCATCACCTATGGCCCTTAACTGACTACACACTAAGAAGAATTTTGTCCATGTAACGCCAGTGATGTTATGGGCGTTAGAAAAACAAATTCTGAAATGTTGCCATAACACATCACTACCAGTCTTAGGTTTTCCCACAGACTTGGTAGGTAGTGTAACCATAACAGAAATAATAACATAATGATAATAATAATAATAATAATTGCTCTTCTTATATTGAAACGATTAAAAATAATCACTATTTCTGACTGTTGAACAATGATTAGCACGTTGAGTATCGCTGTAGTTGAGACTGCATCAGAAATCGCACTCCAACAACACTGTATTGGGTAAGAGAATTAATCTACATATGTGCGCGTACACACACAGACACATACAGACACACACGCACACACACGCCTGCGCACAAAGAAGAAAAAATAAATCTAACACCAATAAAAAGTAGATCAATTATTTTGGGGGTTGATTTGGTTTGTTTTACAGCGTATCTGCCTCAATGTGTTATTCAATGCCGACAAGATTTTTACAATAGATTCGTATGAATAGAATTTGTATTCTTTGTAAGAAATCAGTTTGCAGATCAGGTTACATTGACGTATTTTTGTAGAGAGGGTTTTTTTCTCAAGAGTCTGCTTTCATTGATGTATTTATTTTCAGATATACAGTTTGTAGAGAATTTGATTTTATTCACATTCTCATTATATTTTTTAGTAGAGGCCCACTATTTTAAGAAATAACATTATGTCGGCCACTTTTGCTTTCTAAAAAAGCTCACACACGTTTATGATGTTTCACACGCTTGGTATACTGATTGATCCTTGTCATTTAGCAAGTATGAGAAGGTTATTTTCGTGTGACCAATGCGTAAGCGAGACAGTACTACTTCCTTTCGAGATTTTTCCAAGCCGGCTTTCATTCTCCAAGTTTGAGATGAATTGTGCAGAGCTGTGTGGGTTATCCTCCCAGCAAGGTTGTCATTGCTTTCGAATATACTTGTTAATGACCTTCCTAAAGTTGGTGTATGAGATTTTGGTCCTTGTGTCTACATCCATATTTATAGCTTATTTGTCAGCTAAGTCTTCTTTATTGATACCTTCCACTCTGATGTAGGATAAGAATCTAATATAGTTTGGTGTCTCTATGTTTGAAAGTAGTGCTCAGTTTGCATAATAGTTCGATAATGTGAAAGTTACTGAATCTTTTTTTCCTTCAAAGCTATTAAGTCGGATAGAGTGTCCAAAAAATTAAGAAATCTTTTGTTTGCTTCTTTGTGATAATGTTGAGAGCTATTGCGTTAGCGTCCGCAGTGAAAATAGAACTTCCGGAGGGACTTTTTGTAATATTTTGGCTTACTGTTGCACACTTTGACCGGCCTGTATAGTTGGGTACATGGATAGGGTAGTTTTTCAATATGCCTGAAATCTGTTCTGGAATGTGAATGGGTGCGTCTATTGTTTAGGGAGTGTATTTAATTCTAGAAAGACTTCGAGTCGTTTGATCATCCATAGTGGAATACTGGAAGCAGTCATTTCTTGTATGCTTGAGAATGTTATTAAATCTTCGGCAATGGATGTCATCCTGAGTCCATAAGGTTTTATGGTATTTTCTTTGTATTGAAATAGATCGCAGTAATTCGGTTTAAAGGTACTGCTGTAAGCTTGATCAGTTGGGCATGATTTTATTTTGACATAGTACCGTAGGGATGTGCGCTGTGGTACAGTGGATATCAGCTCGGAACGAGAAACCGAGGAGCCGAGTTCGAATTCTAGTTGAATCCATTGTATTCACTTACGCGCAAATACCCTTGGGAAGGGTATTAATCCGTTTCTTCCTTCCAGTTATGGATTAAATAGCAGAACAGACTGGGTTCTATAGCCTTGGTCGGCAACCAGTCTACCGCAGAACGCAATGGCAACCTACTGCGGGATAATCTTCTGCCCAGTCAGTCATGTTTCTTTCGAGACATGATCACCCAAGCGTGTATCACGTATGGCACTTAACTGACTGACTGACCGTAGTGCCAGTTGAGTGCGCTTTAAAGTGAAGGTGTTTTATTAGCTTCTGTGTATAAGCTTTACACTGAAGATGTCCTATAAGGTACTAGTCTGAATGTGCGTTGTGGTGCAGTGGATATCGACTCGGAATGACAAATCGAGTTGCCGAGTTCGAATTCCAGTTGAATTCCTTGCATTCACTTACGCACAAATACCCTTGGGAAGGGTATTAATCCGTCTCTTCCCTCCAGTTATGGATTAAATAGCAGGACAGACTGGGTTCTATAGCCTTGGTCGGCAACCTACTGCGGGATAATCTTCTGCCCAGTCAGCCATGTCTCGAAAGAGACATGATCACCCAAGCATGTATCACGTATGGCACTTAACTGACTGACTTGATGATAGGTTGCGTTGACTATTTAACTTTTAGGTACGATTTTTCTGGCCGCCTTATATATGAAACTAGCGTAATCCCTCTTTGAGGGAAGTAGTGATCTGTATAATTTGATTATTGTTTGTTGATCTACTCCCCATTCAGTATGGGACACTCGACATAGAAATTGTAGGATTTAATTTTTTTTTTTAAATATTTTAGATTGGGAAATGAATATAATATTTTTTTTGTCAAAAACGGTGCTAAGGAACTTGTTTTGTTCCACTATTAAGATTTCTGCTCCGTCCAATGTTTGAAAAGAATCGCTGTGCAATTTTTTTTTTAATTTTCAGAAATGTAGACTTTTGGTTTTCGTTTTGGAAAAAGTAAAACCATTCTTAGTGGCCCATTTTTATATTTTATTGAAGCATTGTTGGCATTGCCCTTCTCTGGTACACATATCTCGAGATCTGTACATTATTAGAAAGTCGACGATATATAGAGATGATGTCACTCCTGGGCTAAGTTATTTAATCCATGAAATTGATGTTTATGCAGAATAGGCTCACCGAACAAATGCTTCCTTGTGAAACCCCTTTCTTGATTGTACAGTTTTGATTCCGTTGTTCCTATACAGATATGAAATCTTCGGTCTTCCAGGAATTTCTCTATGAATTGAGTCAGCCTTCCTTTTAGGTTTAGTTCATGCAGGTCTTTTCAAAATACAAAATTTCCATGTCATGTTGTACGCCTTTTAAGTAAAGTAAAAAAAGAAAAGAAGACTGCCGTGAGATGTTTCTTCTTAATGCACCCTTACCTTAGAAAGGTTTTCTGAGCGTATTAAGTGGTTCATTGTGCTTCTCTTTTTCTTAATAGCACATTAAAAGTCGCTGATTAAGACGTTTGTTTCCAGATATTAAGTCAACCTGTTGTTGACCATTCTCTCGAGTAATCTGTGTCACCCTTTCTAGGGTTTTGGAATAGGGACTCCACATTTTCTAATAATAACAATTACAATGTTTTATTTATTCGTAGTGGATATCATATACTGAAGGATTTCTTTAAAGAATCATTTAGTTCATCTAGAGGGAGAGGTAAATTATAGCTCTCGGCATTATTTGATTTAAAGCTTAGTTTTTGTTTAGAAATTTTTGGCTACCATTTTTTATACGCTCCGAACCGAACCCTTAATCTTTAACACTGGGGTATATCATTCTCATTCCTTACGTAGTCATGAGTTATCTCCGTCTGACCATCTAATTTACTTGTTCGCTGTAGCCTAGTATTGAACTTACAACTCTTTGGGTCATGTCAACTAACCAACGTCTATATCCACAGGGCCATGTGTCCTTAAGGATAAGAAATTTTGGGACTTATAAACCTAATGTTCAGTAATCATTTATTACCAGAATTGCTATTGCAATTTTTGATGTTAATGCTTTTGTCTAGTATTTTTTTATGTTTATGGTTTTCTCTAGTATTTTTTACCAGAGCTCATATTGCAATTTGACACTAATGATTTTCTATGGCATTCCTTATTACTGGTTCCCATATTGTGTTTATCTCTATGCTTGGTCGACTTAGGAGATTTTTGTAGCCTAGCGTATGCGCTGATTCCTTAAGTTTATGTAGTTTTCAGTAGCGTTCTCTATCTCTTATTTCAACTTCATCACATAGGGGGCCGTGATCCCCTTTCTCCTTCCGTATGTGTTGTATAGTATTTGTTTCGTGTTTACCTGATATTTTCATTATATTCCAGACAGATTTTGTTTTTGTATCTGAATGGAATCTGTTTTCGTAGTTTTTTTCCAGCATTCTATTTTGCTTTCTTCAATTATTTCCGTGCCTTTTCTTGTAGTTACTGAAGTTGCAGCAAAACAGAGGTTATAGGTTGTTTGTTGAATTTTCTCAGAGCTGCACTTTTTAACCTGATGGCTTCTTTACATTTCTTTTCATTGAACCGATGTCTGTTGCGTGTTTTTGGTTCGACTTTTTGGAATGCACTCCTTTGCTACAGAGATGAAAATTTCCGTGAAATGTTTTAAGTCCTTGATGCTTTTCCCTTCAACTAGTATTTCAAAACATACAATTTTAAATTCATCCCAGTTTGCTTCGCCGAATTTTCAACGGATAGGATTTTTATAGCTAGGTTCTGAGTTTCATAGCAGAACTAGTAAGTGACGGCTACTGCATGTGTCTGCCAATAGCTTCCAAGAGTAATCCATATAAATTAATGAATCACATAGTCATAAGTTATTGTAGACTAGCTGTCACTGAATGGATTTATGTAAATCGGTGTTCATTGTTATAAATATATAAATCGTTTTGTTTCTAAACGTCTTTTTTGTGTGTGTGTCTTTGGTTTATTTGGTTCATTTTGTTTTACGGAATATCAACCTCAATGGGTCATTTAATGCCGACAAGATTTTTACAATCGTTGAGCTTTAGAAATTTTTGGCTGCCATTCTTGGAGGATGAATGTTTAGAGATTGTTTTCGCTGGTTGGTCAACGATATCCTTTTTACTGGTTATTTTAGAGTTTTTTCTCAAGTTTTTTTACAGTATTTGTCTGGTATTTACCTGCTGTTTTCTTTATCATACTTCAGACAGATTTTGTTTTTGTAGTAAAATTGAGTCTGTTGACGTAGTTTTTCCAGCATTCTTTTGTATTTTGTTTTTGTTTTGCCTCCGTGATTTTTCTTGTAGTTACTTAAGTTGCAGCAAAATAGATGATGTGGGTTGTTTGTTGCAGAATTCTTTTAGAACTGCACTTTTTAGCCTGATGGCGTTTTTACATTTACATTTATCATTGAACCAAGGCGTGATGCATGTTGCGTTTTTGTGGGGATTGAATTTGTAGAATACATTTTTTGTCTATAAAGAAAAGGATTTCAGTAAAATGTAGTCTTTGATGCTTTTTCCTTCAACTAGTTTTTCAGAACATTGGATTTTCAATTCGTCCCAATTCGCTCCGCCAAATTTTCAACGAAGAGGATTTTTGACATTATGTTCCAAGGTTTTCGTTTTTTTTTTTAATCCTTTTTTTTTTTTTTTTTTGACAATTGGCAAGTGTTTGCTACCGCATGGTGTCTGCCAGCATCTTCCAGGAGAAATCCATATAAATTGATGGATCACATAAGGATAAGTCTATTGCAGAGTAGCTGCCAGTGAATGGATTTATGTAAGTCGATGTTTTATCATGATAAATGCACTGGTGCAGCTAGGTACGAGTTTGCACGAGATACTAGATTAGCAACTACGTCCCACCTTTTTACAGTGAAACCGATAAAATGTAACCGCAGTTTATACTCCAACAGCTTCTTTTCCCGCCTGTGGAATTCCCATCCACATACTTGCTTCCCCGACAACTACAATCTCCAGGAGTTTAAATGTAAGGTCAATAGACACCTCCTAACACACTAACTCACATTCATTCTCTCACAAACACTCTTCCCATCTACCCAACTCTCATCCTTGGTATCCTTACCCGTCTATCACCCTCCTTCTGACATTTCCTATATCTAACCACTCTTTCTCATCACTTTCCTCTATGTAAACACCTGCGCAATAGTGGCAGTGGAATGCCTTGCTTGGGGTGAAATGATTTTAAAAAATAAATAAATAAAATAAAATAAATCGTTGTTACTTATTGTTTCTAAGTTTTTTAGTTTGTGTCTTTACAGCACCATATGATGCGGTGACAGCTAAAGTCTCCTAATATCCTAAAGAGCGCCTTATAATTTCCTGAATTTCGGTTTTATTTACTGGTATGTACGTTGTGGTGCAGTGGATATCGGCTCGGCACGAGAAATCGGGGAGCCGAGTTCGACAATCCAGTTGAATTCATTGCATTCACTTACGCGCAGATACTCTTGGGATAGGTATTAATCCGTCTATTCCAATTATGGGTTAAATAACAGGACAGATTGGGTTCTATAGCCTTGCCTGGCAACCAGTCTACCGCAGAAAGTAATGGCAACCTACTGTGGGATAATCTTCTGCTCAGTTAGTCATGTCTCTTTCGAGATATGATCGCCCAAGCGTGTTTCACGTATGGCACTTAACTGACTGACTGAAGGTCACTTTAACTGCAGTTACCTCTAATAAAAAGTAGTTGTCAAATTTATTTTACTTTGAGGTACATCATTCCTAACTAGGGTAGATGTACCGCCTGACGCACGAAGCCCAGAGTCACGTGTGGAGTCGTATCACTAGCATTCTTTCATATTCAGTTTGTCATTTTGCTTGAGGAATGTTTTTGAAAACAAACTGCCGGTGACAGGTCTCATATTAACGGAAGTCAGTTCATTAATGTTCGCCTTTCTTCTGTGGCAGTTCCTATTGGCTTATTTGATATAGGATTGCTATATGTTTGGGGGATTTAGCTTTTTATGTGGTTGTGATTTAATTTTCAGATGTTTTGAGTTTGGAGGTTTTTTTATTTGTTTGTTTTTTGTGGGGGGGGTGAGAGATAATGTCTTAAGTCTGTGTTTAATAGTTTCTTTAGTTGACGAACAGGATATCACTGTGACCTTTGCTTTGTCGGAGATTGGCTTTTTTTTCTTTTCTTTATTTTTTTTTTCTTGGCTTTCTTTTGTGGTTCAGTTTGTATTATTTCCTTAGAGTATATGCGTTTTAGGTAGTTTTTAAATTTTAGCCAGTCATTTGGTCCTAAGCGCACAAGCTTCTCAGTGAATTTGTTAGTGTCATGTTTTGCATTTCTTTGTACGTAGTAGTAATCGTAGCGCAACTCTACATGTCCTTTGTTGCAACACGGATTTTTTTCCTTCGTCTGCTTCTCTAGTTACACTTATCTACTAATTTTCATACGATACTACAATTAGGTTGACCGGTTTTCGTTGTGGTCATTTATTTTTATTATTTTGAATAAAAAATGCCTTTCGTGTAGCTTTCTATTATTTGCCTTGCTTTAGTTTGTGCTTGAGTTTTGTTTAATGGCATATCAACACCTCTGTGGGTTATTTAATGCCAAAAAGGTGGGGTTTTAAGGTATTTTTTTTAATGTTCAGTTATAGCGAGAAAGTTAATTTACTCAGATTTTGAGGAAAATTTCTTTATTTTTTTATTTTTATTTTTAAAAAAACTGATGATACCTTCTAGTGTATTTTGCTGCTTTTATTTTTTTCCTTCAAAAATATATTGTGCTAATAATTTTTTCTTCAAAAATGTATATTTTTTTTTATAAAAGTCTACTTTATTTAGTTTATATATAAAAGTATATTTTTATATTTTCATGGTGTTTTGACCCCAGTTCCGGGTCAGGATAGACCTGGGAACAACAGAGGTGGTTCCATGCTCTTCACAACCTCCGAATCAGAGGCCTTGCTGCCGGGTGCAGTTTACTGTCATACCCAGGATCACCTTGCTTTAGTGAAGGAGATATTTCGTTTATATTTCACGTCAACAATCGGGAGTAGCTGGCTAGTTTTCTTGGCAATTATCACACCTTACTTCACAGTGGCATTCTTTTGTGTAGTCTGAATCCCTTTGGACACATTTTTCCACATGTTGGGCAACTACTGCAACTATCCCTAAAAAGTTTTTGCACTTGAAGCTCCTTAGTGGAGCAAGAATATATTGTTTCCTTGGTTCAATGTTGTACGCGATTTTTATTTTTCTATGGATTTGAGGCATGACAAAAGTAATGATATACGTATCTGTAGTAATGGTTTTCCCTTTTCTTTTTATGATTCTACGGTAATCACTAACCCCTGGCTTCCTTAGGCAGATCTGATTTCCTCAGGTGTGGCCAGAGACAACTCTCTGTTTCTAATGACTCCCTTAGATGTGTTCAGCCTTTCATCGTGGAAAGTTTTTGATGTTATGAAAAGTCATCATTTTTATTATATTGCCGGCGTGTTTCCTATTTTCTACCAGAAAACTGCTGTTTCTCAATTTCTTAACATTTTCGGGGTTAATTCTAGTAGATAGCATTTTTTTTTATCAAGTAAGGGAAAAGTTCAGCTCGAGACTTTTTATCTAGAGTGCACGAAAAATCTTGGAAAATCATTATTTCTTTCTTTTTCAAAATCAGACCCAAAAAGATATGTGGTGGAGCCTTACCTCGCCGAAGCAAGAGAAGGCGGTTTGTCTGCATGTGCGTTCGGAGACGTAATGGAACCGCGAGGCGAGCTCATGCAGGGCAGTTTTTGGAATGACACGGCGCATGCGTCATTGGTGAAAACGAGGCTTTTCAAGAGGGAGAAATTACGAGACCAAAAATCACATAAAAAGAGCCAACTTCTGTTTCGGAGGCACTACGCCGTTGCGCCTCGGTCTTTTGACTGGGGAGCGACAATGATCAAAATAAGACCAGTTTAGACCAGTTCAGACTAGTTCTGAACCTATCCACTGCGGTGGATAGGTAATATTTGACCAGTACCTGGGCGTACGCGCTCAGGTTCCCCGCATTAAAAAAGACCTTGTGTCACATCTCTCTCAAGTGGGGGAGAAGAGTAAATAATACTTCGCCGTTGCGCCTCGGCCTTTTCGCTGGGGAGCGACAATGACCAAAATAAGACCAGTTTAGACCAGTTCAGACCAGTTCTGAACCTATACACTGCGGTGGATAGGTAATATTTGACCAGTTCCTGGGCGTACGCGCTCAGGTTCCCCACGTTAAAAAAGACCTTGTGTCACATCTCTCTCAAGTGGGGGAGAAAAGTAAATAATACTTCGCCGTTGCGCCTCGGCCTTTTGGCCAAAATAAAACCAGTACAGACCAGTTCTGAACCTATATACTGTATAATTACAAATTTACGAACTGCGTTTGCTATTTTTGATAACTGTTATCGTTGCCTAGCAAAGTTTTATAACTTCTGTTATCATTTCGAGCTCTCACGCGGTGTGACGTCATAGAATCGCATTACAAATTTATGAGCTGCGTTTGCTATTTTGGTAACTGTTATTGTTGCTTAGCAAAGTTTTATGTCAGCACAAGATAAAATCGTCGCTAATGGTGGATGTTTTTATGTTAACGTCCTTGTACCCTCTCTGAAGATGGCTCATGTGATCCGAAAGCTTAGAACCAATTTAATAAAAAAATATCCAAATGTTGGAGAATTTGTCTTTATTTTCACCTGAAATTAAAGCCAAAATACGATGTTTAGAAAAGCTCATGATTAAACATAATAGACATTCATTGTCTCTTATATTTAACAGTATATGTTTAGAAGAATATATATCGAATGCTGTTTTTTTATGATTTTCTTGCAAAAATAAATTGGGTTTTATACCTCCATTGTTGTTGGTCTATCAATTTAAATTAGCAACAGCCAATCTCAACACTGAAAAAAATCCATGCGTAATATTTAATTAAATTGTTAATTATAGTTAATGAAGCCAATAAACTCAGACGCAAATATTATAACGACCTATACAGAAATAATTTCTCTGATACTTACATTTTCCTTATACAGAATTACTAATAGAAATATTTGGTTATACAGCAAACTTAAATTTTATTGTACAGCAGAAGTCCAACCAAAAAGAATATGAAAAAGAACATGAAAATTAGGCACAACAGGGTAGAAACTGCTACATACTACGAATTGTGCAAACAGCTGGGCGTGACCAAGTAAATAAATTATATGAACGCAAACTTAAAACATATATAGATATAATAAAAACAGTTTTATTGCAAATATCCTCGTTATAATAAAGACCGTTATATATATATATATATATATATAGCATAATGATAATCCACGTATACTGTCTTAAAATGTATAGGAAAAACTACTAAAAAGTTCTAAGTTAAAAATGTATTTTTTTGAGAGTATTTGTTTATTTCTATCATATATATATATATATATATATATATATATATATATATATATTTGATATTTCAGACCGACCTCGGCCTTAAGCATGCGGTGTAAATATAGAAGAATCCAAAGGAGTATCCTGTACATGGAGTGATAGTATAACTCTCTAAGCGAGCTCTAAATATATATGTATATAAATGCATATAGTGCAAAAATAAAAAAAAGATTTAGGCAGACACGTTATTTCATGGTGAATCGGAAGTAGGCCTATTTCAGGCGAACCATCATCAGCTTCCGTCTTTATTGTACAGAAGATTTTACATGAATTCATGTAAAATCTTCTGTATAAAATCTTCTTTACTAACAGTTATTAAATTTTGCTATCAGTTATGAAAGCTCTCGCCACGTGTTTGCTTTTTAACTGTGCCTTATTTTTTTATTTTATATTTTTTGCAATATTATGTTGTCGAGCAGTGAAGGCTTTATATATATATATATATATATATATATATAAAGCTTTTATATATATATATATATATATATACCCTCACTATTATAATAAAAACTGTTATATATATATATATATATATATATATATAATTTCCCTTCTTTCACGCTCAGGGGTTTGGATTATTTTCTTTTGTTTTTGTTTTTGTTTTGTTTTGTTTTTTTCTTATGTCTTAATGTAGATAGTAGGTAAATCAATATCAATGTTGCCGTCATTTTAGACGACAAATCAATATAAATATTTTGCCGTCACTTTTTACGGCATTGGCTCATTCGTACAATATATTATCGTATAAACATATGGGCGCGTGTCCGAGAAATTAGAGTATTCACTTTGTGACCGGGTTCGAATCTCACCATGTCAGGAAGGTGGTTTCTTGATGTTATCGGTCTGCGAGAGGCGATCTCAGCAATCCAGAACTTTGGAAAGTGCCTGAAATCATACCACAGGTTGAACCAACCCTTGTGAGTGAAAATGGGTATCCTTTTGGGATCTTTTGATGGTTTTCAGCAGTCATCATTTGATCGTCCTGGACTTGTTCAGGCTAGAACTAAGGTTCGCTCAGCATCTAAACCACAGGTAAGCTCTGTGAGTGTTGAACAAACACAAATGTGCCTGTGTAGGCGTCTCGCAACAGGGATTAGCTTGCCGCCTTTTTAGACAGGTATCTTTGGATATGAGTGACCAGCCATAGATAACAAAAACCAGTTTTATTGCAAATATAGGTGAATGGCGGAGTGGGATTTGGGAGAAATACTGCGGGATAATCTTCTGCCCAGTTAGTCATGTCTCTTTCGATACATGATCGCCCAAGCGTGTATCACGTACGGCATTTAACTGACTGAACAAGAGAAAAAACATTGAGAGCGACAAAAGATAGAGCCAAGTGGAAGTCCATGAAAGGACACAGCACATGAAGAAGAAGATATAAATTTATAACATATTAACAAATGAATATAACAAAAACCATTTTTTCTCTAGAAAATGAAATAACAACTTTGAGATCTGGACTAATCAGTATTTATTCGAACTATTGTTCTCACCTTAAAGGCACAACATTTCGGTCAAGTATCCTCTGGCCATCTTCAAGCGTCCATTGTTTTGGCTTATATGGGAGTTCGTATTCATCCCTGTTGAACCAGTGTATAATGTTTGACTACCTGATCCAATGGCTAAACCCACGATCACTTAATGGCAGTAGCACAAGTACAATCAACCTCTATACTTACTACGCCTCTAATCACAAGCAAAAAACTACAATTTGATTTCTATAAACACGGAAATTAAATTATAATGTATTGTTATATTCAGACTAGTAACTCCATCTTAGTTGTTATAGTTAAAATATTCCGACTCTTGTACTTTAATGGCGTTTTCTGGTATCACCTTTCAGAGAATTGCGAACCATTTATTCAATTCAGACGGTTGTTATAATTCCACTGTTTGTGGTAGGAGAGATAACACATGTCGTTTTTTAGTAAATTCATCCTTTTTCATTAAATCAAAAGTATGTGCGTTGTGGTGCATTGGATATCGACTCGAAACGAGAAATCGGGAAGCCGAGTTCGAATTCCAGCTGAATTCATTGCATTCACTTACGCACAAATACCCCTGGGAAAGGTATTAATCCGTCTCTTCCTTCCAGTTATGGGTTAAATAACAGGACAGATTGGGTTCTATAACCTTGGTCGGCAACCAGTCTACCGCAGAAAGCAATGGCAACCTACTGCGGGATAATCTTCTGCCCAGTCAGTCATGTTTCTTTCAAGACATGACCGCCCAAGCGTGTATCACGTATGGCACTTAACTGACTGACTGACCCAAGGATTAAATTCTGCCGTGCCCACTAGAAGATGAAGAAATAAGACAGACAACATGAAGAAGGCTGAAGCGTCCACCGGCCCAAATATCGTTACAAACTAAGAGCTAGAACACTAAATAGATTAATGCATAATAGTGAAAATTCATCATCTAAGAAATCCCGACAGAAAGGGACCCTATCGATATGATTGCGCAAGTAGATCAAAATGAAAGAAAACAGAAAAGTAGGGAGATACCAGGACTTCGCTCGAGAACTGAAGAAATTGTAAAACGTGAGAGTTTTGTTGATTATAACTGGAACCATGCCAAAAGTATCGGTGTAAGATTGCAGATTTAAAGAAGGAATGGGAATGTTCCGATCACAATTCGGGGTGGGGGCCTAAGAAAATACTGAGTAGGAGACAAGAAGGGTCATGATATCGCTCATTCTCCAGTATTAGCCAATGTTTGCCTATCGGGATGAATGGGTGTTCTCTCGGGGAGGCTCCGTGCCTTGAGCGCCTCTTCAAACTTAAGCTCAACTCAGACCTCAAGTGGAATCGCTAAAGATACTTGAAAAAATGGTCAGTTCCCTGTATCGTTCCAGTAAGTACCTGATTCCTCTTTCTATCCGCTACTGTAACAATAAATCAGGCTGGAAATAAAGCATTACTCCCATATATGAGCGGAGACTGCCCATTTTCTAGTCTTGATATAGTCCAAAGGTATATCCGCGTACTTGTGGGTAATTAATTATTTTCCACCTTGCAATCCCTTTCCCACAAACGAAACGTCGCAAGCCTCTAGCTACCCTATCACTTTTTCCATGGAAAGTACTTATGTTTCACCAGTTCTTACCTTCAGGGCAAAGACCTGATATGCCACGCACATTGTAGCTAACCGTCCTCATTAGCTTTGTATTCCATTGGTGAGGTTTTAGGTTCTACTCGAGCAGTTCCTCCCATAAAACGGCTGCTTTGTGAAACTAACTCCCAAGAAGATCCTTCTTTGATCGCTACAATCTTAATCTTATTTCATGTCTCTGGTTAACCCTGTTGCCCTCTACCTCGAGTGGCTGTTGGGTCTTGTATAGATCTGTGTGATTGTAAAAATCACACAGATACTACAATGATCCTCGGTACAATGATTTGAGTCAAAGCGCACAGAAACTGATTCAAAGCAGAAGTGCTTGTGCATAATGTAAAGAATTCTGTCATTTTTTAGCTAAATGTTCACCCAATACAATATCCAAGAGGCACTCAAGGTAGATGGTTACTGAGTTTGCTGTTTTGAACCTAAGAAGAGGAAGTAAGCGCAAATGATGAAGATAACTAAAAGAGATAACGGTTGACCCTAAACTTGACGAAGTTCAAATTGTAGCGATCGAGAGTCGTTTCTACAAAGTTAAAATTCTCAGGAAAAAGCAGTCTAAGCGGAACTTTCTCTTTACCAATGGAATATGAAAAGAAGATTCAGCCATATATGCTATACTAACTGTTCAAAAACAAGAACAACAAAGAAACACATACTAACAGTCAGAAAGAAAAAGATTAAATTTCTGAGATGCATAATGAGGAAAGAGGGCTTAGAGAATTTAACACTCACATGATATACCGAAGGCAAGAGAAGCAGGGGAAAACAGTGAGCAACCTACCAAAAGAGTGTGAATGGATGACAGAACAAGAACAATAAAGGATAGCAAAGGGGAAAAAAGACAGGAAGTTGTGAAAAGTCATGATCGCCTACGTCTATAAAAATATTATAATTTTAAAAAATGTTCGGACTATTGTCATCATCTTTATTGCTATGTTTACGACGTTTCAGCCGGTGTACACTCCGGCCTTCTTCAGATGCTAGGAATTTCAAACCGAACCCTTTATTTCGATCATTGGGGTATATCATTCTCATTGCATGTGCGAGTTGTGAGTTCAATACCTGGCTACAGCAGTAGTGAACAAATGACTTAGAGAATTAGGTTAAAGGGAGATAACTACATGACATCTGAAAGTGGCATCGCACATGGAATGAGAATGATACACCAGTAATAGAAATAAATGGTTCGGTTCAAAATTCCTGACACCTGAAAAAGTCCGGAGTGTACAACCGCCGAAGTGTTGTAAACATAGCAATAAAGATGAGGACAACAATCAAAACAGTGTAAATAATGTAAACTAGCCCGGCGTTGCTCGGGTGTAATGAAAACTTTAAAACTAATCCATGGTCCTGGAGCTTAGACCCTTTGGACGTTGGCACGAAAGACTAAAAAGCAATAGTTGTTTCCAGTTAAATCGAAACCGTAGACTGAAAGAAAAATGAATGGATGTAAGTCAAATTTTGATTGCCTGGTATCGATATCAAATAAATTTTTTTCGTCGTAAACTGAATTTTGAAGGCTAAATAAGTTCTCTGAGTAAATGGTGTCATGACTGAGACTAAGAACCTCAATTTTACCTACTTAGAGCCAAATCCGAAGCAAAAACTAAAATAAAAAGGCTGAAAAACTGATTTTGATCAGACCCGGTAGGATATCGGGGTATCGATTTCCAATATCGGAGTCAAATAAGTCACCCAAAGATAGAACTGCAACCTTGAAACTTCTGAATATCGTTTCTTATGTCTTTGTCTATTAGTGTATAAAATCGGACCACTCCTTCTATAAACCGATTGTTTCGATTATGGATTTTCGATATTTATCGGGGATACCTCGACACAAAACTTAGCTAAGAACACTCGCAGACGCTTATAGTACAACTATGTAAATTTTCAAGAAAATCGGTTCAGCCGTTTCGGAATCTCTAGGTAACGGACACACACACAAAGTTCCATTTATAAATAAGTTTAGATTATATTTAGGTTAGATTTAGATACAACCTCATCTCAGAAGTATAGACAAATATAAAAAAAAATAGCCGATTTTTTCTATCCAGAAAATTGTTTGTTTGATCTAATCTACAACTGATGATATATTTCTTTTGCATACCCACGGCAACAACGTTGCATGTTCGGATGACTCTCATTCCATTAGTCCAGTCTATTACTGCGCTGGGAGACGCCGTGCTACTTCCACGGGGTAAACTCACCCTTATTTTCTCCGTGTACGAAATGTGGAGAGAAAATTCCACTTAGCTTTACCCCCAACGTCCGCATGGTTACTTCCTTGGACACTACAATTTGAACATCTTCATGTCAAGGGTCAATCGTTATCTGTCCTTATTATACTCATAATCTTCAATCCCTACCACCTCCTCTTTCATTCACATCACACGCTCCAGTCGATACGATTTTAAAAGTTACCCTAATTTCGTTACGGTTTGCATGTGCCGAGCAAAGCTTATGAAACACAATAGAGGCATTTTTTTTTTTATCTTGAGGATAACAATAAACTCATTTTTAGACATCTAATCGTGGTGAGAAAGAAAGGTTTGGAGAATCTGATACTTACAGGTCAGATAGAGGGGAAAAGAGACAGGAGAAAACAGCAAATAACATATTTGAAGGGTCTGAGCAGGTGGATGACAGTGGGGTTTAGGTGGGGCAACAGGAGAAATCGTGCTAAGAGCTACTAGAAATAGGGAGACGTAGAAAGCCATGATCGCGAAGGGACATGGCACATAAAAGAAGAAGAAGAATCGTTATGGACGATGACCTTTTAGGGAGATTCCGTGCCTTGAGCTCATGCTGGGACTCAACCCAGATCTAAAGTGGAACTCGGACATACGATCCTTCGCTAAAGACACTGGAGGAATGGACGGTTCCCTGTGCCACTTCAGTAAGTACCTGACTCCTCCTGCTATCTTCTATCTTTACAAGAGCCAGATCAGACTAAAATTCAGTACTGCTGCAATATATAGGCAGGAGCTTCTCAGTCTTCACTTTCCATTCTCGATAGAGTCCAAAAGCGTCTCTGCCGCCTTGTGGGTGATAAATTATGTTGTGTCGTGGCTCGTACCATGTAACATCCGGTCGCCCGGATGTATAAAAGACAATGTGCGCTTATCACAGGAGTTGTCATTATCACGGACTTAGGGAAGTTACACCTACTACTGCGAGACTGTAAATATTGTATATACACTGCCGGCTATAATTATTAGGCCACCCCGGTTTTTTAAAAGAAATAATGTATTTCATACTATTTTTAGTATTTATTGCCCAGTGGGTAATTCTAAATGAAAATAGAATGGTTCTTTTGTTATTATTACTTTGCAAACTTTTACAAGGCAAGGAAGCAAAGATGAACTCCGAATCACCCTAAATTTTCTTCATTCTTTCGTTGATAAAACTGCCATATAGGTAAATATTAAATATTTATAAATTCTTTTGATGCACATGTTATTGTGCAGTATTAACAAAAGAACCAAACTATTTTTATTTACAATTATTCACTTGGTAATAAATACTAAAAAATAGTATGAAATACATAATTTTTTTAAACACAGGGGTGACCTAATAATTATAGCCGGTAGTGTACATCTTGGTTGTACCATTATGTTAATGAAGTAGTTTATCTACATTTCTCTGTGTATCTCCTCATTCCACGATACAACAAATTATTTTTCACCCTACAAACCCTTTCTTATGGACGAAACATCGCAAGCCTCTAACTGCTTCATCCTTATTTCCATGTAAAGTGCTCAGATGAAGTACTTTCCTTAATTTCACAAGACCTAATCATCGCGGCTAAGACCAGCGAAACACCCTCATTTACTTCGTATTGTCCTGGTGAGATCTAAGTTCCATTGAAGCATCGTTTTCTTGCGAAATACTGTCTTCTGGAACTGACGTCTAAGAGATTACTTCCCCAATCACTACAATTTTAACCTGTTCAAGTGGAGGGTTGGTTAACTGTTATCTTCCTTGCATATCCGCATAGCTTGTACTTCTTACTCTGACGTTGTAAAGGGTGAGTCAGTTAATTGCCATACGTGATACACGCTTGGGCGATCATGTTTCGAAGAGAACGTGACTGACTGGGCAAAAGATTTTCCCTCAGTAAGTTGCCATTACTTTCTCCGGTAGAGTGGTTGCCGACCAAGGCTATAACACCCAATCTCTCCTGCTATTCAACCCATAGCTGGAGGGAGATGAGATGGATTCATACCCTTCCCAAAGGTATGAATCCATGCGTAAGTAAATTAAATGAATTCGACAGAGCTGATATCCATTACACCCCAATGCATAGGGTGAACACGGCTGTAAAAAATATTACGAACTCATGCTTCGTAACTAAGTTAATCTGGGTCTTTTCTTTCACAAGCGTAGAACTGTCGATGTCTCGAAATGATAACCGATTTCGGAATCTTGGTGATAAATAAGAAAGTTCAGATTCAGAATTTTGACTCTGAAAGTAGCCCGTCTTCTCTTAAACTTGAAAAGGACCTCCGATCCGTGGCGGATTGGGGTAAGGAATGGCTCATGAATTTTAATGCTTCCAAAACGAAGCTGCTATCTATTAACCATCACAGACAATTGTTCCTACCCCCGATTAGCATAGATCCCCCTGAAAGCAAAACACTGTGCCTTCTCGGCTTAACTCTCACAACAGACCTCAAGTGGAATGACTATATAGAATCCATAGCTAAATCCGCTGCTAAGAAAGTCGGTTCTCTGTGTTGGGCCAGAAAGTTTTTCCCGTCCGAAACAATCCTGCACATATACAAATCTACCATCCGCCCGTGCATTGAATATTGCTGCCATATCTGGTCGGGTGATCCTGCTATCCACCTAGGGGTTCTTGACAAAATCCAACGGAGAATTTGTAATGTGATCGATCCCAACTTGGCAGCTAGGATACAGTAGCTTTCTCACCGACGCAGTGTGGCTTCCCTGTGTCTCTTCTACAAATACTTTCACGGTTTCTGCTCCGATAAACTTAGCTCACTGGTACCCCTTATATATGAATTCCCTCGAGCAACAAGATTAGCAACTAGGTCACACCCTTTTACATTTGCTTTCCCGACAGCTATAATCTCCAAGAGGTTAAATGTAAGTCAATAGTCATCTCCTGTCTCACTAACTTACATCTTCTCTCTCATGCTTTTTTCTCCGTCCACCCCACTCATCAGTATTTTCTTCCTTCTCATACTCTCTTCCTGACATTCTCTGTAACCTGTCACTCTTTCTCATAACATTCCTCCGGTGTAACCCCCTGCACAACAGTGGCAGTAAAATGCCTTGCATGGGGCCCACACGATTATAAAAAAAATAAATAAAATTAGTTAACAGTTATTAAAATAACAAAGTACATTGCGGGTGACGAGCGAATCCTAACTTTAAAACATTATGCTTTCACTCAAGTTAATGAAATAGGAACATAAAATAATGCAATCAAAATAACTTTACCTAATTATCAATGTAATTAACCATCATTCAAATCATTCGTCTATAAAATTTTGGTCAACTTGCTCAACGACAATTTTTAATTACAAGTTCTAAAAAAGCTATTATTAATTCTTAAATCTAATTACGGAGACATTGTCTGCTAAGTTCATTTTTTTTAGGCTTCTACGTATTTCGCCCTTTCATTCAATGACTCTCCCTATCTCCTCAATCACTTTTTTTCTCTCTCTCTCTCTCTCTCTCTCTCTCTCTCTCTCTCTTTCTCTTTCTCCTCTCTCTCTCTCTCTCTCTCTCTCTCTCTCTCTCTCTCACACACACACACACACACACACACACACACATATATATATATATATATATATATATATATGTGCACTCTGGAAAAATGGTAGACTTTGAAAAACAGTAGCTACTCTAGCATCTACACATCGTTCATTCAGCAATGAATTAGAACACTCTCAGCTATTTGGGCGTGTATAATGATAATATACACGCTAAAAGTCACACTCCTTCTACCGAGCGCCCATAGCTCCGAGGTAGAATCGCCGACTGACTCCAATTCGGTCGGGTTTCAATCCTTGGTTAAAAGCAATCGGAGTCTAACCATACTGATGAACTGTGATACAGCGAAACAGATCTGTCTGCGAATGACTATATATATATAATTAAATCCTTTTAATTTTAGTAAATCGTTTTAATTTTATTTTAGCGTTTCTAATTATATATATATATATATCCGATTGCCTTTACCCATAGGCAATCGGATGTCTAACCGTACTGATGAGCTGTGATACAGCGAAACAGATCTGTCTGCGGATGAATATATATATATATATATATATATATATATATATATATTCATTTGTAAACAAGTGATTACGCGACCTAGGTTTCTACCATGTGGTGATTTCAGCTGATTTGCAAATTTATATATATAGCTTTAAGGTATGCTATATTTATGTGTTAAAGTGCTCAATATCAGAGATAGAGCGTTTGAAAATATGTAAGTGGTCATTCCAGTGAAAACTTAGCTTCAACAGTCAGATTCCTGTTCATATGTAATCGTAAGGCAATATGTGTTTTGATAGAGCATTCATATACAGAAGTTGGTGATGCATTGTGAGTAGTCTGCTGAATTATTCTAACGGTTATTTTAGAGGACGATAATAGTTATGCTTCAAGTTATTCTAAGGATATTGGGTGGAAATAATTGTGGATTTGGATGCAGTTATTTATAGTGTTGTTTGATAAATTTTAATTCATTATTTTATTGTCGATTGTGGTTATTACGTTTACTTGTGTTTATGTGTTCGTTCTTAGTTTATAAAATCGTTTATTGTTTACCTAGTTTATTTACTTATTGGTTTGTATTAATTTGTTTTAATTATCTTTGTTTATTTTTTTATTTTTGTTTATTCTTTTCCATTTTTAATCCTCTATTTTTAGGCAACGTAGTAAAAATTTGTTTTCGTGTCTGCATTTTGAGAAGAGTTCTAATCAGTTATTCAGTAGTTTGTGTTGTTCTTGGAAGATAATTGTATCTATTTTCGCCTCTAGACGGAATTTACAGTTTTGGGATTTATTGTTGTAAGCTGATACTGTTTTGATTATATTCTATATTTTATATCTATATTTTTATTTTGTTTTGTTTTTAATCTCTCATATATATTTAGAAAGTATATATATATATATATATATATATATATATAGAGAGAGAGAGAGAGAGAGAGAGAGAGAGTTTTTTCTTTTCTCCTTGACCTTGGATAGCAGAAAAACCCTGAAAAGTGAAGACATCACAGTAATGTATTCACAAAACTTCGAAGTCGACATGACTGAAATAATAATTTTCAGCTAAGTGAAAAACTCTCCACAGTAATTATATATATATATATATATATATATATATATATATATATATATATTGATTGTTTAATTATGTAGTTTCTGGTCATAATAAAATTAGACCAGTGCACATGTGTACTAAAAAGTGTTAAATACAATTATATTGTAAAACTTTTGAATATTTTCCATTGAGTTATTACGCGACCTAGTTTTCTACCATGAGTAGTGTCTTCAGACGATTTGCAATAACTGATTTTACCGTTTAACGTTTTGTTTTTTAAGAACGCTCTAGTAACGGTGTTTTTTTTAACACTCTCGTGGCAGGGAATTTTTGAACGCGCAATTTTTAAAATTGCAAGGAATTATGGCGTTTTCATTCATGGTTGTACGAACCTAAGAGGTATTTTTTAGTATGATTACACTTAGTCATAATTTCCGTTCTTTCATTCAACACTTCGCTTTTGTTTGAGAATAGCATAATCTCTAACTTTTCTTCTTGGCACAATCTATATATTTTGCCACCGTTGTAAGACTTGGCTATTTTTACTATACTCCCCGTTATGTCTGGGTCTTTTCCATATTTTGATTTTAATTTCCACACGCGGCTAACCAATTTTCTACAGTTTTTTAAGTTTTCTATTTTGAATGTAGACTTGTGATTGAACCATCTGGTCTTAAAGGTGTCTTTGGTTGAACCCAAATATATTTTATTTTAGCCATTTGGTTCATGTACCTTTGCCTTGTAAATGATTTCTTTTGTGTTGCAACGTCCTTGAAGTGGATGTTTATTTTTGTCCCTGCAGTTGCATTCTTTATTAATGGTCTTGTTTTGTACACTGCTATCACAGTTTTTGGCGTTTTGTTTTTTTATGAAACTATCTAAATTACTAGTGCAACTATAACTTAGCGTGATTGTGTTTCTGTTGAAAATTTTGTTTTGTTCTGATCCTTTTGGAAAGTGTCTATCAGTTTAAAAAATATTTGTCCTATTTTGGTCTTTACCTCTAAATTAAATGGTGGGTTGAACCAGATAATGTTTCGTTTTCTATTATCGTTTTTTTTTTCTGTTTGGTTGAGAATTATATTGTAAAATGTTTTTATGGCCAGATTTTCTTAATGCATTTTCATAGATATTTTTGTTTTCATCAAATATTCATTTTTTTTGACGAATTAAATATATATATAAACTGTTTTCCGCTAGAACATGACCGACCGCAACTAAACGTTTCACGCTCTTAAGCGCAATCCTTAAGCGCTTACGTGGATGAATTTTTTAGTTGCGGTCCATTATTTTCTAACAATAATCAATTTATAAATATTATGTTCTCCCTCAATCCAGAGCATTGAACCCTTTTTCTAGTGTAGTATTCTAAGTAGGCTGTTTTTATGTTGTTTTTTTTTTGTTGTTGTTTTTGTTTTTTTGACCCTCTGATTTCCCCCAACTATATATATATATATATATATATATATATATGAATGAGATTATAACTATACTCGTGTCGAAAAACCTTCCACGAATCTTTTTTTTTTTAAATTATATCACCCCAAGCAAGGCGGTAACGCCACTGATGCGCAGGGGGCTTCGTAAGAGTAAAAAGACTGGAAAACAGAAAGCCGGAAACCACATCCTAAACAAGAAACAAGGGATGAGCCTTTTCACCTGTTCAATAGACGTGGGTGGAGTGTGAACCGAGCGATAATTTAGAAGAAAGGAAAAAGTGGTTTTAAAAAGAAAGAGCTAAGTACCGAGTGCCCGTAGCTCAGAGGTAGAATCGCCGAGTGACGCCAATTCGGTCGGGTTTCAATCCTAGGTAAAAAGCAATCGACTGTCTAACCGGACTGAAGTGCTGTGATACAGCGAAATGGATCTGTCTGCGGGCGACTATATATAATTATTATTATGTGAATGTGCGTTGTAGTGCAGTGGATATCGGCTCGAAACGAGAAATCGGGAAGCCGAGTTCGAATTTCAGTCGAATTCCTTGCATTCACTTACGCGCAAATACTCTCGGGAAAGATATTAATCCGTCTCTTCCCTCCAGTTATGGGTTAAATAATAGTACAGATTGGGTTCTGTAGCCTTGGTCGACAACCAGTCTACCGCAGAAAGCAATGGCAACCTACTGCGGGATAATCTTCTGCTCAGTCAGTTATATCTCTTTCGAGACATGATCGCCCAAGCGTGTATCACGTATGGCACTTAACTGACTGAAGTACATGAACATCAGTCAAAAGGGTTCGGACCGAGTCAGCGCACGTAGCCCAAAGAAAAAAACCCGACACGAGTAATCAACTAACAAAAGCTCTTGATACATAGATAGAGCGGAAGAAGTGGCTCACTAGGTATTCTTTACTTATATATATATATATATATATATATATATATATATATATATATATGTTCTTTGGTTAATGAATTGAACGCAGTTCGGTTCGGCTACTAAATTGAACGCTCTCGGTTAAAGGCTTTTTGTTTAAAATGGTTTTATTGAATGAGAAGTTCCTAGGTAGCATCATCTCTCGAAAAAGTGATGTCACTTGGCCACCACAATTATGCAACTTGACGCCTTTAGATTTCTTCCTTTGGGGTCATCTCAAAAGTAAGTTTCTATGCCAACAAACCAACAACAATTCAACAGCTGAAGGTTAATAATAAGGCATATTGATGAGATCGAGAAGCAACTATGCAGAGATTCTGACCATCGAGTTGAGGTCTACCGCCGAAGCCTTAGCGGACATTTGGGAAATATTATTTTTTATACATAATTGCCATGACTAAAATAATATGATCCAATAGTGAAATCAATAAAATTTCATCAATAGCACTGTTTCATTTACTGTTATTTTTTATTCATCTTAATGGAGCATTGTATATATATATATATATATATATATATTTATATATATATATATATATGTGTGTGTGTGGGGGGGTGTATGTGTGTGTGTGTGTTATAATATGTCATGTGAGGATCAAATTCTCCAAGATCACTTTCTTCATTATGTGTCCAAAAAAGTAGTCGTCTCTTTTTGATAGTTTTATAGAAGTTTCCTTTTGTTTCCCTTTTCTCTAAAATTTTGCTGTCTCAGTTAAGTGTCATACGTGATACATTCTTGGGCGAAAGAAACATGATTGACTGGGCAGAAGATTATCCTGCAGTAGGTTACCATTGCTTTCTGCAGTAGGCTGGTTACCAGCCAAGGCTGTAGAACCCAATCTGTCCTATTATTTAACCCATAACTGGAGAGAAGAGATGGATTAATACCTTTCCCAAGGGTATTTGTGTGTAAGTGAACGCAAGGAATTCAACTGGAATTCGAACTCGGCTCACCGATTCGTCGTTCCGAGTCGATATTCATTACACCACAATGCACATCCTAATTCTGACGAAAATAACCAATGATCCAATAGTGAAATCAATAAAGTTTTACCAATAATACTGTTTCATTGAATGCTAACTTCGATCCGTCTTAATGGAACACCCTATACTTAACTTTATGAATAGTAATTTTTATTTGTTTACAGAAATGTACGCATTCTTAACTAGATCTTGCACAGGTCACGTTCCGAGATTGATATTTCTATTGTTATGAGAAATTAAGCTTTTGTATTTTCGCTACTGCAGATACCTCAATTAGCTACATTTTATTAAGTACTTTTTTAATACTTAATATTGCCAAGTCATGCTTGACTCATTAAGGTTCTCAAGTTCGTAAGAATTTATTTCAACTGGTTGCAGGACCTTTCATAACTAGCAACAATCTCTAATTGTTAACAAAGTTTGCAAAGCAAGTCTTAAAATTGGGAAAACATGTTCACTATATTAAATTATATCGCTGGCCCCAAACTAAATTACTTGGGTCAATTGTTCACGATGGGATACAAATTGGTCGTGGAATATAACTGAATACTTTATATGTTCAAATGTTTGTGAATATTCAAAGTTAATAATATGCTGTTCAAAAGTTTATATCAATTAATCTTCGCTTTACAGCATTCATTTATTGCTTGAATATTGGTTATTGTTGAAAGCACCGATAAATCTGTTTGTACTATTTACATTACAGGTGAATAGTTAGGGGTTCCAGTACATTGTTTTACTTTTGCTTCTTAAACGTTTTTGCATTATTTTACTTTTGCTTCTTAAACGTTTTTGCATTATTTTACTTTTGCTTCTTAAACGTTTTTGCATTATTTTACTTTTGCTTCTTAAACGTTTTTGCATTATTTTACTTTTGCTTCTTAAACGTTTTTGCATTATTTTACTTTTGCTTCTTAAACGTTTTTGCATTATTTTACTTTTGCTTCTTAAACGTTTTTGCATTATTTTACTTTTGCTTCTTAAACGTTTTTGCATTATTTTACTTTTGCTTCTTAAACGTTTTTGCATTATTTTACTTTTGCTTCTTAAAAGTTTTTGCATTATTTTACTTTTGCTTCTTAAACGTTTTTGCATTATTTTACTTTTGCTTCTTAAACGTTTTTGCATTATTTTACTTTTGCTTCTTAAACGTTTTTGCATTATTTTACTTTTGCTTCTTAAACGTTTTTGCATTATTTTACTTTTGCTTCTTAAACGTTTTTGCATTATTTTACTTTTGCTTCTTAAAAGTTTTTGCATTATTTTACTTTTGCTTCTTAAACGTTTTTGCATTATTTTACTTTTGCTTCTTAAACGTTTTTGCATTATTTTACTTTTGCTACTTAAACGTTTTTGCATTATTTTACTTTTGCTTCTTAAACGTTTTTGCATTATTTTACTTTTGCTACTTAAACGTTTTTGCATTATTTTACTTTTGCTACTTAAACGTTTTTGC
Organism: Ascarosepion bandense; assembly: GCA_037127315.1. Lineage (NCBI taxonomy): Eukaryota > Metazoa > Mollusca > Cephalopoda > Sepiida > Sepiidae > Ascarosepion > Ascarosepion bandense. The sequence goes on from JBBBDQ010000262.1 coordinate 462,328, forward strand.
ATTATTTTACTTTTGCTACTTAAACGTTTTTGCATTATTTTACTTTTGCTACTTAAACGTTTTTGCATTATTTTACTTTTGCTACTTAAACGTTTTTGCATTATTTTACTTTTGCTACTTAAACGTTTTTGCATTATTTTACTTTTGCTACTTAAACGTTTTTGCATTATTTTACTTTTGCTACTTAAACGTTTTTGCATTATTTTACTTTTGCTTCTTAAATGTTTTTGCATTATTTTACTTTTGCTACTTAAACGTTTTTGCATTATTTTACTTTTGCTTCTTAAATGTTTTTGCATTATTTTACTTTTGCTACTTAAACGTTTTTGCATTATTTTACTTTTGCTACTTAAACGTTTTTGCATTATTTTACTTTTGCTTCTTAAACGTTTTTGCATTATTTTACTTTTGCTTCTTAAACGTTTTTGCATTATTATTGTGGATTCCGGGTGAGAAACCGCACAAAATAATAAATAACAAAAACAGATATTGAGATAAAAAATGTAAATTATATTGAATCGCAATATGCAAACTAGAACGCGGGTTACTCAATTCAGGAATACTATTAGTAGAAATAAATATATACAGTCTTGAAGTGAAATAGGATGTCCGGGTAACTGATTCTAGCTGAGTGGAGCTCAGAACAACTGTAACTGTGATTCCAGATCCAACCAACTCCAACTAAACTCTCCAGCTATACTCTACTCACCAACTAACAACTGCTTCCTGTCTCTCTATAGGCAGGATTATTTGTACACTCAGTTGAGTCCATTATTATATATATATATTTTTTTTAATCATATCACCTCGAGCAAGGCGGTAACGCCACTGATGCGCAGGGGGCTACGTAAGAGTTAAAAGACTGGAATAAGAAAAAGCCGGACACCACGTCCTAAACAGGGAACAAGGGATGATCCTCTTCACCTGTTCAATAGACATGGGCGGAGTGTGAACCGGGCGATAGTTTAGTCTATCTACTCCAATTGAAAAAAAAGAAAAAAGAAAAAGAAAACAGTGAAAAGATTGGAAAAAAAGAAAGCCGGGAACCACATCCTAAACAGGGAACAAGGGATGAGCCTCTACACCTGTTCAATAGACATGGGTGGAGTGTGAACCGGACGATAGTTTAGTTATCTACTCCAATATACAAAAAGGAGAGATCCCACAACAATACTTTAATAGCAACGAGGAACAAAGCTGGCTGTATCTGATATACATAATAGTAGAATTGACTGTTGCCTTTAAAAGCCATTTTTTTTCTAAAGAAATTCATTTACTTCGCCTTTGTGAGGAAGGATTCCTCTTCAAAATAGGACTTTTTTTGTTTAAAATGCATACATTTTATATTGGCTGCTCTGTTATTAATGAAAGGGGTACCATTTTCCACAACTAGATTTTATTGTTTCTATCTCATCTTATGTAATAAATATTTAATGAAATTTCAAATTGTAGGTTAACTCTCATAACAAACCTCAAGTGGAATGACTATCTATAATCCATAGCTAAATCCGCTGTTAAGAAGGTCGGTTCTCTGTGGAGGTCCAGGAAGTTTTTCCCGTTTTAATCTATCCTGCACATATATAAATCTACCATCCGCCCGTGCATTGAATACTGCTGCCATATCTGGTCGGGTGATCCTGCTATCAAATTAGGGGTTCTTGACAAAATCCAACGGAGAATCTGTAATGCGATCGATCCCGACTTGGCAGCTCAGATACAGTCACTTTCTCACCGACGCAGTGTGGCTTTCCTGTGTCTCTTCTACAAATACTTTCACGGTTTCTGCTCTGATGAACTTAGTTCACTGGCGCCTTATATATATGAATTTACTCGAGCCAAAAGATTAGCAACTAGGTCCCACCCTTTTACTGTGAAACCAATAAAATGTAAACGCAAATTCTACTCCATCAGCTTCTTTTCTCGCACTTCCCACCTTGCTTGGGGTGATATACATATATAAAAAAACAAACTTCACGAGCAATTTTCTTCTTTTTTTTTTTTTACATAGTTTAACAGTTTGGGGGAATAGAGAATCTCATCGGTAGATTTATATACCACTTCAATCATAAAGGATACCATAATGTGACATACTAACCTACCATAGAACATACCATTATTCGGTTTACATACCACTTCAGTTATAAATCATACAATTATACGATATATCAACATATAGAACATACCATTATTCAGTTTACATAGCACTTCAGTTATAGATCATACAATTATACGACATATCAACATATCATAAAACATACCATTATTCAGTTTACATAGCACTTCAGTTAAAGAACATACCATTATTTGAGATATTAACATATCATAGAACATACCATTATTCAGTTTACATAGCACTTCAGTCATAGAACATCCATCAGTGGTATCCCATAGATCTCCTTTTGCGTTGAAATTAATGTGCTGCAGGTTTAACTATTTGTGTGTGGTATGTATACGTTACGATTGCCGAGTTTGTTGTACGGAAAGCCATAAAGCCACTATCACAGGTGTCATTTACTTTGAGATTTGCAACACTATTCTGCGTATTTGTTTTTGACATAGAAATGGAATCACCTTATCTATTACCATTAACAGGACAGAGAATATTTTATTTTTCCTTTTTTGAATGAAACCGAGCGGCGTGTTCCAGATCAGCACTGGATTAAACTCGTACTGGGATGTTATAAAAGGACCCTAAATTAAAAATGTCATATAAGTGTTACATCATAAATTATTTACAAGTACTTGTGTATCCGTGCTGTCAAGAAAATGTTAATATTGAAATGCAACGAAACAAAAGTTTTCAAACAATATGTTGAGATTCAATAAAGTGGATATCGGCTCGAAACGAGAAATCGGGAAGCCAAGTTCGAATTTCAGTCGAATTCCTTGCATTCACTTACGCGCAAATACTCTCGGGAAAGATATTAATCCGTCTCTTCCCTCCAGTTATGGGTTAAATAATAGTACAGATTGGGTTCTGTAGCCTTGGTCGACAACCAGTCTACCGCAGAAAGCAATGGCAACCTACTGCGGGATAGTCTTCTGCTCAGTCAGTTATATCTCTTTCGAGACATGATCGCCCAAGCTTGTATCACGTATGGCACTTAACTGACTGAAGTACATGAACATCAGTCAAAAGGGTTCGGACCGAGTCAGCGCACGTAGCCCAAAGAAAAAAACCCGACACGAGTAATCAACTAACAGAATCTGCAACTAAGAAAGAGCCGAATGTAATGTTTACTTGATAGGTTGCCTTACTATTACTACTACAACTATTACTACTACTACTACTACTACTACTACTAGATTTCTTTAAAAGATTTTTTATTGTTATATTACACTTATTACATAACATCACAATTCTATTTCGTTCTATGACATAACGAAGGTATTAGAATGCACAGCTTAAGCAGAAACCACAGAAGTGTTTGCACAGTTACTTCCCTTGTTACTATGTTTCTTGTAACAACTTTTTCAAAAGTGATGTTTTAATTTCTTTTATATCAAATTGCTAAACTAGAAAGAAGATCCTAAATCTATGCGTTTCAGCAGAGCCAGTTTTGCAAGGGTGCTGTGACCTTCACCGAATCTATGACACTACATCTCAATTTTCATGGTAGTATTCATATAAGTTATATTTTAAACTTATTATACACAATAGTGGCAGGACGGTTTTTCGTATATATTTTATCGGAAAGATAGGACATAAAACGAACTGGGTGAATAGGTATAATCGAATAATGTATTTTAGTTATTTGCCTTAGAGTAAATCCTTTGCTATTTAGTGAAACAAAATGTCCATTGATAAGGCGGATATTGATAGCAGTCTAGAGAAATGTCCGTTTTTGGTTTAGTAGTGGGTAGTTTCGGGGATAGACTGCGGTAGTAGTCATCTTAAAAATAGGTTAGTGTCAATCTAATGTGTTTTTCTCGGCCCTAAAAAGGGCAGAAATATCATTAACAAATGGCCTCTTAACTACTTCTTCGCACGTCATGTTTTCTGCGTCGGTCGCGTTCTCTTTTTTTTCTGGTTTCTCTTGCTGCCCCATCACCTCGTGTAGCTCAGAGATGTGAGTATATATCATTTTGACTAGGCTCTGAGACTCTGGTGCAAACCTTAGTTTCGGCTAACATCAAAAGTCTCATTGTTTTGATTTTTTTGATTGGCCAAAATTATTTTTTACGGTGTTCCTTTCTTTCATTTTCTTTTTTTTATAACCTAAGTTATGCGTGGTGCCTATCTTGGGCCTGTTACTTTTCAGTAAGCTCTGGGCTGCAATTTTCCGAGGGTTTGCGGCCGGGTTCAGTCTTTTCTCTTTCCCCTCTTCTTATTTGAGGGTTGCCTTTTCGTTAGTTGAGAGAGCAGTATATAACGAGAATGAAAAAGAGAGAAAGAGAGAGAGAGAGAGAGAGAGAGAGAGAGAGAGAGAGAGAAACAAAAAGATATGAGATTTTGAACGAAAGTGCAAATACCTTATTTTAATTTTAATTCTTTTTATTTTTGTTTATATATTTTATTTTTATATATTTTTTCGGGACTCACTACAGATCATTATGAAATATAAGTGAACAATTCGACTAAAAAATTGAAAATAAATACAATGTATCTAAATACTTATTAGAGACATGTCATGATGGATTTCCATCTTAAATAAATCAACAACGTTTTGAGTCAAATTTTAACATTAATTTCTGATTTTTCTTGTGAAATGGTTTAATAATTGAAACACATTTAACATTATGGGTAAATGATAGAGAATATCATATAGTGTCTTTTTTTGTTTTTTTTTTGTTTTCGAGATTAGGCATGAGCCAAATGAATTCACGGACTTCAACAAAAGAAAAAAACCTTGAAGTCAAAATGCGCAAAAGTTTTTTATTATTTAATAATCATTTGCGTTTATTTAAATTGGAGTTTAGAGTTTGGGTTTTGTTTAACGGCATATCAACCTCTGTGGGTTATTTAATGCCAAAAAGTTGGGGTTTTAAGTTATTTTCTTTTTTTTAATGTTCGGTTATAGTGAGAAGGTTGATTTAGTCAGATTTTAATTACATTTTTTATTTTAGAAAACTGAAGATGTCTTCTAGTTTTGTATTAAAAAATTATTGCTGGTAAGAATTTTTTTCCTTAAAAAATGTATATATTTCTATAAAAGTCTATTTTTATAATTTCATAATGTTTTGACCCCAGTTTGGGGGGTTAACTATTTGCCCGTAGCTGAGAAGATCCTGAACACTTAGTTTTAAAATACTCCCCCTTGGTTAAATTGAAGTGTTTAGTAACAATATTATTTTTTAACTTCTTCTCATAATCTAAATTTATTTTTAAGGTTTTTTACACGTTCAAAATCAATAGCAAAACAATAGCACACAGTATCATTCTTATATTTACAGAAAAAATATTAATTCAATATTCACATTTAAAATGTAAAAGATGAAAATGAATTATGGCAGATAGTAAGGGGGGAGAAAAAATACTGGAAAGGGCACAGACAGGCACTAAATGATGATGATATGGAGTCCAAGTATACATTCCTTTTGTCTACAAAAAGACGGGGTCCTGGTTTTTGTGTATATTGACTCCAGTGCCTGTAGATGAAATGCAGAGTGTGAACCAAACACCACAGTGAACTGGTCCACACTGAAGCCATTCACACAATTTCTGTTGCTTATGAGGTGCTCAGCAATGGCTGACCCGGAATTGTTCAAAATTTGACCCGCCGGAACATTCGTATTGAGAATTCTTTGCCGCACATGTTGTTTTATTCTGCTATCCAATCTTTGTGACGTCCTTCCTATGTAGTCGTTACCACAACTACAAACGGATCTATAAATAACAGACGAACCATGGTGAGGAGGAAGAACGTCCTTTTTTCATAGAGGGGAAAGCTGAACAAGTGCCAAGATGGACTCTAACTTGAACAGAAAAATAACACGAAGTAACTGCTCTAGAAATTTGCTTGACCAATTGCACACTACATGAACCAACATAAGGCAGCCTTAAGTACACTGGATATTTTCCCACAGTATGCGGCTTAACCTTGAACAAATTATTAATTTTATTCTGTATCACGCCATTAACAACATCGGTGTGATAACCATTTTTAGATAGGGTGCTGCGGATAAAATCTAACTCTACGTCCGAATAACTTTCCGTGCAAATTTTTGATGCCCGACGTGTAAGAATCTTAATTAAATTTATTTTCGTTTTCTGGGACAAAATGAGTCCCACCGTGTATATAATCCCGAAAATGTGGCTCTACGAAAACGGAAGTTTCAAATTTAGTTGGAGTTCGATGAACAAAAACATCTAAAAATGATAAAGAACATTCGGACTCCTTTTCAATGGTAAATTTTAAGGATGCAAAGAAAGGACCTCGAATTCTGCAAATATTTTTCCTTATCGGGCATTTTAAACGAAACGCAGTAATCAAGGCCATGAGAAAGAATGTTTAGTTCTAGCTGCGACGGCTCATATGCAGAATAGTTAAACACCACACCTTGAGATACTGGTTCTTCATTATGCCCAAATCGCTTATGAATCAAATATCGCAACTTAGACTGTGTGTTCATTGTCAACCGACCTACGTCTTTGTCCCACAACAAGCCAACTAACCTGCAGACAAATTTATGTTCTTTTGACGTCTGTTCGCTATTTACATTTACTAGTTCCGGTTTTAGAGACTATAGATATCTGCTAAAATATGCTTTATCGTAGTTTCTCGACCTGTCAGAACATACCTGACAATGTCTTCGTGAATTAATGAAGTTTACTACATCAGTCGAGCTCAGATTCAACAATTTTATGTATAGCCAAATAGATGGTGCCTCTATGGGATCCAAATTGGGCCCAGCTTTGGCCAATATATTTGTGAGATTTTGTGAGTCTGCCCTCTTTACGCTGGAAAATAAACCGTCCATGTATTATCGATACGTGCACGATACTTTTTGTTTGTTTGATGATGAGGGACAGGTTGACTCATTTCTTGCTACTCTGAATCAACTTCATCCGTCCTTAAAATTTACCATCTTGCACAGATGTTAAATTGTTTGTAAAAGTACTTGAACAAAAGCATGATATATATATATATATATATATATATATATATATATATATATATATATATATGACACTTTCATTTAAGTGTCAAAAAGTTGACTGGCGAAATTAATTAAATGAAAATTAATTAAATGAAAATTAATTAAATGAAAATTAATTAAATAATAATTAATTAAATCATTATAATAATTATTTTATTAAACCATTATGAAAATAAGTTCATTCTGGATATCCAACATTTTTAAGAACCAGGTGCAGTAAACCGCGGTCATTAAGTATAAAGATATCTAGACCCAAGCGGAAGGCTGACCTATAAACTGTCACTAAAACAAAGCACTCTGCAGGTGTAATGGCATGTCAAAAAATTACTTTAATTTCAAAATATAAACATATTTTGGGCGTAGCAAACAGGTGGGTTGCTTCACCCGGGGATTGAATGCAATTATGGCACAAGGTAATAAATCATTGATTAACCAACCACAGGGCCTGCTTCTTGTTAGCCCACCCCGATGACTGCGACTAATTGGCTGATTATCTAAACCAATCGGATGCAACCCAGGGGGGTTGTTACGACGATAGACATTGGCCGGTGGTCCCTATTGGCTGACCAATCAGGAGCTAATTATTCGGGATTCAGGCCCATAAATAGAGAACACCCAGAGCAAAAATCGAGTCGGTCATTCTTCGCTGCCCAGAACCGAATCCGTTGCCACTGCATACTCCATCAATGACACTGCCTAATTGCAGTTAAGATTTCTTCGAGTTAAAGAAACTTTTTCCGCCAGTCAACTACATTCACCCCTCACTTCGCGGTGTTAGTTTTAACTTGATAAGAAATTATTGTATACCAGTGTAAATAAATGTTTGTTACTGTTTATAACAAACACTTTTCTTCATTTCTTTGATGGTGTGGCAGCTATTCTTCTACTCCGACGCCAAATTCAAAACTCCATCGACTGAATTGTATCCATCCCCCCTTTCGCGGATCTTAAGAAACAACGTGGGCGCGGAAGGGATCAGAGAACATCCAGTCTGGAATATGTGGTAATCACGAAACCATCGGCCAATCCGGTATCGTGAAGTTATAGTACCACATATATACCTAGAGACCAGACAACCTACCTAGGACTTACCTAAACGGATCGTTAGGGAAAGCTGCTTTCTCTGACGATCCGTTTAGGTGAAACCTAGGTAGGTTGTCTGGCTCTCTAGGTATTTTTTATTTATTCCACTCTAGCTAAGTATTGAGCGCTTTTTTTTTTTTGTTAGCTGATTACTCGTGTCGGGGTTTTTTTCTTTGGGCTACGTGCTGACTTGGTCTGAGCTCTTTTGACTGATGTTCCTGTACTTAGCTCTTTCTTTTTAAAACCATTTTTCCTTCTTTGTAGATACATGAAAGGTTTCTCTACTCGAGTATAGTTATTATTTCTTAAGATATATATATATATATATATATATATATATATATATATATATATATAGTTAAATAAAGAAAACGAGGAAAGCTATATTTTTGTCGACGTGTTTCGTCCTGTGATGGACTTTATCAAGACAAAGAGATGAAATTAATTTTATTTTCATTTTAATCAGAGTATCTATCAACAAAATTGTGTTGGTTATTAGAAAAAACCCTCATAAATTATTCATAAGAGTAAATGAAAATATTAAACATTAAAAAATAACGTTATAATTCATTTTAAAGAGAATTTTCTCATGTCTAATATAATGTTATGTTATGAGATGTTAAAATTTTCTTTGGATTTCATATATGCTTGTTGTATATTTTGGCTTGTGAAAGTATTGTTTTTTAATAAGAAAGGTGAGATTGGGAAAAAACAGGAGCGTAGATTTATATTTTGATAATATTTGAAGAAATTTTAAGAAATGCCTTCTTGGCCATGCCAATACGCCTTCGGATCTCAGTGTCGCACTTCCCATCTCCTGTCAGAAGACTTCCCAAGTATTGAAATTTCGGTACCTGTTTGGTTTTAGTATCCCCAACCTGTAGTTGGCATTTTCGTCTCCTCTTTTAGCTGATGACCATCTATTCGGTTTTCTTGAAGTTTATGTTTAGCCCTTTTTTCTCGCTTTCTTTTGCTACCTTCTGTAGGAGATCCTGTATTTTCTTTCCGTGTCTGCTACCCTTACTGTGTCATCTGCGTATCTTATATTGTTAAGATTTTCGCCATCATGAGTTTCAACAGCGAAATGAGACTACTAGATTTTGGTGATGGAAAAAAGCGAGGAGTGTCAATTAAGATTCTCCGCTGTAGCATTCCCCGGGGTAGGCTGACTGGAAGGTAAAACGTTTCCTTTTATAGAGTTTAAACACCTCCCTTTTGCAAGATTGATCAGGAAAAAAATTAAATAATAACTCACAGACCGAAATATTTTGCTGGAGTCAGGTGCAAGAGAGATAAGAATGTCTCTCCTAAATGTGCTTTGAGCTGTCATACCCAATTAAAGGGCCATTCTTCATATCCCAGCTTGTTTAATGAGCAGCATCATATGTCGCTACGTATGGATGACGAGGGAGTTGATCATAAATTGGCTTGAGAATAACTGAGTGTTTTGTGCCTATTTGGTTGCTACAAAAATAATTGCCGTTCGAAGTGTTGTATTTTGAAAAGCCATTTTAATAGTATTCACGGTATATATTAGATCAGGGGCTTTCAAACTTTTGACTTACGGACCCCTTTATTAAAAACTTATCCATGGGTGACACTTGCACCCTGAAAAAAAAGGAAATTTGAACATCAAGCTCTTGCATGTATCAAATAATTTTTTGTATAAATAACGTTAACATGTAATGGGCTATAGTGCAAGCTTTTGTCATTTAATAACATTAATAAGTAAAAATAAATATCCAGACATTGAAAATGTATACTGATGAGTTAATCCACGGATCCCCTTTCTTATCATTGCGGACCCCCTGTGGTCCACGGATCACAGTTTGAAAACCCCTGTATTAGATGAATTTTGGTATATATAATAATTAATGTGTGCTCTTTAATAATTTTCAAACAGAAATGTTATTGAAGTATAGAAGCCATTAATTTTGAACATGACAAAACATCTTTGTTTATTTTTCTTGCATGGGTTCAAACTTGGGCACAGTGCCTCCCAATATCAACAGCGCATGGGGAGATGGGTTCACAAGTGATCGGACAGTATGAAGGTGGTTCCAGAAATTCCGTACTGCTGATGAGAGTCTTGAAGATGAAGAAGTTGGCGGACGGTCATGTAGTCTTGACGATGAACAATTGTAAGCAGTTTTTGAGCAAAACTTATGTCAAAGTGTCAGAAAAATGTATCATGTGCTCGGTGTCAGCACTAAAACAGTCTTACGCCATTTGCAGAGTATTAGCAAGGGAAAAAAAGCTCGATAAATAGGTTCCTCATGATCGCAATGAAAATAAAAAAAACGTAGGTGTTTTGAAGTGTGCTCAATGCTCTTTCTGCATAATACCAATGATCCCTTTCTTGCGATGAAAAGTAGACCCTTTATGAAAACCGGAAAAAATCAGGTCAATAGCTTCAATGTGATGAGTCCGCCAAACATTTCCCAAAGCCAAAGTTGCATCAATAAAAGATTATGATGACTGTTTGGTGGTCTGCAATTGGTATTATCCACGATAGCTTTCTGGAAACCAATCAGAGCCTTAATGCAGGTCTTAATCAGTCAGTTAAGTGCCATACGTGAAACACGCTTTGGCAATCATGTCCCGAAAGAGACATGACTGACTGGGCAGAAGATTATCCCGCAGTAGATTACCATTGCTTTCTGCGGTAGACTGGTTGCCAGCCAAGGCTATAGAACCCAATCTGTCCTGTTATTTAAACCATAACTGGAAGGAAGAGAGAGATTAATACCTTTCCCAAGGGTATTTGCGCGTAAGTGAATGCAATGAATTCAACTGGAATTCGAACTCGGCTCCTCGATTTCTCGTTCTGAGCCGATATCCACTGCACCACAACGCACATCCTAATCAGTTTTCTGAAATGCATGCACGCCTGAAAAAAAAGAAACCTGCATTGGTGAACCGACGTGGTTCAATTTTGCTCCACGATAATGCTTGGCCACATGTTGCAAGAATGACGTTGCAAAAACACACAGACTTGGCATAAGAGAGTTTACCACTGTCCTCCACATTCTCCTGACCTTTCACCCAATGATCATCAGTTTTTAAGCGCTTAAACACATTTTTAAGTATTAAAACTTTTAGGTCCAAACCAGAGGTGAAATCGCTTTCAAAGATTTCGCTGCTTCACAGCCAATAACTTTTTATCAACGAGGAATAAACAATGTCATCGATCGATAGCAGTGGTGCGTAGAGGCTCAAGGCTCGTATTTTGACGAGTTTCAACATTTTTCCGGTTGATTTTTAAAGAATAAAATTATGTTTCTGAAATCGGCCATTATTTTGTGACAACCTAATAACTGTTGTTTTCATTTTTCTTTTTTGGTTGTTTATTTTTTTCAATTGGAGTAGATAGACTAAACTATCGCCCGGTTCACACTCCACCCACGTCTATTGAACAGGTGTAGAGGCTCATCCCTTGTTCCCTGTTTAGGATATGGTTTCCGGCTTTCTCTTTTCCAGTCTTTTCACTTTTTTTTTTTTGTTTATTTTTGTTTCAATTGGAGTAGATAGACTAAACTATCGCCCGGTTCACACTCCACCCACGTCTTGTTCCCTATTTAGGATGAGGTTTCCGGCTTTCTCTTTTCCAATCTTTTCACTTTTCTTTTTTTTTTTCTTCTTTTTCAATTGGAGTAGATAGAGTAAACTATCGCCCGGTTCACACTCCACCCACGTCTTGTTCCCTGTTTAGGATGTGGTTTCCGGCTTTCTCATTTCCAATCTTTTCAATTTTCTTTTCCGTAGCCCCCTGCACATCAGTGGCGTTACCGCCTTGCTCGGGGAGATATGATTAAACAAAAAATTGCCTGTATTTGCTGAATATTACAGCTTTGATACGTTTTAAACGAGAATGGGATGTTTCGGCATAGCCCATTAGGAGTGTTTTTTTTTTTGTTTTTTTTGTTTTTTCGGTAAAGGAACGTTTTGGTGTCGTATTAATAACTAAAAAATAATGATGTTTAATTTGTCGCTAGCTTTCTCTCCCATTCTTGATAGATATTAGATATTCTATACATAATAGTTTTGTCAAATATTCCAATTAGCCCAAAGTTAGAAATTTGCATAGAATTTAAAGCTTGGTTAATATAGAAATCCTGATGAATGAATAAAATATCATATTGGAAGTTAAATCATTAACTCCTATTGAATTCCGCAGAGGTGCTGCTCATAATTACGAAATGAAAAAGTAAATTTTAAGATTAGAACATTTACCATTTAAACTTATTTATAAATGAAACTTTGTCTGTGTGTGTGTCTGTGTGTGTTGTATCCGTTACCTATAGCCTCCGAAACGGCCGAACCGATTTTCTTGAAAATTTACACAGTTGTACTATAAGCGTCTGCGAGTGTTCTTAGCTAGGTTTTGTGTCGAGGTATCCACGATAAATATCGAAAATCGATAATAAAAAAAATCGGGTTATAGAAAGGGTGGTCCGATTTTAATCAAATTTGATAATGTTATAGACAAAGACATAAGAAACGATATTCAGAAGTTTCAGGGTTGCAGTTCTTACAATAGTACAGAAAATCGATAATATCTATCTATCTATCTATCTATCTATCTATCTAAATCGATACCAGGAAATCAAACTTTGACTTACATCCATTCAGTTTTCTTTCAGTCTACGGTTTCGCTTTAACTGGAAACAACTATTGCTTTTTAGTCTTTCGTGCCAACGTCCGAAGAGTCTGAGCTCCAAGACCGTGGATTAGTTTTAAAGCTTTCATTACACCCGAGCAACACCGGGCTATACTGCTAGTAAACAATATAACTGATTTCAATAAACAATATAATGAATAGTTGTATAAAACATTTTAATAAATAAATAGTGTTTTTTTTTATGTATAAATTCACTTTCATATTTTTCGGTTTTATTAAAATTGTAAGTATTGCTTTTTAGAACATTGCCGAGGAGTGAAGGTAGTTAAAATAATAGCGGTGTCAAGGGAAAAAAAGCCGTCTTTTTGGGAAAACCTTATTTTGTCGGCAGGAAGGTTAAAAATTACTGAAAGTCTTTTTTCATGACTAGGGACTGTGTTTGTCCCTTTATGAGACAGAGCTCCGCTCGATTGGTTCGGACGCCCTTTTTTTTTTTTTTTTAATCATTTCACCTTGGGCAAGGCGTAAATGCCACTGATGTGCGGGGGGCTACATAACTGAAAGAAAATTAATTAGAAGAGAGAGAAGAGGAGTACAAACCAATTAGAAAGGAGCAATAGAAAGATGAAAATGCAGATGTGATGACAGTTGCAAGGGGGAGGGAGAAAGGGAAGGATATACGGGGTGGGGGAAGGGCTAGAGTCCAGTGGTTATATATATATATATAAATATATACTTTATATATATATATTATATAAAAATTATAAACATAATATATATATATACATACATTATATACTATATATATATATATATATATATATATATATATATATATATACATACAGTACTGTGCAAAAGTATTAGGACAAGAACAGTTTTATCTTTTATGAGGTATCAAAATAAAGTTTAAAATCACCCCTGTTCTAACACTTTTGCACACTACCGATAGTGTGCAAAAGTATTAGGACATGGGTGATTTTTCTAAAAAATCTCACTGAAATTTAAATACAGGGTGAAAAGCCAAGTAAACTGCTAATAAATATTGATTATTTAAAACTAGGTGTAAAAGAAAAGTATGAAAAAAGAAGTTATATTTAATTTTTCCTATTTTCTACTAAACAAGTTATTTTGAAACTACTCTATTGAACATCTATGGGATATTTTCGATAAAAAATTGATAAATCTAATGTCACTTCGCAAGACACACTTTAGGAACAAATACAAGCTGCTTGGCAGGAAATACCATTAGATACATTGAAGAAGCTTGTGATGTCAATGCCTGACAGATTGAAGGCTGTGATCAAAGCAAAAGGCTATTATACGAAATATTGAATTTATTTTTTTACAAGTATTTTTCTTGTTAAAGCATTTGTTGAGAAAACCAGATAAAATTACATTAATTAAACTGTTTATTTTCTGTTAATATGCCTCATAAAAGATAAAATAGTTCTTGTTCTAATACTTTTGCACAGTACTATATATATATATATATATATATATATATATATATGATGTAGAAAATATTGTCATCCGCAGACAGATCTGTTTCGCTGTATCACAGCTCATCAGTACGGCTAGACTCCGATTGCTTTTTTAACCCAGGATTGAAACCCGACCGAATTGGCGTCAGTCGGCGATTCTACCTCTGGATATACATTATATATGTATAGATCATATATTATAATGTATATGGGTAGATTCTCCGACTGATGTCAAATCAATCACGTTTCAATCCTGGTTGACATTTGGATGTCTAGTTATACTGATCAGCTGTGATGCAACGAAACTAGAATATATGTGGATGACTATTCATGATCTCGTCCGTCGATTGAGAACTCTGGTGAAATAGTGGATTTTAAAAACAGTAGCTACTCACTGCTATTTACACCTCATTCTTCAGCAATGAACTGAACACTCCTAGCTAATGGCCTTTGTTTACATTGTATGCATAACACGCTAAAATCAACCTTTCTCTGCTATGTGCCGACAGCTTAGGAGTAAATTCTCTAAATGATATCAAATCGGTTGGATTTCAATCCAGGATGGAAGCACTCAGTTGTCTAGCTGTACTGATGAGCACTGTGTGCGGATCACGATATATATATATATATATATATATATATATATATATATATATATATATATATACACTAGCAGTATAGCCCGGCGTTGCTCAGGTGTAATGAAAGCTTTAAAGCTAATCCATGGTCCTAATCCATGGACTCAGCCTAAAGAATATTTGTGTGAAGTTTGTTGAGAATCGGATATAAATTGTGGATTTGTATAAAGGACATACAGACAGATAAACAAACACACACACAAACATCTTGCCTTTTATATATATATATATATTATCGATTTTCTGCACTATTGTAAGAACTACAACCTTGAAACTTCTGAATATCGTTTCTCATGTCTTTGTCTATGAGTGTATGAAATTTGATTAAAATCGGACCACTCCTTCTATAACCCGATTTTTTCGATTATCGATTTTCGATATTTATCGGGGGTACCTCGACACAAAACCTAGCTAAGAAGACTCGCAGATGCTTATAGTACAACTGTGTAAATTTTCAAGAAAATCGGTTTAACCGTTTCGGAATCTATGGGTAACGGACACACACACACACACACACATACACAGAGAAAGACAAAGTTCCATTTATAAATAAGTTTATATATATATATATATATTATACTTTAGAACATGTTCAAATTACAAACTACTATAAAGTGTACATTTTGTATCGACATTGAAAGGACAATGTCCCATCAGGTAGTAAACGCTGTTTTTTGAAGAGAGATAGAAAATTCACTTCTTTATATTAGCAAAATTTTTGTGGGTGAGTTAAAGGGCGTAAGGAAAATGAGAGGCCAGAATGGGGAATAATAAAAAGGGACATAGAGGAAATAAAAAACAAAAGGAGGGAAACGGAAAAGAAAGAGAAGGAACTAAAGAGACATGATGAAAGACCCAAATAAAGGCGCCAGGTTTAAAGTAGGAAGTAAAATATAGTCATATACAACCTTTGGTGACATGGCGTCTTAGCTTATCAAAGAGGAAGAAGCAAGAAAAAGCATACAGGTGGGAAGAAAGTGAGAGAAAATGGGCAAAGAAGAGAGAGGTGTGGGAGGCAGCCTAATTTGCTACGGGGTAGAGGTTTTAAAATGTTACCAATATAAGGAAGTGAATTTTCCACCTCTTTTCAAAAAATAGTGTTTCCTACCAGATGAGACATTGTTCTTTCAATGTCGAAACAAAATGTACACTTTGTAGCAGATTGTAATTTGAACATGTTCTAAAGTATAATTTATAATAAATATTCATAGGTCTATTTCTATATTGAGCACTGTTTTAAATTAATGTTTTGAATGTTGTTAATATTTTCTTCGTTTCTTATTCATTTGGATATATATATATATGTGACGAGGGTGGACGTTGTGTAAATATTTGTTTGATAGATTCGACTTAGCGTCTGCATTTTGCGATCTAGCTCGACAGGAGTTGCGGTCTAGCTCGACGGGAGTTGCGGTCTAGCTCGACGGAAGTTGCGGTCTAGCTCGACGGAAGTTGCGGTCTAGCTCGACAAGAGTTGCGGTCTAGCTCGACAAGAGTTGCGGTCTAGCTCGACGGAAGTTGCGGTCTAGCTCGACGGAAGTTGCGGTCTAGCTCGACGGAAGTTGCGGTCTAGCTCGACGGAAGTTGCGGTCTAGCTCGACAAGAGTTGCGATCTAGCTCGACAGGAGTTGCGGTCTAGCTCGACAGGAGTTGCGCTCAGACGTAGATCAAAGTTTTAGAACGCTAACGACACCTTGAAATTTTTGAGAAAGTCAAAATTAGGGATAGGAAAAATATATGTTATCACCCCACAAAGTCAGGGACCAGTTTTATGCATTGATTATAATATAGAATCCCTTCCCTCTCCCATTCTAATCCAGTAGATGCATTCTACATTGTTATCTATATCTATTAAAGTGACGAGGGTGGACGTTGTGTCAGTATTTGTTTGTTTGATAGATTTGACTTAGCGTCTGCCTTTTGTGGTCTATCTCGACGGGAGTTGCGCTTAGATGTAGCCAAAATTAGGGGTAGAGAAATATATATTATCACCCCACAAAGTCAGGGATTAGTTTATGCATTGATTATAATATAGAATCGATCACCCCACTTTATATTATCTATATCTACATATGTTGCCCATCCCCCTCCCACCCTAATCTAATAGAGACATTCTAAATTGTTATCTATATCTATAAAAGTGACTAGAGTGGACGTTGTGTAAGTATTTGTTATGTAAATTCATCATATGTGTTTTTATTCTTATTATTCCTTAAACTACCCGAGTGAAACCGGGCTAAAATCATAGTATATCTATATATATAAAAGGCAAGCAGTGTGTGTGTGTGTGTGTGTGTGTGTGTGTGTGTGTGTGTGTGTGTGTGTGTGTGTGTGTGTGTCCTTTATACAAATCCACAACTTTTTATCCGATTCTCACCAAACTTCACACAAATATTATTTAGACTTCCGGTCAGGTCATGGGCTTCTTATTTTTTCCGATTTCTCCCCGATATCGGAAATCCATACCCCGATATCCGATCAGGTTTGATCAAAATCAGGATTTCAGCCTTTTTATTTTGGATTTTGCTTCGGGTTTTGCTCTAAGTAGGTATAATTGTAGTTTTTAGTCTCAACCATGATACTATTTTCTCAGAGGACTTATTTAGCCTTCAAAATTCAGTTTGCGGCGGAAAACTTATTTGACATCGATACCGAAATCAAAATTTGACTTACATCCATTCATTTTTCTTTCAATCTACAGTTTCGCTTTAACTGGAAACAACTATTGCTTTTTAGTCTTTCGTGCCAACGTCCAAAGAGTCTGAGCTCCAGGACGATGGATTAGTTTCAAAGCTTTCATTACACCCGAGCAACTCCGGGCTATACTGCTAGTATATATATATATATATATATATATATATAAGTTGCTTACCTAGAGCCAACGAACCTACTTGCCCTGATGATCCATTAGGTGAAACCTAGGTAGGTTCGTTGGCTCTAGGTTGGCTACTTATTTGCTCTGCTATTGTAGTGAGCGCTTTACGTGTTAAGTTCCTCATCTCGGGTTTTTTTTCTTTCGACTAGTACTTTGACTAATGTTCAAGTGCTTAGTTCGTTTCATTTTTTGTTTCCATTTTCTCGCCTCCACGTTTATACTCGGTGGGTTTTTCGAGACGTGTTTAAAGATAAATTCACAAGTATACATACATATATATATATATACATATATACATATATATATATAATACACATTATATAAAAAATCTCTCGGTATTTAAAGGTTATCTGCGTATACAAGCCAGGTTCATGCCAGCTTAACAATGATGATTCATTTGTTCTCTGACATTTTTAAGGTGCAAAATAATAAATAAGCAGAAATGAGTTATTCTTGATAACCAGGCGCGCGAATATCCGAATACTTGAAGTGTATCTCAGAAACCCACTCAAGAGGGATGGTGCTCTTGATATTGAAATTAATCATAGGATGGAAAAAGTTATTACTGATTTGGGGAGACGAGTTTGGTGAGATTGTAATTATCACAAGAAACACAAAACAAATGTGTACAAGTTTTGTGTCCTGACAGACTTTCTGCATAAACGTGAAGCATATCAACCTATCGGCATCATGTTGGATTGCTGGAAAGATTTCATTAGAATTTTTTCTTTTTTTTTCATTATCGTATTGCCCCAAGCAAGGAATTTTACTGCCACTGTTGTGATGTGGGTTACATAGGAGGAATGTTGAGGAGTGAGAGGTTGCAGGGGCTGTCAGGAAGAGAGTAGGAGAGGGAAGAGATTACTGATGAGAGTGGGGTGGACGAGGAAGAATGTTATGAGGAGTCAGAGGTTGCAGTGGGTATCAGGAAGTGGGTAAGAGAAGGATGAATGTGGCCATAAAATGAGGGAACAGTTTATATATTTTGATGTAGAATTGATCACCCACTTTATGTCCACATTAAAACAGTATAGAATTTTTTTTATAATCATATCGCCCCAAGCAAGGCATTTTACTGCCACTGTTTTGCAGGGGGTTACATAGGAGGAATGTTGAGGAGTGAGAGGTTACAGGGAGGTGTCAGGAAGAGAGTAGGAGAGGGAAGAGATTACTGATGAGAGTGGGGTGGACGAGGAGGAATGTTATGAGGTGTGAGAGGTTGCAGCGGGTGTCAGGAAGAGAGTAGGAGAGGGAAGAGAGTACCGGTGAGAAAAGGGGTGGATGTAGAAAAGCATGAGAGAGAGGATGTAAGTTAGTGAGACAGGAGATGACTATTGAATTTTTACATTTAAATTCTTGGAGATTGTAACTATCAGTAAACTGTAAACCAATCAACTGTAAACTATCAGTAATCAGTAAACCAAGTATGCAGAAGAAAATTCCACAGGCGGGAAGTGCGAGAAAAGAAGCTGATGGAGTAGAATTTGCGTTTACAATTTTTTGCAGACGTTAAAAATTTGGGTATGCATGATGTGAAACTGGAAGAGGCTAGGTCTCTTTCACCTTAGGCCAAGATTGCAATCTTCTTCTTCTATGTGCCCTGTCCCTTCAGGATGTAGGCGATCATGGCTTTCCACGCCTCCCTATCCCTGGTGGCTCTTAGCACGCCTTCTCTTGTTAGACCACGCAACCCTCGTTCCATCATCCACCTGATTAGGTCCTTCATATATGTTATCCGCTGCTTTCCCCTGTCTCTTTTCCTCTCTACCTGGCCTGTTAGTATCAGATTCTCCAAGCCTTCCTTCCTCATTGCATGTCCCAGGAATTTCAGCTGTCTCTTTCTGATCCTCAGTATTCATTCCCTTTTCGTTTCCATCCTTTCTAAAACCTCATCATTGCTCACATGCTTGATCCATCATATCCTGGGCATCCTTCTGTAGAACCACATTTCAGTTGCTTCAAGTTTTTCCTTCACCTTTAATGATATTGTCCAGCATTCATTGCCATATTGAAGAACTGACACCACATAACAATCCAGTACGCTCTTCTTTGTTTCTAGCGAAATTGTCCTGTTTCTTAATACTTTACTCAATTTCTGGAATGCACCCTTGTACTTTTGGATCTCAGGGATATAAATGCATAAAAACAGCTGTGACCTGTTTATATATTGATTGTAATATGAAACTGATCCCCCACTTTATATCCAGTATGCTTCTGTAGAACCACATTTCAGTTGCTTCAAGTTTTTCATTCATCTTCGATGATATTGTCCAGCATTCACTACCATATTGAAGAACCGACATCACATAACAATCCAGTACTCTCTTCTTTGTTTCTAGCGAAATTGTCCTGTTTTTTAATACTTTGCTCAACTTCTGGAATACTTCTGGAATTCGCCATGCCAATTCGCCTTCGGATCTCTGTGTCGCACTTTCCGTCTTCTGTTATAACACTTCCGAGGTATTTAAATTATTGTACCTGCTTGATTTTAGTATCCCCGACCTGTATTTGGCATATTGGGCTGCTCTTTTTACTGATGACCATGCATTCGGTTTTCTTGCAGTTTATTTGTAGTTCTTTCTTGTCACTCTGTTCAGCTACCTTTTGTAGGCAATATTTTTCGGACACTTTGAAAAAAGTAATTCAAGGTGGTTACTAGTGCCAAAAACTTTTGAGATTGTAAGTACGTAGTTGAGGAGTGAAAATCCACTACTAGTGTAATCATTTTTTTTAGTTTGGCTTTGATAATTTTAGTTTCTTGTGATTTTTGCGAAAACTTGCGCGACACTATTTTTCGGACATGACAAAAAATCCTATTTTATTAAGAGCTAAGTAATAATGTATATGTTGCTGTATGCAAATTTTCTGCTTGTACACTTAGCTGTCATCATTAGAATCAATTATCTGTTCTATTTTACTGGCAAAACAATTAAGTTTAATGAGGTAAAATGCATTCAAAAGAAGTCGTTTGTTTGGCACGGAAAAAGCGGGATGATGGCCTCAGCATCAGAAGGATCGCCATGGATTTGAAGCTGTCGAAATCAACGGTCGAATACATGCTGAAGACAAACTCCGAGCGGAAAAAGAAGAGAGGACGGAAAAGATCAATTGGCAAGAGGACTGAAAGGAGAATGAAGAGGACTGTGACACGGCTTTTGACATCTGGAGAAAAGGTTACAGCAAGAAAAGTGAAGGAGAAATGTGAATTGGATGTAACCGTCCGAACAGTACAAAGAACGCTGCATAGGATTGGTTTGAATTATGCAAAGGCTAAGAAAAAAATTACATTAACAAAGAAACACAAAGGAGCAAGACTGGAGTGTGCTGAAAGGTGGTTAACAAAGCATATTGACTTTAAGAAGGTTATATTTACTGATGAGAAGCGTTTCAAGTTTGATGGGCCCGATGGATGGTGTACTTGGTCGAGAAGGGGTGAGCCTGCTGTACTGAACAAACGACAGATGGGAGGAGGAGGAGTTATGGTTTGGGGTATGATCTTTGCTAATGGAAATATATGGTTGGAGTGGCTGAAAGGACGACAGAACAGCGAAAGCTACAAACAGTTGCTGGACAAGAAAGCCCTACCAAGGATAAGAAGAGAGATATGGAATGATTTCGTTCTACAGCAAGACAATTGCAGCATCCATGTGTCAAAACTCATGAAAGACTGGATGGCTAAAGTGAATATGACTACTTTGGAATGGCCTGCAAAAAGCCCAGATCTAAATTTAATAGAAAATGTTTGGGAAATGCTTGCGCAACTTGTCTATGATGGACCTGAAATAACGAAAGAGGCTCAACTATGGGAACGGATACTAGATGCCAAAAAACAACTAATAGAAACACGTAGAGATGTTATTGTGCATATGTTTGATCATTATGAAGAGAGATTGATAAAAGTTATTGAGAAGAAAGGTGATATTACAGACTATTAACAGTTTTTCAACGATGTCCGAAAAATAATGTCGCATGTGTTTTGTAAAAAATGATGAAAAATAAATATTTTTCCTTACCTAATCGATTTTCTTCCATTTTTATTACAGGTATTGTCTTTATGTTTATGCTATTCTATTGAAGGAATTTCGCCACTCTATGGTACTCGGAAAGTCGAATACTAAAGTGTCCGAAAAATATTGTCGGGCCCCTGTAGTTTCCTTTCAGTGTCTGCTATCAGCACTGTATCATCTGCGTACCTTATATTGTTTAAAATGAGGCCTCCGATGACGAATCCTGGCATAACTTCTAGGGTCCTCAAAATATTCTCGCTGTACAAGTTGAACAGATCCGGTGAAAAGACATATCCTGGTCTTACGCCCCAATAAAGCTAAAATTAGAACTCTATTCAGTAGCCACCCATGGCTTACACTATACACACCATTCACTTTTTAATATACCAACAGAATAAATTCAATTTTTTCTTCATAGACACTCTTAAGAAATTTGTGGAGTTTGCACTTTTTTTTCACGAATATTACTTGAATTATTTTCTACACGTAAATGTTGCTAATTGAATATTTCTATGGAATTTTGTTTCACTATTATTTTAACTACTTTCACACCTCGGCAATGTTTTAAAAAGCGGTGGTTAAAATTTTAACCCTGGAACACTATATTTCACATGCAGGCATTTCAAAATTTATACATTGAGTTAACATTAATAGAATCTGAAAAACATAATTTAGGTAAGAAAATCAGGTACTGATAATTTAATTAAACTGTAATTAAAATGGCGTCATTTGCGCTGGGTACTATATACCCAGAATGTGGGTTGTGGTGCAGCGGATACAGACTCGGAACGACAATTCGGAGGTGCCGAGTTCGAATTCCTGTTGAATTCCTTGCATTCACTTATGCACAATACCCTTGGGAAAGGTATTAATCCGTTTCTCCACTCCAGTTATGGGTTAAATAATAGGACAGATTGGGTTCTGTAGCCTTGGCTGGCAACCAGTCTACCGCAGAAAGCAATGGTAATCTACTGCGGGATAATCTTCTGTCCAGTCAGTCATGTCTCTTTCGGGACATGATCGCCAAAGCGTGTATCACGTATGGCACTTAACTGACTATATACCCATGGTTAGTGTTCTCGGGTTAATAAAACCTAAATGTATGAAAGTGAATGAAAACATTTTCTTTGTTCTTGAGAATTGATAACAAAAAGTAAACACTTTTTATTAGAATGTTTTCTTACACTATTATATTGTTTATTGAATTCAACACTTTTTTGTTTGTTTGTTTTTTCGTCAACGTCGTTTTCTCAGCTTCAAATGATGACCCCCACCATAATGCAGTGATTCCCAACCTCCGTGTCATGGCATACTTTTGTGCTGCGTAACTGTATTTAATTTTTAATTTATTTATTTTTTTAAAATTTTGTAGAAACTTTGAAACTCCTTTACGTGAAGGTGATGAAAAAGATGATTCAGTAAATCTAGGGTTATTTCGAGGATTAAAAGATTTTGCATCTAAATTAGATCCAGATTTGAAGAATCATTTAGAAACCAGCACAGTTTTCAAAACTATTTCTAAGACTATTCAGAATGAGATACTTGACTACCGGCTATGAATATACAATGACAAGATAAGGATAAAATGAAAGAAACTTCATTTGTAGCCATCATGGCTGATGACACAACAGATGTTTCGGAAGACACTCAAATAGTCATTGTTCGACGGTACATGTTGAATAAAGAAATATTTTAGCTTTTTTTTGCGGGTGGGGGGTCTTTAATTCAGAGAATCAAGCTGCAAATGACATCACAAAACGTAATCTATAACAATTAGACACATGATTGCTTCCCCGACAGCTACAATCTCCAGGAGTTTAAATGTAAGGTCAATAGACACCTAACACACTAACTCGCATCCATTCTCTTAAACACTCTTCCCATCTGCCCAACCCTCCGCCTCTGTATCCTTATCCGTCTATCACCCCCCTTCTGACATTTCCTATATCTAACCACTCTTTCTCTTTACCTTCCCCTATGTAACCCCTTGCGCAATAGTGGCAGTGGAATGCCTTGCTTGGGGTGAAATGATAAAAAAAATCCTTCAAAGAAAATGGACAACGTGTTTGATGATGCAAATATTCTTTTTATAATCATTTCACCCTCAGCAAGGCAGGACTTCCACTGGTTCGCAAGGGGTTACAGTGAGAGGAAAAACAATGTACAGGGGATGTCGAAGAAAACATAAAAGATGGCTGGGAATCAAGTAGATAGAAGACATTGCATTTAAACTGTTAGAGATTGTAGCTATCAGAATAGCAAGTAAACAGTAGAAAGTACACCAAGCAATTTCCAATGGCACAATTTGTTGAACTTAGGAAGTCTCTTGAAGACAAAAATTTAGAAAAGTCTGCTGCTCTTCTCAACTGTTGGACATCCCTCCTGTGATCTTTTATCTGTTTGAAGAAAATTGCTTTTGCTCTTCTTTTGGTTCAACTTATTACTGTAGGCAAATATTCTCTCACATTAAAGCAGTGTTAAGTCTACAACAAAGTTGCCTAACACCTGAACATTTAGAAAATTATGTAAAACTCAAAGTAACAAAATATATTGTTTAATATATATTAATATACCTACAATATATTGTAGGTATATTAATCTCGACTTGAATAAAAGTACATATGCTGTTGACACCTTAAATGATCTTAAAATCCCAAGTCGGCACAAAGTTAGCAAAAGGTTGTCGACCCCTGCTCTAAACAATCACATGACGAAAATGAAACTTGTTAGTTCAAAATGGGAATCTTCATATTTTTTTTATAATCATTTCACCTCAAACAAGGTGGGACTGCCACTAGCATGCAGGGGTTTACAGTGAGAGAAAAAAGGTACAGGGGATGTCGAAGAAAGGATAAGAGAAGGATGAGAATCAAGGAGATAAAAGATGACAATTGACGTTGCAATTAAACTTTTGGAGTTTGTATCAGTGAAGCAAGTAAGCAAACGAAAGGGAGTTCCACAAACGGAAAGTGCGATAAAAGGAACTGTTGGAATAGAAGAGGAGGCTACATTTAACTATTTCGACGGTAAATGTGTGGGACCTTTAGGCCAGTCTATTTTTTTTTGGGGGGGGGACGAGTTGTTGCTCTTGTTTTTGTCTTTTTCAAGTTTTCTTCAGTTCTTACGATGGCATCTTCCTCGGAAATTCCAAGAATGGCTTTATTCAGAAATTTCGCAAAGGATTCAGTTGTTGAATATGCGCAAGCAAAAAAGTTAATTGCACAGGATCGATTTCCTATAAGGTAGATACAAGTGGTCGGGAGACCGGGTGGGAAAAAGCTCGTCAGAGCAGTTTGACATAAAAATACTTGTAGAAAAGGCAGAAGAAAGCCAAATAACGTCAATAAGAAAATGATTGGAGGTAGGCTACCAAGTCAGAATTGATTATATTGCAGATCCTCCTTCGGATTTTGTCGAGAACCTTAAGATAAAAAGCGCGAGTACCTAACAGTATTCAATGCACAGATTTATAAATGTGTCAAATGGATGAAAAGAAGGACGAGAATCAAGTAGAGAGAAGATGGCAACTGATACTGCATTTAAACTTTTGGCAATTATAGCTATCAGGAAAGCAAGCAAACAGAAGGAAGGGAGTTCCACAAGCAGGAAGTGTGAGAAAAGAAACTGTTAGAGTAGAAGAGACGGCAAAAGATTGAGACCTCGATGTCAGACTAGTAGCACGTGCAAATACATGTGATCAGAGAAGCAGGGACAAAAGCTTGTCAGTTGCCATGAAATGTCATGAAACTTTAAAAAAACCCAAAAAAGACAGAAATTCAAACTAAAATAAAAACCGTTCATAGTAGGTTACATTATGTACATCGAAACAGTTCGGCGGACCTGAAGGAGACAACCACCACCTTTAAATTTATTTTTCATTTTTTTTTTTTTTTACTTTTTTCAGCGAACTCTTATCGGTTATTACATAAAGTTTCTGATTATCAAAGAAATTTGTAAAAATTTCAATATTTAAACAGTTTCTCATCCAACGTTATAGTAAATCGATCCTTCATTTTGGAACCACCCGCGTTGGGGTCGCTTTGTTTGTTTTTTTTTTTGGGGGGGGGGGACGAGTTGTTGCTCTTGTTTTTGTCTTTTTCAAGTTTTCTTCAGTTCTTACGATGGCATCTTCCTCGGAAATTCCAAGAATGGCTTTATTCAGAAATTTCGCAAAGGATTCAGTTGTTGAATATGCGCAAGCAAAAAAGTTAATTGCACAGGATCAATTTCCTATAAGGTTGTATGAAAAACTGAGCCCCCATCCCTAAAATTGTTTAAATGTTGAAATTTTAAAAAAAATTTTTTTTTTTTTTGTCAATCGGAAAGTTTAAGATTTAATCGATAAGATTGTACTAAAAAGAGTAAAAAAAAAAATGATTATCAACAAATTTACAAGTGCTGCTAATGTCATACCAGCGAGTGGTTCCAAAATGGAGGACCGACTTTCCCATAACGTTGTATGAAAAACTGATATATATACGAAATGCGTGTAGCAATTGTTTTCAAATTCGGACAGCCGGAAGTAGAAATATCAGACGTTATAAAAAACACGCGCACCGTGCCCGGCCAACAGTTATAAGCCGGACAGCTGTAAGAAGAATGGAAGTGTCTAGAGATCTCGTTTTGGGTTTTTTTTTTACTTTACGACTTCAAAGTGATTTCGAAAATTCAAGTCGGGAGATTTGTCTCTCTATGATGAGCCTCGCAGTGAACGACCACATGTCTTGAATGACAGTCCTGAAGGAGGCCATTGAAGAGGACAGTAGTCTAACGTGTGGTGAACTTGCAAGACAGTTCAACGTTTACAATGAAACAGTTAGACTTCAACTGCACCACCTATATAAGACGTACAACCTGAGCAAGTGGGTTGCGCAAACGCTGTTGGAGGTCCACAAGGGACAGCGAGTAGTAGCCTGCGTATCGCTGTTTTCTCGCCACCGTACACCATCCTTACTGAATCGAGTGCTTACCAGTGATAAAAAGTGGGTTCTGTACGAAACTTCCAAGCATTCCAGACATTGGTTGTCTCCTCAGGATGCTGTCCCTCACATCGCAAGACTGCCTATGCACCCACGCAAGATTATGTTTTGTGTCTGGTGGACAGGTTGTCAAGTGGTTCATTATGAACTGCTACCAACGGGCTTAACGGTCACTGAAGACCTATACTCGCAGCAATTGAAACGCGTGCAACAGGCATTGCGCCAGAAGGAGCCAGCACTAGTGAATCGCAAAGGTGTGCTTTTCCTCCATGACAACGCCAGGCCGCATGTCGTGCGAGTGGTCAGGGATACCATACAGCAACTTGGGTGGGAGACTTTGTGCCGTCCACCTTATTCACCTGACCTTGCGCCATCCGATTATCACCTCTTCCACTCCCTGGATAATCATCTTCGTGGGAAATCCTTCACCAATGAAGCAGACTTGCACAAAGCCCTCACGGACTTCTTTGCGTCAACCCCACCCCGAGTTCTATCAGAAGGGCATTGAACAGCTGGAAACACGTTGGCAGAAGGTGCTGGATGCCGATGGCGATTACTTCGAAGACTAAATATAAGTTACACATACTGTGAAGCGTTTTCTTTTTTTCCTTTAAAGACGGACAGAACTTTTTTTGGTTACCTTGTAATATAGTTTGAAGGAATCAGTGAACCTTGCAAACATCAGTTCTTCTATGTGCCATGGCCCTTCAGGACGTAGGCGATCACGGGATTCCAGGTCTCCCCATCTCTGGTGGCTCTTAGCACGCTTTTTCCTGTTACCCTACCCAAACCCCAATCTGCCATCTACCTGCTCAGTCCCATCAAATGTTATTTGCTGCTTTCCCCTGTTTCTTTCCCTCTATCGAACCTGTGAGTATCAGATTCTCAAAGCCTTCCTTTCTCATCACATGTCCCAGGAACTTAAGCTGTCTTTTCCTGATGTTCAGTATAAATTTCCGTTTTTATTTCCATCCTTTCCAAAATCTCATCATTGCACACATGCTCATTCCATATCTACAGCATCCTTCTGTAGAAGCACATTTCAGGAGCTTCAAGTTTTTCCTTAGTGCTTATATGTCTATACTAGAAATTAAAACAAAATGCGCTACTCATCTTTTCCTTAAAGTCCAACTACCCCAAGGGCAGATAATCTCACCTTTTGTAAAAGACGGAAGTGGCCAGAATATTAACATTGCAGCTCTCGTGTAATGTTGAAAAATAACTGATTTATTCATTTCTTAGGTTTCAAGTATTTCTAACAATTTTTGGGGAGAGGCATCTCTCTCTGTTACAGGATCTGCCAATATCTTTTACTATTGACCCAATAAACTTTTTAACTTCCTCCATCTCTCTTAATCTTACTATATGTATCCGCAATCTTTTCTCATTCTAATACTTAGCATCGAGTCGTTGCCCTGTGGCCTTGGTCGAGATAGAACTCATTACACCCCTCCAGTATTCCTTGTGCATTTGGAACCCTGGCGCAGTTTATAGCGAAATTCATAATCTTGTCAAATAGCCGAATACTTGATGCTTTGCCAGGGCTACCAAGGGTGTTTTTTTTTTTTGTGACACCAACACTAGATGGGTTGCCTCCAGGCCCCATCCTGTTATTTAACCCATAACTAGAGCGAAGTGACGGATTAATACCTTTCCCAAGGGTACCAGTGCTTAAGTGAATGCAGGGTACTCAACTGGAATTCGAACTCGGCTCACCGATTTCTCTTTCCGAGCCGACATCCACTGCACCACAATGGACATCCGTCACTGAACGCTTACAGTGACTGGTGTTCCCAAGCGGTCACCCATCTAAGTACTGACCAGGCTCACGTTGCTTAACTTTGGTGATCGAACGAGAACCGGTATATTCAACGTGATATGCCGTAAGCATCGAGAAAAGACAGCTGAAGTTTCTGGGACTTGCAATGAGGAAAGAGGGCTTAGAGAATCTGATGCTCAGTGTGATGGATAGACAGGGGAAAGCAATGTGACATACTTGATGGACATGAGCAGATGGATGGCTAGGCAGGGTTTGGGAGGGGTAAGAGAAGAATGGGTGTCAAGAGCTACAAGGGATAGGGAACTGTGGAAGGCCATGATCGCCTACATCCTGAAGGGACACAGCACATAGCAGAAGAAGAATGCTTGAGGTTTGTAACGCATATATTATTGATGTATTGTCTGCATAGTGTTGAACTAGTAATATGTGCAGTGTCCCTTCAGGATGTAGGCGATCATGGTTCTCCACATCTCTTTCTGTCCTTAGCTCTTAATATATTTAGTCTTAAAGGATCCCTTTACAAGCAAGCCCACTTTGAATGTTTTCCAAAGTTTTTCTTTAATCTGTTGTAAAAATCTATTACCATGGAAGGCAAAGTAACGCACATGATTAACCAAAAATTCCTATTCCAAGTGACACTTTAACACCTGAGGACCAACATTTAACTCTGTGGACTTTTTTTTATTATCTTTATAGCATTAATAACAGTCTTCTGCAAAGTGTTTCATCAAACTGCAATTAAAATGCCTTGTAATATTTACTTGTCTATCAGTATGATTTGTGATATTTCTCTCAAAATTGGATTGCACGTTTCTTAATTTAAAGGTTGCCATATGTTCATCTAAAAATATCGGATTGGACTTAGACGGGATATTTTTATCATTTATTTAGCTGCTGGGCTGCCAAAAATCTTTTTATCATCAATTTCATGTTTTCATAGATGGACAAACTGCACAAGCCAACCTTTCCTTTTCGTCAGGCATATTTACTGACATCAACACAAAAAACTGAAAAAATGCATTCCATCTGGCAAGTGAACATTAAAAACACAAAGTTTGTCTTTTTGTAATCGTTTCACCCCAAGTAAGGCGGTAATGCCACTGATGTGCAGGGGGCTATGTAAGAGAGTTAAAGTTTTAGGTAGGAGGAAAGTGAAGATGAACCAGTTACAGGGGGTGTCAGAGAAAGTGAATTGGAAGCACAGGAACACAGATGTGAAGAGAGTTGCGAAGATAGAGAGAAAGGAAAGGAATAAGACACACGGAGCATTGTAAAAAGAACTGGAGTCAGTGGACTCAAATTTTACCAAAAATCGAATGACAAAAAATTGTAAAACATTTCAAGAGCCAAATATGCTCGTGGGTTTTTGGTCATTCAAAAACTTCAATGAAAAAAAGGTACAAATCACCTGGTGAGCTATGGAGACACACAAACATATACATAAATAAACTGAAGGCAAAAAATATGTGCATTTTAATGTTTGTCAATTCTGTGCCACATTTTAAATGGTTGTATCTGCTCAAGATACAACTGAAATTTTACAATGTGAGTGGGGGTTCATATTTGACATTTGGGTGGAGGTCATCATGTTCCATTAAATGTGAAGGACAAGGAAAATCTTTATTAATACAGTTTTTCAATAACAAGGATTGTTTGTAAAAATAATTGCTTATAGTCCTCATGAAGGAAAAATTCTGGGAAAACTATAAAACCTGAATAAAAGAAAAATCATAGTTTTCCTTATTCATCGCATTTAATGAAACACATATGAATGTAAATATTGCTGTCCTCAACCAAAACATTACACACACACACACACACATATATATATATATGACTATTTAATTACTTAGTGTTTGATCATACGTGTGTTGTGGTGCATTGGATATCGGCTTGGAACGAGAAATCGGGGAGCCGAGTTTGAATTCCAGCCGAATTCATTGTATTCACTTACGTGCAAATACTCTTAGGAAAGGTATTAATCCGTCTATTCCTTCCAGTTATGGGTTAAATAACAGGACAGATTGGGTTCTATAGCCTTGGTCGGCAACCAGTCTACTGCAGAAAGCAATGGCAACCTACTGCAGGATAATCTTCTGCCCAGTCATGTCTCTTTCGAGACATGATCGTCCAAGTGTGTATCACGTATGGCACTTAACTGACTGACACATTTGTATTAAAAAGTGTTCAATACAATTATATTGTAGAACTTTTGAATATTCTTCATTTGTAAATGAGTTATTACATGACCTAGGTTTCTACCATAAGACACCACATGGTAGAAACCTAGGTTGCATAATAACTCTACAAATGAAGAATATATATATATACACATATATATACATAGAGAGAGAGAGTGAGTGTGCGAGAGTGTTGAGTAATGATAATGTTTGGTGCCAAAATTGTTGTTTTTTTTTATGTAGTTTTATTAATAAACGGTTAATTTGGCAAGTAGACTTTTTATCATAAGGTGCTCAATATAGGGATGGAGATAGAACATTGATAGTTTTAGTGCAAAGAACGAGGACATTATAACAAAGTCCTCTCAAAACTTTGAAGTTAGCATGAACCTGCTCAGTTAAAGTGACAAATTCTTTGACTAAAACTATATATATATATATATATATATAGATAGATAGATAGATAGACAGATAGAGAGATAACGTAGAATATTTGGTATTTAAGTCAGATAAATTCTGATAGAGACGAACTCAATGTTAAATTTATTTATTTAATTTAACAGAGTAATATAATCTAGAAAAAACTGTAGAATATCTAAAAATTTTTCTAGAGTATATATATATATATATATATATATATACACACACACACACACACACACACACACACACACCTTGTGCGTTTGTGCAGCAATCCTTCTTTTATAGAAGTTTCATTAAAAATGAATAAAAAGGTACTATGATTAAGCTTTTCATGCAATTTTTCTTGTATTTGTACAATTGTTTTCTTTTCTAGACTTAAATTCTGCAAAAACTGTCCAAAAAAACATTGATAATGGCTAAAAGCGTTTGGAAATATAATCCAAGTGCTTTCAGCCATTATCAATGTTATTTTTTTAGTTGAATATATATACATGTTTGTGTGGACATAATTACTAGAGGTGGTGATATGGGTGTTTATGTTGTTGTTTTGTTGAATTTATATTTTGGAATACATTTCGATTGAAGAAATTGTAGAATATAATATGGATAAATGTCATAAAAGTGTTCTTTCATGTTGGTTGTTTGGCTGATTTTGTTTAGTGGCCTATCAACTTCTACTGTTTATTTAATACTAAAATCCAAATATTTTGAATGCAATTCTATGCCGTCCACTACAGAAGATGGATTGTTAGTATTTTTCTGATAAATGATATTGTTGGTGATTTTTATATATATTAAGTCATTCTCGATTATATGTTGTTAGTCAAAAAAAATATGGATAAATAAAAATCAAGTTTAAGTCATTTTATTCAACTTTATTTCAGTCTGCCACAAATACTGAAGTAGTAATATCGCTAGAAAGGCGTTGTAAACCCATAAAATCATATTACTGTATAATAAATAAGAATTAAAGTATACAAAATCATATTAAAAATGTATGTAAAATTGAATATAAATATTGGTAAATTTAACATAAATTAGTTTATTTTCTACTGCCGCAAAATACTTTTAATATTATTCAACCTTACAAAATTATTTTATGTCTTAGAGCAAACCATATTTACAAATAAAGAGTCTGCAAAGTACTGTAAAGATCGCCAAATTGTAAACGTCTATATTTACAAGTATATATGTTCGTGCATTCATAAATTTAGATTACTTTTTGTTTCTGCACTACATTAAAAACTAAAATTTGCTTGTAAGCTTAACATAGATTCTTATTGTTATGTCGCCAAGTATAAATGAATAACTCAACAACAGAATCAGAATATAAGTTGTATTCCGCGGAAAGACGGTTAGTATGTACAGAAGTGATTAGTAGTATTTACAATAGAAAGATACAAGAGTCCAATCCGTCGTAAGACGTGTGTATATGTGATTACTTCTGGTACGCCACCGGAAGTGTGACTAACTCTTCACTGACTCGCACTGACTCTTCAGTAACACATTAGAGACTCTCAAGTGACTCTCTACGACTCTCTTGTAGAGGATCCACCATTGCTATATATAGCAATGGGAACAGTTCATTTGTAGTCAAATAGGAGCGGCGCCCTAACATATATTGATCATATATTTTTTAAAAAAGCATTAATAAATAAAAAACAGAACTGGGAACGGTTTGTGGCTTAGTCTAGTGACAAGTAAATTTGATTTGTTTTTTTTTTACATAAGTAGCTTTTCCGGAAACAAATTACTGATATAAGGTGAGGTGTGTGATAGATAGATAGATAGATAGATAGATAGATAGACAGACAGACAGATAGAGACACACACACACACACACACACACACACACACACACACACAGATATATATATATATCTATCAAAAGTTTTGCTTTTTTTCTTTTAAATTATTTCATCCCCGCGCTAGTGCTCAGTGAGTTACAGTGATAGATAAGACTGGGTACAGGGGTATTGAAGAAAGGATAAAAGATGAATGAGATTCAAGACAATAGATGGCAATTGACCTTGCATTTAAATTTTTGGAGATTGTAGCTATGAGGGAATTAAGTAAATGGGAGTTCCACAGGCAAAAAGTGCGAGAAAAGAAACTATTAGAGTAGAAGTGATAACTGCATTTAACTATTTCAAATGGTAAAAAGCTAGAACCTAGATCCCAATCTAATAACATGCTTAAATTCATGTGTTTGGGGCATCAGGAAAAAATGCTGATCAGAGCAGAGTTGCCATAAAAACATTTGCAGAAAAAAACAAAGGGAATCTGTGAGAAAATAACTGAAGTCAAAATTTGAGTTTTGTTTAATGGCATATCAACCTCTGGGTTAATACCAAAAAGGTGGGGTTTTAAGGTATTTTTTTTTAATGTTCAGTTGTAGTGCGAAGGTCGATTTAGTCAGATTTTAAGGAAAATTTTTTGTTCTTACTCTTTTTTATTTTAGAAAACTGAAAATATCTTCTAGTTTGGTATCAAAAATGTTTTGCCGAGAATAATTTTTTTTCCTTCAAAAATGTGTTATGGTAATAATTTTTTCTTCAAAAATGTATTGTTGCTAATATTTTCCCTTCAAAAATATATATTTTTCTATAAATGCCTATTTTTATGTATATATTTCTATAAAAGTCTATTTTTATACTTTCATAGTGTTTTGACCCCAGTTTGGAGGTTAACTATTTGCCCATAGCTTGGACCCTAACAGGTGCTACCACTCGAGGTCAGGGTGGATCTGGGAACAACAGCAATTAAGAGGTGGTTCCATGCTCCTCACAACCTGGCAATCAGAGGCCTGGCTGCTGGATGCAGTTTGGCTGTTGGATGCCCAGAACTGCTGAAGTCAAAATACCAAGTCAGGATCAATTACATTGTCGAGAACCTTGAGATGAATAGCAGGAGCATTCGATCAGATACGGCAAGAGTATTCAATGCATGGACAAATGGTAAATTTATGAATGTGCAAGATGAATTCTGACACGAAAAACTTTCTGGCCAAACACAGAGACCCAACCTTTCTAGCATTAAAACCGCTATAGATCAGATGGTATACTTGTTCCACTTTAAAACAACTGAAAATGTGAGGCCAAGGAAGGGCAGTCTGTTGCTATTCAAAAAACTAACATCATTCATTTTGATGGCAGACAGGAAAGTTTTTCTATGGTGGTTAAACGACAGCTTTTTTTTGGGCAGTGGGGGTATTAAAATCGACACGCCATTTCCTGGCCCAGTTAATCACTGACTGGAGGTGTGTTTCAATAGTAGAAACCAGGTTTGCTTTATCAGCCTTAACAGATTTCCTACTGAGACAGGAGTAAATGGTGGTGTCATCTGCACAGATGCCAACTTGGAAACTGAGGACATCAGGAAGATTATTGATGAAGATCAGAAACAGCGTAGGGCCTACAATAGAATCTTGAAGGACACCTGCATTCATATGAAAGGACCTGGAGGCTTACCCATTCAAAATGATCTTCATTTCACAATCTGATAGAAACAATTAGATTAAACCAAACAATCGTCCAGCAATATTGCAAACTTATGATGAAGAGCAAGAATAAAATTAAGATACTTTTAAAAGAGATCTTCAGGATTTGTGACATGAAAGAGATTTAATTAAGTAACATCTCAGTAAAAGGAAAATTTACAAAGGATTAAAATGATAACGAATAGAAGTGTGTGCAGGTAGCATAATGGTTATTGGTACAGAAAGTGGAATTGTTCATTTCAAATTCTTGCCTTCACTTTCATACAAATGTTCATGGAAAGGCACAAATACATCTCTTCTCCTTTCAGCTATTGGTGGTAGCCAGTCTCAGAAAAGGAAAACTGTGATTTATACCAGTGAAACCTGCCTTATGCGAATGACCGGGTTTTCTGTAGATGGATAATTTGCTAATGTTAATTGAGTGACCAGCTACTAACATCAACAAGTGAAAATCACTGACCAAGCAACAGCTTTGCTATAAAAAAAATCCATTTTGGTCATACACTGCTAACTTCTAAATTAGGAGAAACTAAATGAGTGATCTATTTCATTTTGATTTGATCTAAGTCAGGAACACTTCCCCATTGTTTTGTTATTGTAGTGTTGTATCAAATTGTTATTTCTTGTTAAAATGTACATTGCCTGAGTTCACCTCGGTCAAACATAGGCAGTTTTGTACAACATGTATTGCATTTGACATGTTCAAGGGATTTGCAGTCTCTGTACTGACTTGGTTAAATTCAGGGATTGAGAAAATCACAATTATGTCCCTTTCTCAAATGTCTATCTCTTTTGCTCCTTTATTTTTTGTGTATCTATCTCTATCTCTGTTTCTCTACCCCCCCCCCCCCCACTCACGATCCTATCCTGTCAGTTTTTTGTATGTTTTATTTTTTTCCATGTATTATCACAGATTCTCTTTTGCTATCACTCACTTCTAAGAAAAAACTGAAACTGCATTCATCCAGAATTTTTCCAGCCTACATATTTTATAAGAAAGGATACTAGTACTAGTACAAGCACGAAAAGGAAAGCAATAACTGACTTTTTTTTTAAGTCCACTTAATAAATATTTTTTGTGAATAAATATTTTGGTCACTTGTTAACCGTTGTAAATATGTTTTTTAAAATTTTTAAATGAATTGTGCTGAATAAATTTCTTTAAAGTTAGGCCATTTTCTTATGTTTTCATTTATTTATTACCAGATTACATGGTAAAATTCTAATATGTACATTCTGGTGAGTGGAATATACATTCCTGGCGTAGATAGGTCATGACTATGAGCCTTTAGTGAGCAACCACCTGCCGTATGCGACCAGTTTTTGATGGCAATAGAGGGTGGTCACATATGACATTTGGACTATTTTTCTCATCTTTGTTGTTGTTATCACTCCATTTCAGCCATTGTACCTTTTAGCGATCAGCAAGTGTTTACTGATCCAGGTAACCTACAGAGAATCCTGAACTGATCTCTTTATTTAAAACTCATGAGACAATAGCCCAGTAGATTAAAGCATTGGTTCGTGAATTTGGTGGTATAGTAATTATAAGTATCAATCCCTGAGCCAAGGAGTGTATATTTGAACTCGGCTGAAACAGGGCGAACAATCACCAAGCAGTACTAAAAATAAGAACGAGATAAGGAATCATTAGACACGGAACAAGAACAGTTTACCCTTATAGATTAAATAACAGGTTCATTTCAGAATCCCCTGTTGGTTACCTGGATTGATAATGCACCTGATGAAGGCTAAAGAGCACAATGGCTGAAACCTTGTGAAAACAACAGCAAAAATAATGACAATAGTCTGAATATCAAAATAGTGAAGTGATATCACTGACAGAGAAAAAAATGATAAACAAATGGTGAATATAAAAGAGGAGGAAAAATATGTGTCAACAAGTCAATAAATAAAAAAATATACAGAAAAAAAAATTTCCATGTAATTTACAAATCTAAAAATGGCAGAAAAATTGAGTTTACAAAAACGGATATAAAATTACATTTTTAAATTAACATAAACATTGAAGGTATCCTTTAAGTATCGTATTGAATTAATTATTCAAATATAATTTACAAAATTAAGCCAAATTAAAAATAGCTGCAGTTGTCTAACCAAGAATATTTTATAACAAATAAAACAAAAAATATTATAAAAGAGCACTTGAGTTTTTTATGATGAGATTTTTTATGAAACGCTAAAATAAATATGCCCAAACATTAAGAATATAAATATGCGCAAACATTAAGAATATTTTTTGTAGATCACCTTTTAGCCACATTTTATATATATATATATATATATATATATATATATAATGTGAATGAATGAAATTGCATTATATGCATTTTAATGACCATATTTTTAATTTTTAGATTATGTACACACACAACAGGGATGCTGAAAAGTTTCCAGCCCACTTGCTAAAATCTATATTTAGAGGTCAGGTTAATAAAATGCTAATTTTGGGAAGTGGGTGAGGCCAAATAATTTTCAGCACTGCCTTTTGTGTACCTGTTGTCTATGCGTGTATATACACTTTGTATGTGTGTGTGTGGCTATGCATGCTTATACACCATGTGTGCATGTGGCTATGCACACTTGTAAGCAACATCATGACCAGGTAAATCCTGAAGGCATGCACTTCACTTGGCTAATTGACCTCAATGCTTTAAAGTCCAGAAAACTGGGAGCCTCTTCACCATCGAAATTCAGGCTGTCGTCCTTGGAAAAATCCACTGGAACATTAAATGGAGATGTTGATTCATGAGTATTTAATGCCATGGAAAACTGTTTTGCCTGCGTTTGACAGAAGAGCTTCACAAAGCCTCTGACATGACAGGGCAGAAGGGGACCAATAATTTCCAAAACGTGACCTTTCCGATTTTCCTCTGGCAAAAACACTTCACTGTGCTTGACCTGAAAAAACAAACAAACAAACAAAATAGATGATGAAAGCAGCCGTCTCGAAAACAATGAATTTGGTCAAGTTAGCTTAAATCTTTCCGATAATCTAGAACCTACCGAGTTTGCAGTGACAGGGAAAACATATCTTCCAAAATGCCAATGACATTCCAAATCAAATAATGAGGAAGTTGAATGGATTATCAGTAATAAATTTATACGATTAGAATGTCAGCGAAATATCAATGATTTTCAGTGATACATGTTTAATAGACTCAAACATCATATTCCATGATATATATATATATATATATTACTGAAATCAACAAATTTTAACGAAACTTGGTTATAAGCAACTGACAATTTGAAATGATTTGTTTGAACATTATTTTTTATTGATACTCGTATTTAAGTAGATATTCTGTTTTTAATGAAACAGTATTATATATTTATATCTACCGGCCTGATTATTTACGATAAATTTTTATTACGAAAATGTGTGCCATTCAGCAGGATTCAAACCTGCGACCCCTATCTATATAGGGGAAGCTACCATTTGATCTGGTAACATCTTAGACCTCTCGACCACAAATAGCCTCCAGTCTAAACGCGGTTTTTATCAAGCCTATATAACACAATTTTCGATATGTCGATATGTCGTAAACAAACATATCTGCTCTAAAATGTATCGTAATGTCAACATGTTACGGAAATCAACAAATTTTAACAAAACTTGGTTATAGGCAACCGACAATTTGAAATGAGAGGCCTAAGACGTTACCAGATCAAATGGTAGCTTCCCTTATATAGATAGGGGTCACAGGTTCAAATCCTGCTGAATGGCACACATTTTCGTAATAAAAATTTATCGTAAATAATCAGGCCGGTAGATATAAATATATAATACTGTTTCATTAAAAACAGAATATCTACTTAAATATGAGTATCGATAAAAAATAATGTTCAAACAAATCGTTTCAAATATATATATATATATATATATATAAATAAAAAATTTATAGCATAAATATGTTATAATATCACTGCAAAAGTAGCTATTTTGTTTCAACACAACTTGTATTTTTGTTATAGTGCCCTATTTACATTGGAATGAACTCTTCCTTCTTCATAAATACTAACCTGTGAGACTTCCTGGGAGGAAGTCGAGACGCAGTGTAACTTGACTGTTCGGACAGATATTTCTATCTGCTGATTAATAACACTCTTATTTTGTATATATGTTCTGTTATTGCAATACACGGGTTCAATCTACCTTCTTCTTTTTGTGTCTTTCTTCCTGCTTACTGTATTCGATACATAACATACGCACTTCACAACATACATAACACCACATACATTTTGTTACATGTAAAATAACATTCATCCTCAAAAACGGTGAAAAGTATAGCCAAAAGCACTCGGATAAATAAAACATTTGGATAATTTTCATATAATTCATGACATCAAAAGAAAAAAATCATAAGATCACATGAAAAATAACTTGAAAAAATTAACCATAATACCTTGTCTGCCATTTTTAATGAAACCTGCATAAAAGAGAGATTGCTGCCCAAATATACTATACACACACACACACACATATATATATATATATATATATATATATATATACACACAACCAAATTGTTCCTTAAGGGTTCTTATAAATTATGGGTTAATAAATATTTTTTTGTTTTTTATTGCACTATTAATTGACTCTTAAATAGCGATGACTAATAGAGTGTATCAATTTCAATGCCCTATACAAAACTGTGTTTCTTGTTATAAATCAATTACCTACATCTAAACGTATTTATAAATGGAACTTTGTGTGTGTGTGTTTCCGTTACCTATAGACTCCAAAACAGCTGAACCGATTTTCTTGAAAATTTACACAGTAGTACTACAAGTGTCTGCGAGTGTTCTTAGCTAGGTTTTGTGTTGACATACCCCTGATAAATATTGAAAATCGATAATCGAAGGAGTGGTCTGATTTTAATCAAATTTCATACACTCATAGACAAAGGCATAAGAAACGATATTCAGAAGTTTCAAGGTTGCAGTTCTTACAATAGTGCAGAAAATCAATAATATATATCTAAAAGGCAAGATGTTTGTGTGAGTGTCTGTTTATCTGCCTGTATATCTGTATTTTTTTCAGCCCTTTTATTTTAGTTTTTGCTTTGGGTTTGGCTCTAAGTAGGTATAATTGTAGTTCTTAGTCTCAGCCATGATACCATTTACTCAGAGGACTTATTTAGCCTTGAAAATTCAGTTTATGACGAAAAAAACTTATTTGATATCAGTACCAAGAAATCAAAATTTGACTTACATCCATTCGTTTTTCTTTCAGTCTACGGTTTCGTTTTAACTGGAAACAACTATTGCTTTTTAGTCTTTCGTGCCAACGTCCAAAGAGTCTGAGCTCCATATCTTGGGTATATAGTCAAGTTGATTTCATTTAGTTTCCTTACCTTTTGTTTATATTTCTATCACTTCTGATATCAGTCATTCCATAGACAGATCTATCGCCCGGTTCACACTCCACCCACGTCTATTGAACAGGTTAAGAGGCTCATCCCTTGTTCCCTGTTTAGGATGTGATTTCTGGCTTTTCTCTTTTCCAATCTTCTCACTTTGGTTTCTTTTTTTTTTTTCAAATCTATCTATCGCCCAGTTCTCACTCCACCCACACCTATTGAACAGGTTAAGAGGCTCATCCCTTGTTCCCTGTTTAGGATGTGGTTTCCAGCTTTCTCTTTTCCAATCTTTTCACTATTACATAGCCCCCTGCACATCAGTGGCATTACCACCTTGCTCAGGGTGATAAGATTAAAAAAAAAAAAAAAAATCAACAAAGGTCCGACCATCACTGATACAGATCTTTTTTTTTTCAAATTTGGTACATTTATAGAGCTTCATGAGAGAAATTGAATTGTATCTATTTTACATCTCTAGGTCAAAGGGTTCCCGAGGTATGATCACTTGATTAAGTGTGTGACTAGATGCCAATTTTTTTAAATTCATACATCTGGGGCAGTCAATCAGTTATGTGCCATATGTGATACATACTTGGGTGATCATGTCTTGAAAGAGATATGACTGACTGGGCAGAAGATTTTCCAGAAGTAGAATGCCATTACTTTGAGGTAGAATGTTTGCCAGCTAAGGCTATATAACTCAATCTGTCCTGCTATTTAACCCATAGCTGGAGGGAGATAAGCCGATGAATATCTTTTCCAAGAATATTTGCTTGTAAGGGAATGCAACGAATTCAACTAGGATTCGAACTTGGTGCTCCAATTTCTCATCCCAAGCTGATATCCACTGCATCACAACACACATCCCATACCTTCATTTGGGACACCAGGGGGGAAAAAAGCTTATCAGAGTAGTTGCCATAAAAATATTTGTAGAAAAGACAGAGGGAAGCCATGTCGATGAGAAAGTGATTGAAGTCAAGATACTAAGTCAGGATCGATTACACTGCGAATCCTTCTCTGGATTTTGTCAGGGACCTAACCAGATATAGCAACACTATTCAATGCATAGACGAACAGTAGATTTATCATTTATAAATCTACTATTCGATGCAAGATGGATTCTGATGAGAAGAACTTTTGAGCACAACACAGTGACCCAACTTTCCTAGCAATAGATGCAGCTATTGATTCAAATTAGTCCTTCTACTTCAGGTCGGTTAAAAACATGTGGCTAAGAAGGTGCAGTGCGTTGCTCTCCAGGAGACTAGCACCAGCCATGCTGATGGCAGGCAGGTAAAGTTGTCTAAAGTGGTTTAAGACTGAAATCAATGTTGCATTTCGATTTTTGGAGATTGTAGTTATCATGGAAGCAAGTAAACGGAAGGGAGTTCTACTGATGGGATGTGCGAGAAAAGAAACTGATGGAGTAGAAGTGGTGGTTAC
Source organism: Ascarosepion bandense (assembly GCA_037127315.1). Lineage (NCBI taxonomy): Eukaryota > Metazoa > Mollusca > Cephalopoda > Sepiida > Sepiidae > Ascarosepion > Ascarosepion bandense. Next base: position 503,831 of record JBBBDQ010000262.1, read on the forward strand.
ATTTAACTATTTCAACTATTAAAAGGGTGTGACCTAGATGCCAATCTAGTAGCATGCTTATAATCATGTGGTTAGGGCACCAGGGGGGGGGAAGCTTGTCATAGAAGAAGCCATGAAAATATTTGTAGAAAAGACAGAAGGAAGCTATGTCACATTATTGAGAAAGTGATTGAAGTAGAACAGGAGTAGAGTTTTATTTTTAGTTTCCTGTTTAGTAGTTGTTTGTTATTTTTCCTGTTGTTGTTGTGCTGATATCATTGTCTTTGTTGAGGAAATAAAATACCTTCCATCTTAGGCATTTTATATTTTGTATTTTCTACTAGTATGTTTAAGATGGGGTCTAGTAGGGCTTTATATATGTTTAAATGTCCTAATGAAGCTATGGTCAGGTAGGTGTAATGCAAGTCATCTAGACAGGCATGTAGCAGTGTGACCAATATAATTATTTATGAGTTTGGTTTGGTCAAGAACACAGTTCCTGAAGGGTCATTTGAACTCATAATGTTGGTTCTTTTTAGTTTTGCTTTTGCAGGTGGGTTGTTATTTTTTATGATAAGATTAGCTTTTTTTTTTGTCTTAATACAATATGGTTCACCCTGTACAAGGCCCAGAAGCCATTCAAGGAAGAAGGAATTATGTTAAGGGGTAGTTTATATGGATAAGAGTGGAAGATAAGATTTGATTCTAGATTTAAACAGGTGAAGACTGTAGTGATCCAGGAAATGTCCACTTTGAGGTTTCTTCCATAGGGATGTAGTTCACAAGAATAAACTGCTTGAACGGAACTTCTTGCCGATAACATACAGAGGGAGTGTGGGTGATTTGCTACTATGAAATAGCATGGCAAGTCCTAACTGTGAAGGTCAGACCTGGTGAAACCAGGTGATGTAGTTCATCCGAGCACTTTCTATGGTAGAGTACTGAGAGACTCACCACATCCCGCCTGTGCAAGACAGAAATTGGAGTGTAGAAAATAATTTTCCAACAAGAAACCAAGATATGATTTTGAACTTTATCAAAACTGGAAAGTGAGGTTTGGGCAGCTCCTGCCCAGATATAGAAACAGTACTCCATTTAAACACACACAAAAAACCTACCACCCTCCACCTGAAACATACATGTAAAAAAAATACAAGTATAATACCCTCATCCACATATAAAAAATAATAAGAAATAATGCAAGCCCTAATTATAAAAAAGGAAAAGCCAATACACAATAAAATTAAATGTGAACACAGCCGCAACATGCTAACTTTGGAAAATAGAATATTGTGTGTGTGTGTGTATATATATATATATATATATATATATATATATATATATATGAATAGAAAAAGTAAAGAAAACTTTAACATGCTTCTTCAGAGATTCATTAAAGATGAATGATTTTAAATCATTCGTGTCTAAAAAAATCTTTAAAGATGGTTAAAGGGAAACATGTTAGACACTTTTTGGACTTGTTCTTTATCTATTTTATTCAGCTTGTTGGATTCCTATATATATATATCCAGGTGAAGAGGACTCAAGGTTTTACTATTTTGAGTGCCCCGGCATTTATTTTATTATAAACAGTGCTTAATATAATAGATATTATAGAGTTTAATATAATCATATAATTATGAATTAATTGTGCATTGCGACACAGAAATTTCTATGTTTCGAGATAGATTCTCTTCACCAGGCAATGTTGGATGTTGGTTGCGCAAATGATTTATATTTAAATACAAAAATTTACTCTTTATGTAAAGATAAAATTAGGTTAAAAGCATGTTGATATTTTGACCGTTAGGGAGGAAAAAGGAAAAAGGAGGAATGGAGGGAAAGGAAAAAAAGAGAAAAGGTTTGTATGCATTTTTTGAAAAATACAGGCCAAATTCCAAAAGGAATCTTCTCTCTGATTAGTTAAAAGGAACACACACACACAAATTTTATATCTTCCCACATACATAAATATGTACACACACACACACACACACACACACACACGCATGTTTGCATGTGTGTGTGTATATATATATATATAATCATCTGCAGAAAAGTCTGTTTCACTGCATAACAGCTTCTCAGTGCAGCTAGATTATTCGGATTGCTTCAAATCGGGATTGAAGTCCAACTGATTTGTCATCAAGTGAATGCCTTTCCACAGCGCTATTGGTTTGGCGTAATGGCAGAGACAGGCCGCTTTTATAGCAGGTTATTCACAGGATGTAAACAAATATATACGCATACATTCTATCAAACACTCTTCCCATCTACCCAACCCTCATCCTCGCTATCCTTACTCATCTGTCACCTTCCTCCTAACATTCCCTATGTCTAACCACTCCTTCTCTTTACCTTCTCCTATGTAACCCCATGCGCAATAGTGGCAGTGGAACGCCTTGCTTGGGGTGAGATGATTAAAAAACAAAAAAAAACAAAACATGTCTGTGTATTTATTTAGGCAGCATATCTTCATTTAAGCATGTTTGATTAAATAATTTAGACATATTATGCCTATTTATTTTAATTTTAATCCTTTTGTAGTCACAAATAAGTTTCCTGGTCAGTCAGTTAAGTGCCATACGTGATACACGCTTGGGTGATCATGTCTCGAAAGAGACATGACTGACTGGGCAGATGATTATCTCGCAGTAGGTTGCCATTACTTTCTGTAGTAGACTGGTTGCCAGCCAAGGCTATAGAACCCAATCTGTCCTGTTATTTAACCCATAACTGGAGGGAAGAGATGGATTAATACCTTTCCCAAGGGTATTTGCGCATAAGTGAATGCAATGAATTCAACTGGATTTCGAACTTGGCTCCCCGATTTCTCGTTCCGAGCCGATATCCACTGCACCACAACGCACATCCACAAATTTTAATTTTAATCCTCTTGTAGTCACGAATAAGTTTCCTGGTATGGTGATTAAAAACAGCAATAAAAGCACTGTTGGTATTTTCGTTAGTTTTATTTTCCCAAGTAGTTTCAATCTTATCTAAGATCATCTTCAGGGAGTTCAGTGCTAAAACATAATTAATGTAGTTGTGGTTTATTATATATATTATATATTCAGTGTACATCTACTATATAATTTCAAAAGTATATGGTGCAAGGGAGGTAACTTAAATTTTTTTTAAATTTTTATAAAAATTACAATTGACATGTTTTAAACTATTGTCGTATTCTTCCAAAATTTACAACTTAGTTATTTTAAAACATTGTTACTACACTCATAAACAAAATTGATTATTCTAAGTGCTTACTTAGATAAAAAAAAAACGTCCAAATTATTTAATCAAACATATGTGTGTGTATATATATATATATATTTTTTTTCTTAATAGTTTCACCCGAATCAAGGCAGTAACGCTACTGATGTGCAGAAGGCTACATAAGAGAAAAAGATTAGATAGGAAGAGAGTAAAGAGAAAGATGAACCAGCTACAAGGGGAGCAAGAGAAGGATGGGAATACAGGTGTGATGACAGTTGCAAAGGTAGAGAGAAAAGAAAAGATATAGAGGGTGTCAAGTGGTTAAGAGATGAGTATTGACATTGAATTTAAATTCCTGGAGGTTGTAGCCATCAGGAAAACAAGAATATGGAAGAGAGTTCCACAGGCAAAAAGTGCGAGAAAAGAAGCTGCTGGAGAAGAATTGTCATCTGCATTTGGTTATCTAACTGTGAATGGGTGGGACCAAGTTGCCAGTCTGGTTGCACGAATAAACTCATGTGGCAGGGGCACCAGTGACTTAAGTTCGTTGGAGCAGAAGCCATGAAAATATTTACAAAACAGACAGAGGGAAGCCACATCCTGTCGATAAGAAAGTGGCTGGAGTCAAGCCGCCAAGTCGGTACCTATCACATTACTGATTCTCCTTTGGAGCTTGTCAAAAACACTGTGATGAACAGCGGGGGGGGGGGGGGGGCTGACCATATATGACAGCAGTATTCCATGCATGGATGGATGGTTGATTTGTATATGTGCAAGATGGATTCAGGCAGAAAAAACATCCTGGCACAACACAGTGATCCAACCTTTCTAGCAGTGGATTTGGCTATTGACTCAATGTAATGATTCTACTTGAGATTGGAAGACAGGGTAAGGCCAAGGAGACGTAGTGTATTACTCTCAGGGAGACTCACTTGGTCCATGCTTATGGGAGGCAGGAGAGGTTGCCTGTGATAACTGACAGACAGCAGCTTCGTCTTAGATGCATTGAAATTTACAGGCAACTTCTTTCCCCATTCAACCACCCAGTGTAGACCCCTTTCAAGATCAGCAGCGAGGTTATGTTTGTCTGCCTCACTGGATTTCTTACCAATGCGGGAGTAAATTGTGGTGTCTGTTTACAGAGAGAAGGCTTGCAGGATTTGATGTATATGGACTCCAGAACTTTCAAATGATATAGAGAATGCGACCTAGATAGTACAGTAAAACAGTCACCACTCAATCCAACAACACAGTTCCTGCTATTTATGATGTGTTGTGATAAGGATGACCCGGATGTATTTACCATTTGGTTACTACATGCAGCTGGATTCAAAATTCTGGGAGGTAAATGTTGTTTCATTCTATAATCCAAACACTGAGATGTTCTACCTATGTAGTTTGTGTCCACAACTACGTTCAAATTTGTAAATAACAGAATTGACATGATGTGGGGGTAAAACCTTACAAATGGAAGAAAGAATTGGTCGAGCAAAAAATATTACTTGAACATTAGCAGAAAAATAACATTTGCTAATAGAATGCGAAATCCACCTTGCTAAAAACTCACCTTCTGTACCAATATAAGGAAGATGCAAATAAATCGGACATTTTTTAACAACATGCAGCTCAACCTCATAAAAATTGTTGATGACATCACACATAAAGGAAACCAAAACGTCCAAAGGATATCCATTTTTAAAAAGTGTCATCTTAATAGTGGATTTAAAAGTGTCATTTTAACGCAGAGGAAGGAATTAGAACAGATTTTAAGAGCCCTGTAAGTCAGTGTTCTAATCAAATTAATTTTATGGTGACGTGGACAAAAAGAGTCCCAATGTGTATACAGCCCAGAAAAGGTGGCCTTCCTAAATACAGAAGTCGAAAAGCCATCACTATTTCTATGGACTAGAACATTCAAAAAGAATAGACGACAATTATATATATATATATAATTAACATGAGTAAAAATTTAGCATAAAATTTAAGTTACACCTTGCCAACTATAAATTGAGATTTTGCCTCCAAACTAATAATGCACTTAAATTCATTGAATCTCAATACCATAGAAAAGTGTTCATCAAGAGAACCAGAATGTAAGTGGCAGCATATTCAGAAAATATTGCTGCTGATGATGATGAATAAAAAAATAAAAAAAATGAGAAATAAGCTACAAAATATCAAATTTTATTTTTTATGCAAAACAAAACTCAAAATATAATTTTATTGTTAAGTGAATTCAGCCTGAAATGAAGCTATGGTTGTCTTCTTATAAGCTTGCAAGCATGACAAAACTCGGATTTTTTTGTATAACTCATGGAGAATACCTGAAATTTCCAACTCTCATAGACTATTTTAAGCATGAAATAAGGTTCACCCATAACAATTTGTTAAGTACGACTAGGTTCAGTGAAGATTTGTCATGCCTCAAAAAATTTAACAAGTGATCAAAGTTTTCCCAATTATTTTCCCAATTATTTCCAAGGTATGAAAATATTTGCTTAAAAAATGTCCATTGCTTAACATTGGAAAAAAGTACTTATTTTATACAGCAAATATTTTTCAACAGAAACTCTTCTTTTGACAAGATATTTAACTCAATACTTCTTCATAGATCTCATCAAGGAAACATTATATAGTGAAAATTTCAGATCAAAATTCACCATGTCAGGCTATAGACAGATTTACTCTCATAAAGCAATAATTTACTTATTATTTGATCAAGATAACTTTGTTTTCTTTTGTTTACCATATCTCATCTGGTTACTGTTTTGGACAGAGTCATCAGATGAAAAAAAGAATTGCTTGTCATTTGTAACATTACCAACTAGATGACAGTAGAAGTAAATCAATGAAACAGCCATTTTTTTTCAGTCAAAATATATCAATTACAAGTAATAGATTGTCATGTTGCTCTCAAGATGAAGAAACTAAGTATTCCAGCTGAAATGACATTTATTGTATTAATTACATCAACTTACTGAATTCAGTCTTTTTTTTTATCTCTCTCTCTCTCTCTCTCTCCCTCCCTTCCTCCAAAGAGACATTTTCAAAAGTGAATTATTTAAGAAAGGGAATGGTTCAGTGCAGTTCCTTAGGTACAAATTTTTTTTTCATATAAAAAACGTTTTAAGCAAATGGCTGTCATAGCAATTTAAAATTGCACAAATCAATGTTAGAATATTTTTAATAAGAATGATAAATTGTTTGAACTTAGCAGATGTATACTGTGCATTTTTGAAAATCCTTATTACTGAAAAACAGTGAAAGCAAATAAATTATTGGTACAACATTTTACAGCATATTTTTTTTATAGCTGAACAATTCACATTTCACTTTAGCTGTTATTTTTTAAAATAGCTGTTAAAAAATAAAAATATAAAAGTTAATAGAAAAATAAAATCAGATTGAATTCCCAGACACTTTTAATTTTTTTTAAAGAATAAATTTTCAATTTTAAACACAAATGAAATTCCATAAAATTTGTAAAAAAAATGAATTGTGTGATTTGGTTTAAAGAAATAAATTTAAACTGAGAATAAATTGCTTACACCATTTAAAATGAAACTACAATATAAGTAACCAATTAATGGAATTTTTTAATCTAACATTGTTTCTTATTACAAGCATATATCAAGTGGGTACACATGTCTAAAAACAGACGTCTATTAAAACAGATGTACCCACTAAATATAATATTTACAATAAGAAATTATATATATATATATATATATATATATATATATTCGTCATCCACATGCAAGCCTGTTTCACTGTATCACAGCTTCTGGCTGTGATCGAAACTCAACCGATTTGGTGTCAGCCAAAGTCACTAACTCCTAAGCCAAAGGCACGTGAAATCAGAGAATGGAAATTTTAACATGTTATATATAAGCGGTATATACACACTCTAGTCATTGAAAGAACTCAATTCATTGCTGAAGAGTTATGCATAAAGCACAGAAATGGTAACTGATTTTTAAAAATTTTCCCCTCTAGAGAGCTGTCCTAATTTTGCTTGTCAATGATGCTTACATTAATTTCTAATTATCGACAATCCCTTTCTTAATTGGATGACAGTATTTTCCTACAAAGCATTTCTCTTGGGTAATAACCTATATTTTTTTAATAGTAAAATCATTAGTAATGAATTTACTTCCTCACCGGTGACAATCACCCTTTCCTTAATTTCCAATGCTTAACAAACAGACTGTGTGTACTGAAACTTGCTAAAAAATATTTGAAGTCAAAAATTTGCAAAATTAGGCCGTAAATCCATTAAATGTGTCAAGGGCAGCCAAGAGGCCATTTTCTAAACCTTGAGTCATAAAAATAAAATTACTGAAATTTTCATTATCTGCAGTTAATGGATTAAAAATTAGATATTTTCTTTTTCCTTTACATGCAGTAACTTTTATTCTGTTAATTCAGAAAATAACTAAAGTGTTTTAGAGTAATGGAAGTGTCAGTGGGTAGAAAGAAAAAGACTTTAAACCTTTCCCACCTGTGCGAAATGCTCAAACATGAATAGAAACCAATGATTGTTTCATTTTTTCTTCTTAATGACAGAATTCAAAGTCTTGTAATCATTTGGATAAAATGAAAATTGATATATCTATTTAATAAATCATATCACTGATACCACAGGTCATAAAGATTTTTTTTCCTATGAATTTGTCTTTTTCTTTTTCTTTTACTAATCTTTCTATCGTATTTCTTACTTTTTCTAAAAATATTTTTTTTACTAGTCTTTCATTTTATTCGTTGTTTTTTTTTTTAAATGATTTTCTATTAGTCTTTCTTTCATTGTTTTGAAAAATGATTTTTATTAGTCTTTCTTTAATTGCATTTATTTTTAAAAATGATTTTTTTAGACTTTTTTTAAAAGTATCTGTTGCTTTTTTTTTTTTTTAAATGAGATAAGACTAGTAAAAAAAACAAAAACTTAATATACAGAATTTGGTTTTATGAATTTTTTTAATAAAAAGTTGTCACATTTTTTGGTTATGTTCATATTTTTATGTCTTTCCCAACAACCACTTCTTCAATTGATACCAATTCTGCAAACATTTCACTTCTCTATCATCAATCTTTTATTCTTTTTTCCATAATTTCTTTTTCTTTTAATGTTGTCATCAGTTCTTGACTTGTATGGATGTCCACATGTTCTTATATATATATATATATATATATATATATATATATATATATATATATACTCTCAAACTTTACAAAATCTTTCTTTTTTGCCAACTGAACAAAGTTTCACTTAGCCATTCAATTACACCAGAAATTTCAAATGGGTTACTTGATTTTTGAACTGAACAATTTTTTAGGATATATCAGAAAAAGATTTCTACTTCATGTAAAATGTTTACTAGTGAATTGAAGATGTCAGATTGAAACTATCAAAGGTTTTTCATGCCTACAAGTGTTTCATGCAAGTGCACGATGCTTCAAAGAAGATAAGAAAAGTGTCATTATTCAAAAGCACATCTGATACTTTAAACCATGTTCACTCAATTCTTTCTAGTGGCAAGTTTGTCTAAAATAAGACAAAATTGAAGTATATGTGATAATTAGTTTTTCATACAACATTGTGTTGTAGGTTGGCCCAGTTGGGTTGATGGATTTTATCATATATTGACACTTGTTGTTTTTTTTCATATTGAAATCTGTTTCTACAGACAAACATTATTTGGGCTTAGAGTAGAGTCCATAAGCAAACACAGTTTGGGATTATAGACGGAGACCACGGGCAAACAAGGCTTTGGGATTATAGACGGAGACCAGGGGCAAACAAGGCTTTGGGATTATAGACGGAGACCAGGGGCAAACAATGCTTTGGGCTTATAGATGGAGAACACGGGCAAACATGGCTTTGGGCGTATAGATGGAAAACACGGGCAAACACGGCTTTGGGCTTATAGGGGAGACCACGGGCAAACAAGGCTTTGGGCTTATAGACGGAGACCACGGGCAAACAAGGCTTTGGGGGCTTATAGACAGAGACCACGGGCAAACAAGGCTTTGGGCTTATAGATGGAGACCACGGGCAAACAAGGCTTTGGGCTTATAGATGGAGAACACGGGCAAACAAGGCTTTGGGCGTATAGATGGCAAACACGGCTTTGGGCTTATAGGGGAGACCACGGGCAAACAAGGCTTTGGGCTTATAGTGGAAACCACAGGCAAACACGGTTTGGGCTTATAGTAGAGTCTACGGCGAAAACACAGTTTGTGTTTATAGTAGTGCCCGCAGGCAAAGAGGGTTGGGTTTATAGAAGATACCATGGGCAAACACTGTTTAGGTTTATAGTAGAGTTTCTGGGCAAACTTTTCTTGGTTTTGTTTATGAGCAAACATTGGTAGCATTTATACTAGCATCTATGGGAAAATATTAGAAGGTTTATAGTAGAGTATATAGGTAAACATTGGCCAGCTCATAATTGAGTCTACAAGCATCCACAAAGAAGGTGACTTTTTCTTTTTGACAATGTTTTTTTTGTTTTTGTTTTTGTTTTACTACATTTCAGAAATTGTAGTTGGCTTATCCCCAGCCACAAAGCAACTAGGTTTTCATGATTAAATTTTACTTACTTTCATAGACTTCAAAACTGCTCCTTTGAAACCAGAAGGAGACAAAATGGTAGGAGGAATCCGAAATTGGGGACCGGCAGCTGCAAAACAGGATTTCCAATTGAGAAGAAAATTGAAAAGGGCATTGACATCAATGTCTGTTTCCAAAACGATCGTTGATTCTGGACGACTATCAATCTTCTTAAAACCATCACGATTTCTGAATATTCAGTTAAGGAAAAGTAAAAAGAAATTTAACATATTAAAAATCTTTTGGAGGATGCATTAAGGAAATAAATAATTAAAAAAAGTATAAAAATGTAAAAGCAGAAAAGTTTTAGGATTTTTCCTGCTTTATTTATTGGAGCACAAGAATTTAATTAAAAGCAGACAACGTTCTGAATTGTTGACGCATTGTTGTTTTTGATTGACTGTGAGCTGATTTTGGGAGCCTGAGCATTCAGCATCATTTGTGTCTGTATGACCGCGTTTAAAGTCAGCATACCACCTCTTAACTGTTGTTTCTGACCGAGCAGAGTCTAAATAACACTCATCAAGTCATTGCTTTGCTTGAACAGTATTATTTCCCCATCAGAAAGCAATGCTTAAAATTAATTTTTTAATTGAAAAAATCAGGGGTTGGCAACTTACAGCAAGTGTGTCACATGCGGTACACCAAGCAATTTCTGATGGCACGATTTGTTGAACTAAAGAAGTGTCTGGAAGACAAAAATTTAGAAAAGTCTGCTGCTATTCTCAACTGTTAGACATCCCTATCGAGATCATTTGTCTGTTAGAAGAAAATCGCTTTCGCTCTTCTTTTGGCTTTTGGTTCAACTTATTCTTTGTGAGCAAATTTTATCTCAAATTAAAGCAGAGTTGAGTCCACAACAAAGTTGCCTAACACCTGAACATTTAGAAAATTATGTAGAACTCAAAGTAACAAAGTATGTTCCCAATATTGAGCAAGACCATTTCAAAACAGTTTATTACTGTTAATATATTTTACATATTACTGTAAATATTACACCATATATTGTAGAACAAGTAACACATCACTCAATAACTTCTGGGTCTAATATATAGATGGGGCCAGTAATAAAAAAAAAAAAAAAATCAATATTATTTTTATGAAGTACTAACCTTCAAATGGCACATGACAAAATTTGGGCCCAATCGGATTATTAGTTTACAAATTACAGTTATTTAAGTGGAGCTACTATTGCAAATTTTTGAAACAATGGAAAAATCTGAATTTCTTGTGTTAATAAAGCATCACTTTCTGAACAAAAAAATACTGTTCAAGCAAAGCAATGGCTTAATGAGTGTTATTCAGACTCGGCTCAATCGAAAACGATAGTTAAGAGGTGGCATGCTGACTTTAAAAGTAGTCATACAGACACAAATGATGCTGAATGCTCAGGTTGCCCAAAATCAGCTCACAATCAAAAACATGTCAACAATTCAGAGCGTTTGCAACTGCTTAAACACAACAAGAAGTTTTTGCATATAGTTGTAGTAACAAAAACTGTGTTGCTAAAAGTTACTGCAAATTTTTTCTTGTTCAAATATAAGCCATCAATTAATAGAATCAGCTATGAATACTACAGTAATGTTCTAAAATGTTTGTAAAAAGAAGTTTTTTCATGCCTTAAGACTTGCATAACCATGACATTACAACATATAAGAAAAATTCCATTTTTAGTAATGAAATTGAAGTTCTAATGAAAGTGAAGTTCTAATGAACGCTAAGCAAATTGTCAATTGTTATATTTGAAGCAAGAAAAAAAATTTACAGTAATTTTTAGCAACACAGTTTTGCAGTTATTTTTTGTTACCACAACTCACACCCCTAAGATAATTTTGGAAGGAGATTGAAAGTACTTGGAAACATTGAGAAATAAATAATAACATCTGTCAACGTTACAGCTCATTTCTGATATCTTTCAATTATAATATGTGAAAGATTATCCATGAGTATGAACAGATTTTATTAAAAATAAGCAAAGTTTGCAATTTATTTAATCTGACATATATAGATATATACACCATACATACACACACACACACATGTAGAATTCAAGTAAAAGGTTTGTCAGTACTTGTATATACTTCTTAGATGAGGTAGTATTTACACTGTTCAGACTATTGTCCTCACTTTTATTGCCATGTTTATGTTTTGGCCATTTTACGCTTTGGCCTTCTTCAGGTGCTAGAAATTTCAAACTGAACCTTTTATTATAATCGCTGGAGTATATCATTCTTATTCCATATGCAATGCCACTTCTGGTAGCCATGTAGTTATCTCCCTTTTATTTGACTCTCCAAGTTATTATTATTTCACCATTGTTGTAGCCAGGTATTGAACTCACAACTCTTTGGGTCAAGCCACTGGAACTAACCAATGTCTATATCCATTGGGCCATGTGCCCTTGATTTATCTTTTAATCTGATACATTTTTATTATTTCAAATATTATTTTTAGTGGATATCCATATTTAAATAGATTTCCTGGATACCTGTATTTAGTGTAGATGCCCATAATTGTGTCAGTCAGTTAAGTGCCATACATGAAACACGCTTGGGCGATCATGTCTCGAAAGAGAAATGACTGACTAGACAGAAGATTGTCCCACAGTAGGTTGCCATTACATTCTGCAGTAGACTGGTTACCAGCCAAGGCTATAGAACCCAATCTGTCCTGTTATTTAACCCATAACTGGAGGGAAGATATGGATTAATACCTTTCCAAAGAGTATTTGCGTGTAAGTGAATACAAGCGTAATTCGAACTTGGCTCCACGTTTTCTCGTTCCAAGCCGATATCCACTGCACCACAACACGCCGGTTCTCGTTCGATCACCAAAGTTAAGCAACATTGAGCCTGGTCAGTACTTAGATGGGTGACCGCTTGGGAATACCAGGTGCTGTAAGCGTTTATTGATGGATGTGTTGTGGTGCAGTGGATATCAGCTAGGAAAGAGAAATCGGTGAGCTGAGTTCAAATTCCAGTTGGATACCCTGCATTCACTTATGCGCTGGTACCCTTGAGAAAGGTATTAATCTGTCCCTTCCCTCCAATTATGGGTTAAAAAACAGGATAGAACTTGGGACCCTGCCCTGAAACAAATCCCAATGAATCTTTCTCCATTGGGGAGGAAGCTGGCTCAACCCGACTAGGGTGAATGCAGCTTGCATGCATACATCCAGCAGATTTTGAACCTGCAAGATTTTACCACTTGGCTATGAAGAATGTTCACAATAAAGCAAGGTTCTATTTTGCATTTAAAGCTAGAGTGAGTGAGTGAGTGAGTTTTGTTTAATGGCATATCAACCTCTGTGGGTTATTTAATGTCAAAAAGGTGGGTTTTTAAGGTATTTTTTATAATGTTTGGTTATATTGAAAAGGTTGATTTACTCAGATTTTAATGAAAATTTTGTTTTTATTCTATATTTTGGAAAACTGAAAATGTTTTATAGTTTTGTATTCAAAAATGTTTTGCTGAGAATAATTTTTTTCCTTCAAAAATGTATATTTTCTATAAAAGTTGATTTTTATGTATATATTTCTATAAAAGTGTATTTTTATACTTTCATAGGGTTTTGATCCCAATTTGGGGTTAACTATTTGCCCAGAGCTGGGATCCTAACAGGTGCTACCACTTCGAGTCAGGTTGGACCTGGGAACAACAGCAATTAAGAGGTGGTTTCATGCTCCTTACAACCTCCCAATGAGAGGCCTTGCTGAAGGATGCAGTTTACCATCATGCCCAGGACTGACCTTAGATTGGAAGACTTTAAGATTGTATTTGATTGAGGAAGCATCCTCTCAGGGGTCTGTTCCACAAAGTTTTCTAGGAAGAAATTGTCCAAATGGAACTTCCTTCTAATTTATGAAATGAGAATGAAAATGAACTTCTCTTCAGTGTATGTGGCACCTTGGTTGTAAAAGTTTAAACTAGTGGAACTAATTAATATATCATGCCAGAATATTTTCCAAATAAAAACGTTTTGTCCGTGGGAGATAAATTATTGAGTGGAAAATAATTTATGACCTATAACACTTTTAACCTATTAAGGCTGGAAAGTGTGGAATATGATAACTATTTACAATAAAAATTGTACAGATTAATCTACTTCTGTAACAATTATTCTCAGGAACTTTTGTACAGCACAGTACTGGAAAATGAAACGAAGATCCATAAACCTCACGATCAATGCACGTTACTGGGATGAGACCCCAGTAACGTGCATTGATCGTGAGGTTTATTGCTATATTTAACGTAAAGAAAAATAAGTTATTTCTAAGCTCAAGGGAAGTAACTGTAGTGCTTTTTATACTCAGTAAATGGATTACTTCCCTTTACATATATGTGAATAAAGACAAAGGAAAAATTTTCTTAGCTAAGGTAAGTTTTCCTTTTGTCTTTATGCATAGTCCTTTTTACAAATGTATTTTTAGTTATATCTGAATTTTTACATTTTTGCTATCCCTCCTAATCCCTGTTCAATCCCACTTTACATATGCTTGTTAGGTAAGTCATTTGCTGATCTCCTCTTGCAATCAATGTGTCATATGAGTGCCAAATTCTCCAAGCACTCTTTCCTCATTATGTACTATAGAAACTTCAGTTGCCTCTATTTGATTCCAAGTGCCGTTTTTGTTTCCATTTTCTTGAAAATTTTATCATTGCTCACAGTTTCAGTTTATGGTATTCTCAGCATCCTTCTGTAGAACCACATTTCTATTGCCTCAATCTCTTTTTCATCTGTGAAATTTCCCACATTTACTGCCATATAGGAAGATTGATATTTCGTAACAGTTCAGCACTTTTTTCTTTGTTAATAATGAAATTTTCCCATTTTTTTAAATATTTTGCTTAGCTTTAGATAGGCATCACCCGTTATTTCAGTGTATCTTCAAATTTCAGTGTCACATTTCCTGTCCTCTTTTAAACACTCAACTTTGATATTGTGGTGTAACGAATATCAGAATGAAAAATCGGAGAGCTGAATTTGAATTCCAGTCAAATTCATTTCGTTCATTTATGCATAAATACCTTTGGGAAAGGTACTAATCCATCTCTTCTCCCTCTAGCTATGGGTTGAATAGCAGGACAGGTTTAGTTCTAGAACATTGGTTGGCAACCAGTCTACCGCAAAAAGAAATGTCAACTTACTGTGGGGAAAATCTTCTGCCTAGTCAGTCCTGTCTGTTTCAAGACATGATTACCCAACCATGTATCACATATGGCAATTAACTGACTGACATAGATATTTAAATTTTTATACTTTATTTTGGTCGCTCTAATTTGTTGTTTAATTTGTAGTTTTTTAGCAATTGGCAGTGTTGGGCGAAACTACCTCTAGTACAGCCCATTCTATGTTGAATTTCCTTATCTCCTATAATCAATTTTTTATAATTTATCCATATGCTGAAGTATTTGAAGTCTTTAGGATTTACTAATTCCACATACTGATATTTTTGTTTTAGGGCATGTGCCATCACTGATCATAGTACGATTGATTGATTGATTGTTTATTTGTGGGACATTTAATGCTGAAACTGGATTTTTTATTCAGGAAGGTTTTAAAATTTTCAAGTGGTTGTGAGGTCTTTTTAAAAATTGTTTTCAGAATATCACAAATTGTATAGTTTGGGAAGATTTCAAAACTTAGGTTTTGTTTGGTTTGTTTTATGGCATTTCAGACAAAATTGATGCTGACGAGGTTTTTTTTTACAATAAATTCGTATGAATATATGTATTCTTTGTAATATATCAGTTTGTAGATCAGGTTTCATTGACACATTGTAAAGATTTTTTTTTGTCAAAAGTCCGATTTCATTGATTTGGTTTAGTTTGTTATTTTTTTTAATGGTGTGTCAACCTCAATGGGTTATTTAATGCTGACAAGAGTTTTTAGGATACATTTGTATAAACAAAATATGTGTTCTTTGTAAAATATCAGTTTGCAGATCAAGTTTCATTGACGTATTTTTGTAACAAGGGTTTTTATTGAGAGTCATACGTATTGCTGGTAATATTTTTCTTTCAGTTGACCTGGGAACAGCAGCAATTAAAAATTGATTCCATGCTCCTCAAAAGTTCTTGATCAGAAGCCCTGCTGAAGTTTATTGTCATACACATGACCCAACTTTCCAGTGACAGTTATAAAAATTGATGGGGGAGCATATGGTTAGGTCAATAGCTGATGTTGATCTGGTACCTGAGTGTAGGTAGATGTGCATTTGGTTATTAATGATACATAGCTCAGATGATTCTAGTAGAGATTATATCATTTTACCAGATTGATTGTGGTTCCTACCTTACAACCCCACATTTGCTGTGTGCATTAATATCTCGCACTAGTAGAAACTGAGTGAAAAGTTGTCCGATGGACCTTTCTATTTAAATCATATTCAGTCTGTGTTTTGGAGGAATTTAAATTGAACATATGGTTATTGTTTAATGAATTAAAGCTTTTACTGCCATGGCCTGTAGATTTGTGTTTAATAGTAGTTTTTCATAGAGTATTGAATATTTAACCAGTACTGAAGTACTCCCATTTAGCCTATTCTCTACTGTTGATACAGTTATTTTGTGATAAGTTTCATATCCTTTGAAGGAGATATCAGTTTCTTTGAGAAAGGTCTTTTGCATCAGACTATATTGTGATTGTAATCTGCAATTTGTTTGATTTCCTCATATTTTTGTTCAACATCTTTACAGTTCCATTGCATGATGCTTGTGTTCTGCTTGTCCATTTGAGGGGTAATTATTTTAGTGAGTGGATCTTAAGGATGACTATGTTTTTGGTTATCTATTTCCATATATTCTATACTGTCTATACTGTTTGTTTTCCTTGTTTGTGACCTTGTTCTTCGTTGAGTATTTGTATGTTCTCAATTATTTGGGCACTTTCATTTTTTATCATCTTTATGTGGGTATTCAACATGTTTATTTGCTTTTAATTATGTTTCTGCTGTTTTTTTTAGTTTGGGTCTGAGTTTTGTTTAACGGCATATCAACCTCTGTGGGTTATTTAATGCCAGAAATGTAGGGTTTTAAAGTATTTTTTTTAATGTTCGTTTAGAGTAAGAAGGTTGATTTAGTCACATTTTGATGAAATTTTATTTTAGAAAACTGAAGATGTCTTTTAATTTTGTATTAAAAAATGTATTACTGGTAATTTTTTTTCCTTTAAAAATGTATTATGGCAATAATTTTTTTCCTTTAAAAATGTATTATGGCAATAATCTTTTTCCTTCAAAAATGTCTTATGTTAATAATTTTTTTTTTCAAAAATGTATTGTTGGTAATATTTTTCCTTCAAAAATGTATGTTTTTCCTACAAAAGTCTATTTTTATGTATATATTTCTATAAAAGTTTATTTTATACTTTCATAGTGTTTTGACCCGGTTTTTTTTTTGGGGGGGGGGGTAACTATTTGCCTATAGCTGGGACCCTAACAGGTGCTACCACTCCAGGTCAGAGTGAACCTGGGAACAATCGCAATTAAGAGGTTGTTCCATGCTCCGCACAACCTCTCAATTAGAGGTCTTGCTGCCCGATGCAGTTTACCGTCATACCCAGGACCTTCTGTTTTTTGGATTTCTACTTCGTTTTGTCTTGATGTTTGATTATTTTTTGTGATGTCAGTTTTCTGTCTGTGGAATCTTTCATTTGAGAAGTTTTGAATGTTTTGTCATTGAGAGGTTGTTGTCAGTGGATTTTGTGTTGGATTTACATTGTTTGTGGTTAACACAAAAAAAAAAAGGTCAACCAAAATGACAAGAAGAAACCAATTCATTATAAAGAAATTAAGCAGCCATTCACACGTGCTAAAAGGAAGTTAACACAATAAAAAGAAATCAACTGCCTGCAAAAGAAGTTGACACAATGAAAGCATTTAACCAGCTGTAGAAATACTCACACGCAAAAATATTAAATTTCACCAAGGTCCATATAAATAAGAATGAAACCAGGACACAACAGCAGATAAAAAAAGATTGAAGACATCATAGTGGTGTCTTCACAAAACTTTGAAGTCAGTTAAGTGACAAACTTCTGCACATTAATCCTATAGATATATATATATGAATTATTTTTTTTAATTTTTAATCCTACATACATATTTTAGTATATTTTGCTTAAAATGTTATTTTTAATGGATACTCACATTTGAGTAGAACTTCCCACTCATTAAATCGTGTTTATTTCGTATACTGGCTTGCATATTTTTTTTAATAAAGAAAATGTGCCCTTGGACCGAACCCACAATTACTACGTCACCAAATTCCCAAACCAACACTTTAATTTACTGTTCTGTAGGACAATTCTCTGTGGAGAACTTGAAGCCTTAAACCTAACCAGACTGCTGAGATAAATCTACTTTTAATTTTATTCTGTTGTATGAAAGCAGCACTTTAATCAACTAGGCTATTGTCCTGAAAAAGAATTCTCTGTGGAGAACTTGGAGCCTTAAACCTAACCTACCTGCTAATTGGTGCTGCTGTTGCTTGTCATACTTGACTGCACTCACTAAATCGATTGTCTTTTGTTACAGCTGCTGCAGTGAGGACAATAGCCTGCTTGTAAACCCATCTGAAAAATTCATACAGAAATAATAAATGTATGTCTTTAAGTCTCTCCAAAGCATTATAAGCAACAGTTGTGGCAGTTTATTTTATATATAACTAGCAGTATAGCTCGGCGTTGCTCGGGTGTAATGGAAGCTTAAAAACTAATCCATGGTCCTGGAGCTCACACTCTTTGGACGTTGGCATGAAAGACTAAAATGCAATAGTTGTTTCCAGTTAAAGCGAAACCGTATACTGAAACAAAAATGAATGAATGTAAGTCAAATTTTGATTTCCTGGTATGGATATCAAATAAGTTTTTTCATCGAAAACTGAATTTTGAAGGCTAAATAAGTCCTCTGAGTAAATGGTATCATGGCTCAGACTAAGAACTACAATTATATCTACTTAGAGCCAAACCCAAAGCAAAAACTAAAATAAAAGGGCTGAAAAAAATACAGACATACAAGCAGATAAACAGACACACACATAAACATCTTGACTTTTACATATATAATTGATTTTCTGCACTATTGTAATAACTGCAACCTTAAAACTTCTGAATATCATTTCTTATGTCTTTGTCTATGAGTGTATAAAATTTGATTAAAATCAGACCACTCCTTCTATAAGCTGATTTTTCGATTATCGGTTTTCAATATTTATAGGGGTTACATTGACACAAAACCTAGCTAAGAACACTCGCAGATGCTTATAGTACAACTGTGTAAATTTTCAAGAAAATCAGTTCAGCCATTTCAGAGTCTATAGGTAATGGACACACAGACACACACACATAGACAAAGTTCCATTTATAAATAAGTTTAGATTTTGTATCTATTTTAGAATTATTATTGTGATGGGAATTTATGGTTCTGATCATATCGTCAACTGTGGATGTGGTTGTAATTATCTTGATATTGTTGAAATTTAGATTATTTTTGGATAGTACATGTGAATAAAAATATACATCTACAAAAAAAAGATAAATACATTAACAACAACAACAATAAACTAGATAAAAACATATGTAATAGTAACTCCTTAACATGTAATACCTAAAACAATCAAATCTTAGCAATATCAAATTAATTACAACATCCAAAACTATTATGGATATATTCAGAACCAAAAGGAATAATTCTGGAACAGGTGTGTGTGTGTGTGTGTGTGTGTGTATGTGTGTGTGTGTGTGCGTGTGTGTGCATGTGCGTGTGTGTGTGTGTGTGTGCGTGTGCGTGTGTGCGCGCGTGTGTGCGTGTGTGTGTGTGCGTGTGTGCGTGTGTGTGTGTGTGTGTGCGTGTGTGTGTGTTTAGGCAGCAAATTGTCTTTTAGGCATATCTGATTAAATTGATTGCAAACATTATGTCTGCTTATTTTTAACAAAATCCATTCATACT
Organism: Ascarosepion bandense; assembly: GCA_037127315.1. Classification (NCBI taxonomy): domain Eukaryota; kingdom Metazoa; phylum Mollusca; class Cephalopoda; order Sepiida; family Sepiidae; genus Ascarosepion; species Ascarosepion bandense. Next base: position 523,583 of record JBBBDQ010000262.1, read on the forward strand.
CATAATTTTCCGTGTATTCTCATCAAATGATGTGAGAAATGCACTGTAACTGTTAAAGTTGATTTTATTTATCATTTCCCAAGTACTTTCTATCTCTTCCCGAGATCATCTTCAGGGAAACAGGTATATATTTAATTTATTTTTTTGAACATTATTAACCATCTGATTAAACTTCAGGATTTTCCGTAACACACACACACACTCACATAGTCAAATTTCAATTTGAACTAAATTAATTTTGCAGATTTGATTATTTGTGAGTTACTCATTTTTTTCCAGCTTTACAACCTTCTACAAAAAACTGCACTTTTGTTTTTTTTTTTCCTTCTTTCTCAGGATAATTCATTTTGCTCTTGTGTTGCCCTTTGTGTGCCTGACCTCTCCTAAAGCTTTCTATTTACAGTTTACTGTGCCTATAAAGCTTGTTTGTAAATTGTTCGTAATTGTGGATTTTGTCCCACCCTTTTATTTTTGTAATTTTACTCTAAATTTTCATAAGACTGGGAGGTGATCCCCACCCCCTTCCACAGTCTGCACCTGAGTAGTTTTAGCATTCAAAATGGCATTCCTAAATAGTTTGTTCATGGAGTTTTCTCTTTTCCAATCTTTTCACTCTTTTCCTTTATTATTTTATTTTTTTTTTCAATTGGAGTAGATAGACTAAACTATCGCCCGGTTCACACTCCACCCACATCTATTGAACAGGTGAAGAGGCTCATCCCTTGTTTCCTGTTTAGGATGCGGTTTCCGGTTTTCTCTTTTCCAATCTTTTCACTCTTTTCCTTTATTATTTTATTTTTTTTTTCAATTGGAGTAGATAGACTAAACTATCGCCCGGTTCACACTCCACCCACATCTATTGAACAGGTGAAGAGGCTCATCCCTTGTTTCCTGTTTAGGATGCGGTTTCCGGTTTTCTCTTTTCCAATCTTTTCACTCTTTTCCTTTATTATTTTATTTTTTTTTTCAATTGGAGTAGATAGACTAAACTATCGCCCGGTTCACACTCCACCCACATCTATTGAACAGGTGAAGAGGCTCATCCCTTGTTTACTGTTTAGGATGCGGTTTCCGGTTTTCTCTTTTCCAATCTTTTCACTCTTTTCCTTTATTATTTTATTTTTTTTTTCAATTGGAGTAGATAGACTAAACTATCTCCCGGTTCACACTCCACCCACATCTATTGAACAGGTGAAGAGGCTCATCCCTTGTTTCCTGTTTAGGATGCGGTTTCCGGTTTTCTCTTTTCCAATCTTTTCACTCTTTTCCTTTATTATTTTATTTTTTTTTTCAATTGGAGTAGATAGACTAAACTATCGCCCGGTTCACACTCCACCCACATCTATTGAACAGGTGAAGAGGCTCATCCCTTGTTTCCTGTTTAGGATGCGGTTTTCGGCTTTCTCTTTTCCATTCTTTTTACCCTTACGTAGCCCCCTGCGCATCAGTGGCGTTACTGCCTTGCTCGGGGTGATATGATTAAAAAAAAAAAAAAAAAATAATTAATCTATCTGGACTTGAATGCCTATTGCTGGGCTTTTCCAAATCCTCAAATGCTTGGACATTCTTCAAACTAAACCAAATATTGCTCATTAATTTGTTATTCATCAATAAACACATTTTTCACTGCACTCATTATGTAATTTTGAAGTCACACAAAGAATTTTAGTGTTTCATTCCATTCCCACTTTTGCATTTAGGTTCTTCCTGATAATAATTTCTTGCAACTTGCTTTAATATTTGGAATTTTCAAGTTTCTATTTCTTCTTTGATACCTTTTGATATGGGTGCATATATGATTATGTTTGCCACATTGAATGGCTTCCATTTCAATTTCACCAGAACTGACAGATGCCATAATCCAAAAATGCACTCCCTCTTATCGTCATTATCAAAATATCTTTAATTAAGAGACACATACTACCTCCTGCATATATGTTTCAGTAATAACTGTTGCATAAAAATTCACATTTTTTCATCTTGCTTTACATATTCTAAGAATGTTTGCCAAAAATGACCACACATTTTTTTCAGTTGTTCAATGATATGCATTGTGGTGCTGTGGATATTAGCTCACAAATACGCTTGGGAAAGGTATTAATCCATCTCTTCTCCCACCAGCTATGCATTAAATTGAGTTCTATAGCCTTGGTTGACAACCAGTCTACCGCAGAAAGTAATGCCAACCTACTGTGGGAAAATATTCTGCCCACGTAGTCATGACTCGAAAGAGACATGATCACCCAAGTGTATATCATGTATGGCATTGACTAAATGACTTCATTGGCAGTCCATTTTGCTCTTGCTTCTTTTTATGCATTGCAGGCAAAAAACATTTGTGTTTATGTGCAGAAGAAATTCACTTAACCTTAAAAAGACTGAGGACATGTGCCTACTAATACCATTGGCTCAATGATACAAAGAAAAACTGGAGTAGAATCATTCTGTTGTTTATAACAAAATGGTTGATAGAATAACCCACATATGCTGCCTCTGGAGTAGAGTATCTGCCTTTGAATGGCAATGAACAAGTAGACAGGTGAAGAAAGACGATCGTGAGAGGAGAGGATTTACAGCTGAATTTGTGACAGTTCACTACATTTTTACTACAGCTGAAAGCGGATGTGCATTGTGTTGCAGTGGATATTGGTTTGAAATGAGAAATCAAACAGCTGAGTTTGAATTCTAGTTGAATTTGTTGCATTCACTTCTGCACAAATACCTTAGGAAAGGTATTAATCCATCTCTTCTCCCTTCAGTTATGCATTAAATAGCAGGGTAGATTGGGTTTTATAGCCTTGGTTGGCAATCAGTTTACCTTGCCAAGGGTGAGTTTTGTTTAACGGCATATCAACCTCTGTGGGTTATTTAATGCCAAAAAGGTAGGGTTTTAAGTTATTTTTTTTTAATGTTTAATAGTGAGAAGGTTGACTTAGTCACATTTTGATTTAGTTTTTTTTTTAAATTATTTTAAAAACTGAAGATGTCTTCCAGTTTTGTATTCAAAAATGTATCATGGTAATTTTTTTTTCCTTCAAAAATGTGTTATGGTAATAATTTTTTTTCCTTCCTTCAAAAATATATTGTTGGTAATATTCTTCCTTCAAAAATGTATATTTTTCTATAAAAGTCTATATTTATGCTTTCATAGTGTTTTAACCCCAGTTTGAGGTGGTTAACTATTTGCCCAAACAGGTACTACCACTTCGGGTTAGGGCAGACCTTGGAACAACAGCAATTAAGAGCTGGTTCCATGCTCCTCACAACCTCCCAATCAGAGGCCTTGCTGCTGGATGCAGTTTACTGTCATACCCAGGACCACCTTACCCAGAGGATAAAGAGGTTTGCGTAGTGTCAACACCCCTACCTGTATATATATATAAAAAAAAAAAAAAATGAGTTACAGAAGCATCAAAATCCCCACATTAATGGCCTATGCTCCACTAAGTTTGATGGGTTTATTCATTCTTACTTTAAAGTAAACATCTGATACATTGGCTCAGATTCAATGCAACCATTCAGTTTGACATTATCAATACTTAATGACCATTCTTTACAATATGAATCATGAAGGATTCATTCCCAACTGAAATCCTCCTAAACATGTTTGAACAGTATGGTCTCTAAATTCATTTCAACCGTACTTATTCTATAGGCTTCCATTTTTCATGAACAAGATTTCATAAAATAATTCTGGACAGCAATGTTGATTTAGTAGCTACTGTTGTAGGTAAATGATGTGTATAGATGAAATATTACTGAAAATTCTTACTGAATGTTGCCATTTTAAATGTTTTTTAAATCTTTAGTTCACTTGATATTTTGATCACTAAACTAGACAAACCTGTTGTTTATTGTTTCTTCAGTTAAGTATTTTAGTAGCAAACTTCAATGAACTTTATGATATTTTTGCTACACAGGCCACACCACTTCAATCAATAATTCTTTAACCTTAACTTGTAAGGATGAGCAAAAAGACAAACTAAAACTGATTTCTTTTTTCACTTTTGACTATCAAACATACACAAGATCATTACAAGGCAGAGATGATCAGCAGTAAAAGAGTGTTAATGTAAAAAGATCGAATTATAATCATCTTTTCAACCTGACATATAAAATCCAGATGCAAATAACATTAAAACTGTTCATATTATTTAATGTTAAGTTCATTTCTGGAAAAAAAAAAAAAACAAACACCAAAGCAAATGAAGGACATGTTTGGAAATAGAAAAGGATACAGTTTGACTTTCCTTGGATCAAGAGATGGGAAATTCTTCTTGTCAAGGCCAATGCTCTCTAACCAAACGGCAGCCCCATCAGCAGCAGCAAAGCCGTCATCATTTTCCTCATCTTCATCACATCTTGCCTCTTCTTTGGCAGGGTTGATAGAATTAGAAGATTGCAATAGCATTTTGTCATCACTTTGGCTATCAGCATTAAATAAATTACTGTCATCATCGTCATCAAACAAATCTGTTTCTCCATCAAGATCATTCTCATTTGGAGAGGTACTTGAGTCTTGGCTGAAATTAGATTTAGAAACCTAATTAAATTTTTTTCTTATCGAGGGACCATGTATAAATATGTAATGGAGCCTATTTATTAGAAACTTGTCTATTAGTTATAGAGAATTAATATAGTGTATCCCCAATTTATTAAGAATCTATGTGCAAATATACAGGGTGCAATGAATAAATTGTCGCCATTTTATATTTTTAATTTTGTGCATGTGCACTCTTTATTTTTGTCGACTGCACAGTAAAGTCAGTTGAGCACCAATAAGAACATTTCAGAGTGTTTGGGTATCAATCTGAGGAGAGTGCAGTGAATTCAAAGAGTTGGATGAGTCTAATGGTGATTACGAAAGTACAGCATCTTGGAAAACTCACTCTGAAAACTCCCAAATTTGTTGATGAAGGCCGCAGACTCAACAGAGGCCTATATCAAGTGACTTGAGGAGGTAGTGCTTGCTTGGGTCAAGAGGGTGGCTGCTAAAAGACACCATGTCTGGCAACAGGACTCTGCACCATGCCACACAAGCAGGAGAACCCAGTCATGGCTGTCAGACAATTTCTGTGACTACATCATCCCTTACATCTTGCCACCTAGCTCCTCAGGTATCAACCCCTTTGATTATCACATGTGGAGTGCATTCGAGCAAGAGACCAACAAAACTCCTTATAACACTAAAGATAAACTGAGGCAAGGATTATGGCAGCATTCACCAACTTAAAAAAGGAGACTGTCTAGAAGAGTTGCAGGAGATTCAAAGCTGTTTAGAGGCTGTAGTTGAAGCCAGTGGCGATTTTATTGAATAAATTTAGTTTTTAGCATTCCAAAATATTTTTGTGCAATTTTGGTAAATATATCTGTTAAAATGACATGTCAGTGTTATTTTCATTTTTGTGTAATTTAAATGACAGTTTATCTATCACACACTGTATAACGGACTCTATGAAGGCAAATACTAGTCCCCTAGAATCTGTATGCAAATATTTAATGATCCTTACTTATTAAGCTCTTGTCCATTAGTTCTACTAGAGGGTCTCTGTGTAGTTATTAAGTTACAGATCCTTGCTGATTAGACACTTTTAGAAAATTGTTATGTAAATCTGAATAACCTGAAAGTATGTATTTGGGATTTAATTTCATCTTTTGGTTTCAATGATAAAATTTCTTAACTTTTTATTGTGAATATATATGAAATACACAATAAGGTGGATCATTTAAAGAAACTTTTTATTGCACATTTTAAATGCCTGACATGTGAATTAGAAATAAATGCACCACAAATCAATTTATTCCTGAATTACAAACACATCCAATTTCATGTAGGAAAACACTGAATAGAAATTAAATGTAACCAGTTCTCCGACAATGAATGCAACAGAAATAAGAACAAGTGGCATAAATAGTTTTACCTTGAATTCTGAGTGCTTTTTGGACTGGTTTCTTCATCTCTGTTGAGTGATTTTTCAAAAGTCCTACAATCAAACGGCATCTTGTACTGAATTCCTAAAGCAAACAGCAAAGAATTCTAACATCAAAACAAAGTAATCAGGTGGTGCTAGTGGTGAGGGGAGGTAACAAAAGCTGAGAAAAAAATTGAAATTTGGAGACAATATTTTGCAAATTTTGATTAAAAAATTGTCATACAATAAATAAGAATAAATCTGATATAGATTAAGTGAAAGAATTTAGAAAGTGAAAGTAACAAATAGAAAGGGTAGAAATGATAAATGAAACAACCATAAGCTAAACAAAAACAACCAAACAATCTGATGGCTTTCTTAAGCCATCAGACCAATAGTTTGGTTGTTTTTGTTTGGTTGCATATCAACCTCTATTAGCTATTTAATGCCAAAATCTAAATATTTACTATGCAACTTTTATTTATTTTTTTAAATTTGTGATACAAGTCTTACTAATTAGCCCATAGTTGAGGGAGAGGAAGTGGATTCATACCTTTCCCAAGGGTATTTGCTCGTAAGTCAATATAATGAACCCAACTGGAATTAGAAATTGATTCTCCAACTAAGAGCAGCTGGTATTCCCAAGTGGTCACCTATCTAGATGCTGACTGGACTTGATATTGCTTAACTTTTGTTCAGTGTAACATTCCCTTCCAGATCAGCAGTTGCAACAGTTTTGATGTCCTCAAGGACACATGGCCCAGTGAATATAGGCAACGGTTAGTTCCAATGTGACTTGACCCAAAGAGTTGTGAGATCAATACCTGGCTACAGCAGTGGTGAACAAATAACTTAGAAAGTTGTGTTAAAGGGAAGTAACTACATGTCATCCGGAAGTGACATCACATACAGAATGAGAATGATATACCTCAGTGATTGAAATAAAGGGTTCGGTTCAAAATTCCTACCACCTGAAGAAGGCCGAAGCGTACAACAGCGAAAATGTCGTAAGCATAGCAACAGTCCAAACTGTGCAAATAATGTAAATAATCTCAGAAGTATAGACAAATCAAAGACTTCATTGGATCCAAATGAGAATCCTTTTTTATAATGGAATACACAACTGCACTAAAAGAGTTCAACTTCTTTCAGGCTAAAAGATTGGAAAAAAAAAAACAATTCTAAGTGTATTTTTCTTTTCTTAACTCTATTTTAAAGAAATTTAAAACACGTTTTAAGAAACAAATGAAAAATCAATTGCTAACATTTTTTTTATTAACTTTTGCTTCATATCTAAAATTATATTTTAAGGTAATGTGAAATTTTAAATTGTTTTCTTAATAAAAGTAGATCTTTGTGTCAATTGTATAATGCACCGCCCACTTTGTATATTATATATTGGTAAAAAACAATTTTTTTTACATGTTACCCCACTCTCCACATAAATTATAAAATTTCAAAATTATAAAATTTCAAAAAAAATTTTTTTTTACATCTGTTACCCCACTCTCCACATAAATTATAAAATTTCAAAAAAAAATTTTTTTTACATCTGTTACCCCACTCTCCACATAAATTAAAAATTTCAAGAAATTAAATTTTCTATGAAAAATTTGTTAGTAGTTAAACACAGGAATCCCCAAGGAATGTAAATCATCTATTTTCTTTTTTCAAACAACTGGCAAATTTTTCGATAATCTGCTCCAAATAGTAAAATAAAAATGCAATGAAACTATGACATTTATATACATTTATAGTTTTATATATATATATATATATATATATATATAATTGTCTGAAGAAAAAGAATTCTGAAAAATAATGAATTTTTACAAGAACTGTTTTCATTTTTCTTTTTAATTATAATCATTTATAATTTCAAAATTATTTAAAAAATTCTTCAAAATGTGATCACTAAGGTATTAAGTGATGACTATATTTACTAATAAAAAAATTGAAAAGCTTAATGCAAACTTTGTTTGATGTATATTCAAGTGCCTTGCAACATAGACATTATTAATTTAGTGCTGCATCACTAAACAGGGCTGTGCTCCCCCAAAAACAACAGTGCTAAAACTGCATATGCTTCTGCATACTTGTTTCCCTGACAGCTACAATCTTCAAAAATTTAAACATTAATATCAATTGCCATCTCTTATCTAGACTCACATCCTTTCCCTGACAAACCTTGCATCATGTTCTTCTCCCTTTCTACTCTACTCTCATGCAGCTCTCTTCACAATAGTGTTCTCATCTTTCATTCTCTGACACCCCTTGTACTGCCTTGCTTGGGGTGAAATGATTATAAAAAATAAACAAAAAACAAAAACAAAAAAAAAAATTATTTTCATAAAATGTTGTTTGATTTACGTTCTGCCTTCCAATAATCTTTCTTAACAATTATGTATTTATTCAGGTTTTATTTACTTGAAAATCAGTATTTTAATTCTCAAATTTTTTCCTTAAAACCTGGGCAAATAAAGATCCATAAACGCATATTTTCTTGGTGTCAGTTTTTCCACAAATCTAAAATATAATTACAAACTATGATTTTAGAAAGTGACAATTTCACTGAAATATGTTGAAAAATTGCTAAGTTTTCATCTGAAATCAAAGAAACATGAACTTACATGGTTACAATATACAAAAAATGTGTTGCTTAAATTGATGGTAGAATGATATAAATCAAAAATAGAAAAAATGTTTTAAAATTACAGCCAAATCCAAATAGTTTGAAAAAGATAGAGCAACTTTTAATTTAGTTGCTTAAAAATGTTTTTATTCTCTAAGCTTTAAAAAAAAAAAGTTGTTTACCTTCAGCTGTAAGTGCTTCTCGAATGCCTCTGGTGGTTGGGGTAACAATGGCACTTAGAGAAGCTGTCTGGCTGATCCTTCGGAAGAGGACACTTAATTGATGTGTGCAGAAGTAAAAGTATGGACAGTGTCCAGATTTCAATTGGCCAAAGACTGAATGAAAGCTGGAGGACCTGAAAGAAGACAAAAAAAGAATTGCCTGCAAATAGCATTGGGCAACAAAGATTTTGCCTCTGGAATAAAGAAGCTGATGCAAGATTACAGAGGTCATCACATTTTGCTCTCTGCAATTTGCTTGGACTTCATCAGCGAAACTGCGAACCGGGAATACTTTTGTGTCCCAGTTCTCCATTTTCTTTTTTTTAACATAACGAACTAAAAAGTTAGATTAATAACTACCGAATGCACAAGACAAACAATCCGGTCAAACAGGTCAAACATACCCCAATGTCAAAAGAGATCAAGCTGCATGTTTTTAAAAGACAACTGGAATAACAAATGCAAGGGTCTCTGAAAGTCTCTCTGAGTCAATCACATGCCAAAGTAGCTATGAATAGGCTTTGCTTAGAGAAAGCAGTTTGACCAGTTGATATACCCTGTGTAAAAACACAGATAAACAATCATGACTCACAATAATTTAAGTATCTTTGCTCTTGTTCTACACATGTGGTCATAATTTGGGGCTATTTTACTTATTTCTTAAATTACTATCTGGGGTTTGTGAAAAGAAGAAAGGAAAAGAGAAAACAAAAAGTTAGAAATGAGAACAGGTGGAATATGATTTCATGGCAAACCTAGGTTTTCTTCTTCTCTGCCTAGACATTGAAATGCTACAAGTCTCTTTTTCTGCTGTTTGTTTTTCTTCTTCTTATCTCTTCTTACCTCCATGTCAGTCAGAAGTTCCTCTTCCAATGGACAAATTTGTACCCATTGTATAAGGTCAGAAATTATATAGCCTTTATATAGGTTTAGAATTTATATAGACATTATATAGGTTTACAATTGGCATGGCCATCTCAAACTAGTTAGATCAGGCATCCTAGTCTGAGCATGCATCTTTTCCAAATTGCAAACAGCTGACTAAGCATGCAAAACATTGTGGCCTTTTTCAATCCTGGTAGTTGTGTTGAATGTTCCTCACAGTGATATAATGAAGGCAGAAAAAGAAAGATATTTAATAATTGTTCCAAATAGATTTCATAACATGCATTACTTTTCAGCTCTAACAAAACTGGAGAGACGTAAAGCTAGAAATAAAAACTACTGTCATTTTGGTTTTGTTTTGTAAAATGACATCAAACTCAAGTGATTTATGGACACATCACGTGGAAACACCAGTTCTGGTTCTTGTAGGATCACTGAAGTTAAGCAACATCAAGCTTGGTCATTATATAGTTGAGTAACTTCTTAGGGATATTTGCAACACATACACAACCATTTCTGAAATTGGAAATCAGAGAGATGAGTTCCAATTCAAGTTGGGTTCATTATATATTTATTTATGTGCAAATACCCTTGGGCATGGTATGAATCAACCACTTATTTCTACCAGGAATAGGTTAATTAGAAGAACTTGTATCTGTAAAATCATTATCTAATAAAAAGAAGAAATTTTTTAATTTCAAAAATATTTTTGGCACATTTCGATTCTTGGAAAAACAGCTGCGTTTGCTATTTATCCAAAACCAATCAAAAGATTTCCCTCCAAATTCCGAGAAGTGAATTTGGCGCCTATGAGTTAATTCAATTAGTCAACAAACATCTGCTGCTGAAACCCAAGTTGCTCTGATCCAGAAGAAATTTGGTAACCACCAGATGAGAATTGATAGGAACATCAAAGATACTCCCACATCAAGGAAAAGTCTTCAACTAATGTGATTGTTCTATTCTTTCCTGTTTACCACAAACTTTTCTTTGAAAATTGTACCAATTTTTTAAAAATTATTCAGAGAAGTATTTTTTTCCTACATTTTATGTAGTTTTCTTTTCTGAAGACCATATGCAGCGTTATAATTTTTATTGTAAAAGGTTGAATTTTATTTGCATTGATTATTTTTGCATACATGTTATTGACCATCATTTGGCACACACTGCACTTAATTTATGTAATTCTGTCAATTTTGTGTGTTAACAATAAATTTATCGTTTGTTTTTAAATTTAATTCATATTGTCTGCCTTTGTTGTGCCCATATAAATTAAATGTTAACTCAAACATTTGTTTGAACTATTTTTCATTGTTTTGTTTTTTTTTACCAAATACAAACATTTAAAAAATAGGTTGAAATTACAACTACCCAATATTCGCACAATTTCCTCCTAATCATTTCAACCCAAGAAAAGCCGTACTGCCACTGGTGCGCAGGGGGTTACATAAGAGGATGAGAAAGAGGAACTAATTACATGGGATGTCAGAGAATGGATAAGAGAAGGATGAGAACACTGGTGTGAAGAGAGCTGCATGAGAGTAGAATGGAAAGGGAGAAAAACACAATACAAGTTTGTTAGGGAAAGCATGTGAATCAAGGAGATAAGAGGTGGCAATTGACTTTGCATTTAAATTCTTGGAGATTGTAAGTATATGGAAGGGAATTCCACAGGCGGGAAGTGCGAACAAAGAAGCTGATAGAATAGAAGTTGAGGTTACATTTAATTAGTTTCACTGTAAAATGGTGGGACCTAGCTGCTAGTCTAGTAGCTCAACTGAATTCATGCAGAGGGGGGACCAGGGAGCTAAGCTCATTGGAACAGAAGCCGTGAAATTATTTGTAGAAGAGACAGAAGGAAGCCACATTACATCGGTGAGAAAGTGACTGGAATTAAGCTAACAGGTCAGGATCAATAACATTGCAGATTCTCCGTTGGATTTTGTCAAGAAGCCTGAGATGAATATCAGAGGCACCCGACAAGATGTGACAGCAGTATTCAATGAATGGTCAGTTGCTTTGCTTTGTCAGCCACGGCAGATTTCTTATTGAGGCAAAAATAAATCGTTGTGTTGTCAGCATAGATGCCTACTTGGGATCTGATTACATCAGGGAGATTATTGATGAAGATCAAAAAAAAAACGTAAGACCTAAAATAGAGCCTTGAGAGACACTCGCATTTGTATGATAATATCTGGAAGCATGCCCCATTCAATACTACCTTCATTAAGCAATTTGCAAGAAAAGACTGGATTGGGTCAAACAATCGTCTCTGTAGCTTGCATAGAAGTCCAGAATGCCAGACTCTGTCAAATGCTTTGGAGATATCTAGGGCAACAGCTCAAGCTTTGCTGTTTTTATTGAGAGCCTAGTATATATACTCTGTGATGGTCGTTAACATATCAGCAGTAGACCTGGTGAAGCGGAAACCATACTGCTTATCAGAGATGAAGCCGTGCTGTGAGATGTTGAACCACTTCAGCATTGATAATAGCCTTAAGCATTTTTCCAAAAATCAGTAGGAGGCTGATAGGATGATAAATAGAGGGGTCTAAGGATTCTCCAGCCTTCTCAAATACAGGAACCGCAGAGGGGGCCTTCCAGCAGGCAGGAAATCAAGAAGCAGAGAAGCAGTAGTGGTAGAGTTTGAAGAGAACAGAGGAGAGGCACATTTCTTCAAGACAATGATTGTGATTCCGTCACCTCTGCTCACCTTAATGGAGGTCAAGCTTTGAAATTATGTTAGAGACCAGCAAGGGAGTAATGTGATGTCACTCAGTTGAACCTCAGTTCTAGGTGGGAAGTTGGGTGTGGATACCCTGGACGAATCAAATGTCGAGTTGATGGAGAATCTGCAAGCAAAGCATTCAGCCTTGTCTGTTGAAGATGTGAGGACCTCAAATTCATTGATTAACATGGGGATTGAGAGCTTGCTGTTATTTAACACATTTTTACAGAGCCGCCAGTAGTCTTTGTAGCCAAACTTGCAGGATGCTATATGCTGTTTCATTCTTTCAGCAAACAACAGCTGAGCATCATTTAGAATCCTCTTGCACTGATTACGAGCAGAAGCAAAAAGGCAATTATTATGGTCAGATGTCTGGCTCCGATAAAGTCAGAAGAAGTGATTCCTGTGGACAAAAGCTGCCGAGCTAGCAGGGGAGAACCAGGGGAACAAATGAGGTTTAAATCGTAACTTTCTGGTTAGGATAAAAGCACTGATGCCAGCTTTAACCCAAGAAGAAACCTTGGACGCAGTCTTCAACATAAAGACTAAAAACTTTGTTCCAAGGAATGTCACAAAATTGCAAAATGACTCCCAGTCTGCTCTTTGGTAGCAGTAAGATATTTTGCTGATTTGGGGTTCCTGGGAGGAGGAGATGTGAAAAGAGATATTAATGGAAAGTACAGTATGATCAGAGTTGTCAAGAGGGCAAAGCTGCATAACATGGCAAGGGTCAGGGATAGAAGTGAAACAGAGATCTAGCAGTGAGTTCCACTAGTGTTATTAGAGAAATGTGTGGGGGAAATCGAGTAAGGGATTGAATGATTAAAAAGTTCATGGTATGGACACCAGCAAAATTTGTGACAGAGTTTTCTGGCCACTTGGCGTGGTGGGCATTGAAGTCTCCAAGCACAAATATATGAGTGAACGGATGAGAGGAAATGGCTTTATCTATATTTTTAGAGATACTGTCTAGTACAGAACAGTCAGGAGATGAAGGGGAGTGGTAGAAAAAGAAAAGATAGCTCATCGAGCTTAGTAGAGAAAGATGGAGACACATGTAGGTATGATCTGGAGATTCAAGAGAAATCACCCTAGCTAGAGGAAGATCTCGCTGAAATAAATGCCAATTCCATGCAGAGGGGAAGGTAACCAGGGATATAGAAATCAGAGGAAGGAATAGAAGGGTCAAGGTTAGTTTCACAGAGAGCTAAGATGTCAAGTGAGTTTTCTTTGATGAAGGATTAAATGCTGCAAAAGTTGGTACGGATACCACGGACATTCGAGAAAGAGATGTTAATAGGTTTAGGTGATTTTTGTTTAGCTTGTTTAATTTTAATTCTTACTTTGTGTGATGTCATAATTATGGATTTTTCGGTAAGGAGAGGCCTAAAGGAGTAGTATCAGTTGGTTGTCAAATGCAACCTGTGTAGGAAGGAAACTGGTGCAGACTGCAGGATAATGAGGCCACAAGGTTGCCCACCGAAGGCACTTGCAGAGACACCCATCCATGCGCAACATGGCACTACAAGATACCCCAATATTATTCAACTGTTGATCAGAGCAGCCTCTCAAGACGCTACGCAAGAGTTCAAGCTCCTGACTACCAGTTGGAAGCAGCAACTAGGAAACTGCCAACCTGGTACCCTCAAAATGAAGAGACATCACCACCATCCGCACACATTGCAAAAAGCTTATGACAGCAGTACTATTAAAACCTGAGTAGAGGAAATAAATTGAGAACCCTTTTCTAAACAGGAAACAAGGGATGGGCCTCTACTCCTGTTCGAAAGAAGAGGGAGAAGTATGAACTGGGCGATACTCTAATTTTAAAGAAAATGAAATGAAAAATATTTTTTAAAAAAATTAAAAATCAAAATTTCCGAAGTTTTAGTAAAGTCATGAGATCTCTTACTAATCACTATAAGAGAATTTTAACATGCTTTTAACATGCCTTTCCTTAGAAATTTAAAAAAAAGAAAAAAAAAAAAAGAAAAAAGAGACCTTGTAGTCTGGATGTCTAAAATAGCTAACTGAAATCTTAACTGACACAAGTATATTTTAAAATTTATCCAATGCTACAAGTGACAAAACATAGAAAAAATAAAATAAATACATAATTTTCAAAATTAAAAAGCTCAGAAAAATAGCTGACATTTACTTTTGGCAAGGGTATAATCATTAATTAACAAGCAATATAAAAAAGAGACGGCCATAGATGGGATATGAGTCAATGTAAACAATCCTTTCCTTAGCTGCATAGTATGTGCTTCACTAGGGCTAGATACAATTTTGAATTCAGTTTTCCTTCTGCTAGACTGACTGCCAGACAAGGCTACAGAACTAAGTCTGTTTTATTTAATCATAGCTGGGGGCAGGGAGAAGTTTTAGATTCATACCTTTCCCAAGGGCATTAGCACATAAGTGATGTAATGAACTCAATTAAAATTTTAACTCGTCTGATTCCTCAATCCAAGCTACTATCCATTACCCTATCGTGCTTCCCATTATAGGCTAAAAGTAATCTTGTGCAAATTAACTCTTACATTGGGGGTCAACTGCTCTATTTAGTTGCCTTGATATTCGAGTATAATTTGGCATGAGGTGTTAAAAGTAAAAAACTTATTTTTCAGCACTTTGTGCAATGAAATATTTAAAAACCACAAATACATACCAGTCATCTTGCAGTGAGTCATATATCTGATCGCACAAAGGTAAATTCTGTAAAGACCTAAAAAGAAAAATAATAATAAACCAGAGAAAATCATTAGTGTCAAAATTGCAATATGAGCTCTGGTAAAAAAAAAAATACTAGAGAAAACCATTATCAAAAATTGCAATATGAACTCTGGTAAAAAAAGGGTTACTGAAAATTAGGTTTGTAAGTTCCAAAAATTCAGTTGTTCTTGTCCTTAAGGACACATGGCCCAGTGGATATAGAGACCATGTTCCTGTGACTTGACCCAAAGAGTTGTGAGTTCAGTGGTGAACAAGTTAAAGGGTTAGAGGGAGATAACTCCTGACTTCCAGAAGAGGCACGAGGCAAGGAATGGAGTTTATATACTCCAGTGATTGTAATAAAGAAGGCCAGAGCATACAGCAGCTGAAATGTCGTACAACTGGCAACAAAGATAAGGACAATAGTCCGAATAATGTAAATACAATAATAAACCAATAGTATATTTCATTATATGTTCATTATTCATCATAAACACAGGGTGCTTCGTCACTAATCTATAATACCAGCAACAGATGAGATATCTTCATCGGATTTGTTATGGACTTAGTTTTTATTCACATTGCATTTGTATATTTCAAGTATCCTGTTGACAAAATGAATCCCTAAAAAATGGCTACTCCTCAAGAAAAGTCACAATGAGTGTCATGGTTCATTGAAGCAAAATGAAAGATATGCTATTAAATGAATCCCACAAAAACAGCTACTCCCCAAGAAAAGACTCAATGTGGGTCATGACTTATTGAAACAAAATCAGATATGCAGACTCAGCAAAACGACAGAACTAAGTATGGAAGAGATCCACCATTATGTCCATCAATTCGTTCATGGCACAAGAAATTTATGAAGACAGGAACATTGTTGGATAAAGAAAATAGTGGACAACCAAGACCATTTGACAAAAATCGATCGAGTACTGTCTTGATGTGCTTTGTGCAAGTAAAGGCACCCATAGAGACATGGATTAAATTAATTAAAATTAAATAAAATAAAAATTCAATACCTACTCTTCATTTTGTAATAATTTCTACATATTTGTCTGTTCATTTGCTTTCGTAATAATTTTTTTTTAATTTTAAAGATGATAAACCCTGTATGTTTACTTACTAGTAGTATCTTTCTTATCCATGGAGGATATATTTAAAGTCCCTTAGCAGATGCCAATGGCTACATATAGTAACAAAACCTTGTATACAGGTTGGCTTAGTTCTTTGAGGACATGTCTTTTAATAGCTCTTTTTTCTAACTTGTTCTGATTATTTTTTTTCTGATAGATGATGACAAGCATTAAACTAACTCTGCAAATGAAAAGCTAAACTGGAATCATTGCCTTAAAGACAGATTATAGTGATTTAGAAGGTCAGATGACACCAAAGCCAAAATATTATGATAACAACCAAGATAAGGACAATAATCTAAATGTAAATGATGGTTATAGTGATTTAGAGATTGCCTTCTAACAGTTCCATGGTCATTTGTTTTCAAAGTTTGCAATGAGCAAAAGTTGATGGGGATTCTACAGTAACAGCTAAACATAAAACACCTGCTAAGGGTTTTAATATCATCAGAAAACCAAAACTTGTATGAAATGTGCAGATTATCAATAAAAATTCTAAAAAGTCAATGCCATTGCTAAGGAGCTCAATGTTTCAAGCTACTCTATCGAAAGAGATGTGCATGAGGACCTTTGATACAAATCATATGTGATGCATAGACGTCAATTTATGTTTGTCAAAGGCAAAAGATAATTGTCTGATTTGCACGAAGCACTTATTGAGCAAGTTAAAACATTAAGAACTTGGAATGCTTTGGTTTTTCTCTTTAATCTTGATCAAAATGTAAACTGAAGGAAGACAGAGACCCAAAGTTTCTGGCAAATGTGATGGTTCTGGGTGCTGTGAGCAACAAAGGAGATATTGTGTCTCCTCACTTCTCTCCTCAGGGCTTAAGGGTCAATACTGTAGACTATAAGGAAGTGTTGGGGATGGTTGTGAGGCCTTCCATAAAGAGCGTGAGATAAGAAAGACTGTACATCTACCAACAAGACTTTGCAGTGTTTCATATGGTCAAAATGAACCAAGAATAGATGGGTTACATTTTTACATAATCATGTCACCCCAAATATATAGCCTTCTAGCTCTCTTGACTTGAATACCCTGGAATACAACAACTGGAACATAGTGTCATATGCCTTCTTCATCTATAATCACTAATGCAATTATACACCAATTCAGGGATATTTACATTCTTCACATCTATGGACGGATACGAGTTATCTCTCTTAGATGGACAACAATAAAAAAAATAGAAGTAAACAGATAAGATTGGTATGATCGGTATATAATCTCTCCCAGGTTGCTACTTTATAAACAGATGCACTAACCAACAATCCAAGAATGGTTTTTGGTATAAAATTTTAATATATGAACAAAATACTAAAATAAAAGAAAAATAAGTCTGAGCAAGATGTCCAATGACCTCAAAAACTTATGTTGGGATACCAAACTTGTCGAAATAACAAATTACGACAAATTAATACGAATACAGAAGATTAACACATAATCAAAAATGGGAGAGGATATATACAGTATTATTGAACATGTGACATGATGTTTGCAATAATATAATATTGGTGGATGTATGTATTTAACTCTAACACAGGGCCAAAAGTATAATAACTTATCTTTATATTCAATTCTCTTTTTCTCTTTCTTTCTTCTTTTCTTTCTTCTTTACATAAACTCAGATTCAAATGCTGCCCGACTGTAATAAACTTGTCTGAAATTTTCTTCACTTTCTTCAATCAAATATTGTATTCTCGGCAAGGAAATGTCTCTGCAAATTTCTTCACTTTGGTTTCTTCAACTGAACGTAATCTTCTCTGCGTCAATATCTTTCTTCCTTGATGAACAATTCAGTCTATTCTTCTTCTTAATTTAACGAATAAAAATATATACTCTTATGATTTTTATCCGAAGTAGCTGTAACTGAATTGGTTGAGTTAAGTCATTATAAAAATGCGCTTCCTCTTTCCATTCATAAGCTGTCACAGCTTCAGCATAGAAATATCATGACTTGTCTATTCAAAGTCTAATCTGCAACTGATTAAATTTTCTGACTTCCTCATAACTTGCATTTAGGTGCGAATTTTAGCTCCTGCTGCTTCATGACCCCTCATGTCTGGCCCTTGTCTAGCTTCTGTCTAGACATTTGTTACTAAGTGTATTTGGGTCAGTTAACCTCTGTCCTGCTATTCCCAAAATGACTATAGGCTCCCGTGACTATTCTCTGTTGCCTCCAGAGTCTAAGCTTAGTATGGTATGTGTGTGTGTGTGTGTTGATCTGCATTCGTAACAATAGTCAAGAGCGAAATCAATCAACCCCCCTCCCCACAACACTAAAAATATAATTAGCACAGGCCCAAAATAGATAAAGATCATTTGCCTTGAGTACGTCAATGTTTCAGACATCGTATTGAAGCAGTTATTGATGCTAACAATGAATTTGTTAAGTAGATTACATCAAGAAGAGTCTCAAGATTATTCATACCAATTTTTTTTTTATGACTTACATATCTTTTATTAAATTCATGCAAATGTCCTCAAAGAACTCACTAACCCTATATATCATTTTTTCTTATTTCTTTGACTGTTATCCTCATATTTATTGTCATATGAACCAAATCCTTTAGTCAACTGGGGTAGGCCGTTCTCGTTCCACATGCTACACTTTTTCTGGATATCTGAAGTTCTGTTATTTCCCTTTGTAACTCAAATAATGGGTTCAGTTAAAAAATTCCAACATATTATCTGAAGAAGGCCGAAGCACACAACAGTTGAAACATTGTGAATAGGACAACAAATATGAAAACAACAGTCCAAACAATCTAAATAGTTACAATAACTCATTTAAAAAATATAGAGATGTTTTTTCTTATACACACCTATGATAAAGTTTAATCTATGAACTAGATAAAACAATAGATTATTAATAATAAAATAGAACAATTATAATAAAAAAAAACTAATAAAAAGTTATTTTATAGATAAATTTGTTCTTTTTATAAGGTACAAGAGCCTAACAACAATAACAAATAAAAAAGAATAATTATAACAATAAACTAATAAAAGTCATGCAATTTTTAGAACATTCATTCTTATTAGGCACAATAAGAGATTTGCAGTAATGACTAATAATAAAATTTATATGATGAGCAGAAGGTTCTTTGTTACTGTAGATTTTATTGGGCAGAACAGAGATTAACAATAACTAATAATAAATACTATAATAATATTCTATAATAAAACTTATGTGAGAGAAGATTAGTTTAGATTGTAGATCTTAGCAAACATCAGTAAATAAAATCCAAAGAAGAATCAGCAATATTATCAGTCCTGATCTGGCAATCTCTTTCCCACCACCATAAGATTGCTTCTCTGTGTATTTTCTATATAAATACTTTCATGAAATTGTTCAGATGAGCTCTTTTCTCTGGTAACTAGACTTTTTGAATTTAAGCACAGTACTAGACCAGTGTCAAAATTTTATCAATTCACAATTGAGCTTGCTAGATGTAGCTGTAAATTCTATGCTAACAGTTTCTTTTCTTGCACTTCTCATTTGTGGAATTCCCTTTCAGCTCCATGGTTTCCAGCCAACTTTAATCTGCAAAAATTTAAATGCAATGTCCTTCTTACTCTTTTCTCTTCCTGCTCATTAGGAATGTTTCTGTTTGTAATTCTTCCACACCCAGTAACCCCTTCTGTCTTAGTGGGGCCTTAATTAAAAAAATTTAATTGATTAAGGCCACTAAGACATTTCAAAAAGATATATTTTTGTTTCCTTTTTATAATCAAAAACTACTTTCCTCCTTTTTACTTAAAGAAAGTGCTTTTTTGCCTTCTAACACACACACACACACACACAAATTCCCAGTCTTTTACTCTTTGAGATCATAAACAAGTAAAACTTTACCTATTTCAAGGGCTAACATCAAGTAACTGAATCCCGAAGTAAGAGAGAATTCTTGTATCATTTTGCCATACATGTAATGTATTCAACATATGTTAAGCTTTCAGCCATATATTCCATAAAACTCAAGCAGCAAAGGAATGTTGTATATTAATACTTTGTTATTTTCCACTCCATAAAGCAATTATAAGAATTATACAAGATAGAAACAGACAAAGCAAATATTTATTTTAAATTAATATTTAAAATAAATATTTGCTTTGTCTGTTTCTATTCTGCTTATGTCAGAAACGAGTAGGTGAAAAGCTTGGGCAAATAAATGAAACAATTTAATACAACTATTTTACATGAACATCGACTCATCAAACAAAAAAAAAAAAAAAAAAGAGTTGAAGACACTTGCAGGTTTGGTTTTATGCTTAAATTAACAGACACATATACAAACCAAAGTTTTCTTTCCAAACAGTTGGTTATCATAAACTGAAAATGTGTAATAGCATCACTGGAAATTCCTCCTTTAACAATACTTGCTTATTCATGACTTTTCTTTGTCTTTGTACTTTTATCTATGTGTAAACTTGTTCCATAGGTTATGTAGCTTTGAGTTTGAATTTTGTTTAACGGCATATCAATCTTTGTGGGTTATTTAATGCCAAAAAGGTGGAGTTTTAAGGTATCTTTTTATTAATGCTCAGTTATAGTGAGAAGGTTGATTTAGTCAGATTGTAATGAAAATTTTTGTTTTTATTTTTTTATTTTAGAAAACTGAAAATGTCTTCTAGTTTAGCATTCAAAAATGTTTTGCTGAGAATATTTTTTTTTCTTTCAAAAATGTGTTATGGTAATAATTTTTCTTCAAAAATTTATTGTTGGTAATATTTTTCTTTGAAAAATGTATATTTTTCTATAAAAGTGTATTTTTATACTTTCATAGTTTTTTGACCTCAGTTTGGGGGTTAACTATTTGGTCATAGTTGGGACCCTAACAGGTGCTACCACTCCAGGTCAGGGTGGACCTGGGAACAACAGCAATTAGGAGGTGGTTCCATGTTCCTCACAACCTTCCAATCAGAGGTCTTGCTGCCAGATGCAATTAACCGTCATGCCCAGGACCTTGTTTCATAGGTTATGTAGCATTTTTCTTTACTTTTCCTTTTTTCAATGTTTCCTGTGAGTGTTAAATTCCCCAAGCATTCTTTCTTCAAAATACATGTCCCAAAAATTTAAATTATTCCTTTCTGATTTTTAACTAGAGTTTTTTCAGTTACTTTTCTCATTCTTTTTCCACAGTATTCTTAACATTTACACATAGCATAACTTTCGAGAACCAAAATGCAGTTCTACAAACTACCTTCTGTCTCCCTTTTGTCAAGGCCCAGTGGAAAGTATTTAAAAAAAAAATCTCTGTTTCATACACCATCAGGGTAATATTCAAAAGTAGCTCAACCTTATGGAGAAATCTCTGCCAAGTGAAGCCTAACAGAGGAGAGCATGACCAAAAACTGTGTTTATTTTATTCCTTGTGGTAAAGAATCAGTCAGTCAGTTAATTGCCATATGTGAAATATGCTTGGGCAATCATGTCTCAAAAGAGGTACAACTGACTAGACAGAAGATTTTTTCCCAGAGTAGGTTGCCATTACTTTCTGTGGTAGACTGGTTGCCAACCAAGACTATAGAACCTAATCTGTCCTGCTATTCAACTCATAGGTGGAGGGAAAAAGAGATGGATTAATACTTTTCCCTAATGGTAAGTGCGTAAGTGAATGAAACAAATTCAACTGGAATTTGAACTCTGCTCTCCGATTTCTCATTCCAAGCCCATATCCATTACACCACAATGCACATCAACATTTGGCAAAGAATACAAAGGTGAAACTAGCCACCTGCTAAAAATAAAGCTCAAGGAATATCAAAAAGCAATCATCATAGCTGAGACAATGAAATCAGGCATGGCTGATCATGTACAAAGAGAAAAAGGGGTAATCACAAGACCCTGTAGAATGAAGTAAAAATACTAGATAGAAGAACATTGGAGAGTCAGATATCAGAAGAAATCAGCACATGCAATAAGCTATGAGGTCCTCAGCAGACCTGGCATAGAAATAGATACAAGATGGAAATCATTAATAAATAAAGAGTAATGACAGAAAGGTTTAAACAGCAGCATCAGCAACAAGTAGATTAAGTTCAAGGCTCCATGTTCTAGACTTAGGATTGTCCTACAGTACAATAACCTAATGTATTAAAGGATTTTTTCCTGAATTTGGTGACAGTAATGAGAGCAATAAATGGAAAAGAATAGATATCTAAAAAAAAAAAGAAAAGATATCTAAAAACATGGACAGTGTAGTAAGCAGAATCTACCCAAGAGTTCAGTTTGAAATTACCCAGATTAACAAGCACCTTTAGAAGGTTAGATGACACAATGGCCAAAATATTATGATAATAACAACCAAGATAAGGACAATAATCTAAATGTAAATGATGATATTGTAACTCCCTACGACACATTTTATTAATGATTTATTAGCAATCTGTTGTTAGTACGAAACCCCATCGACAAAGACTGAAAAAGCTTCAGAGTTTGAGAATGAGTGACACGCTATTACAGTCCCCCTTCTTTTTTTTTCTTCTTTAAAACATTTCACCTCAAGCAAGGTAATAATGACACTAAGACACAAGGGGTTACTGAGTGTTAAAGAATATAAGAAAA
This sequence comes from Ascarosepion bandense, assembly GCA_037127315.1. Classification (NCBI taxonomy): domain Eukaryota; kingdom Metazoa; phylum Mollusca; class Cephalopoda; order Sepiida; family Sepiidae; genus Ascarosepion; species Ascarosepion bandense. The sequence continues at coordinate 546,381 of JBBBDQ010000262.1, forward strand.
ATATTTGATTAAAAAGAGAAGACAAAAAACAAGAATTAAGAAGACAGAAGTTAACGATTGACATTACATTTAAATTTTTAAAAATCAAAGTTGACAGGAAAGCAAGTCAAAGAAGTTCCATAAGCGAGAAGCACAAGAGAAAAAAATTAGCAAAGAAATTATGATTACACTTAATTTCAACAATAAAATGATGAGACCTATCTGCTAATCTAGTACTGCACTTAAAATTGTGAAGTTGATGTACCAAAGATAAAAGCTAATCAGAACAAATTGCTATGAAAATATTTATAGAAAAGTTACAGATATGCTACATTGCAGCAGTGGAAAAGTGACTGATGCTGAGATGCCAGGTCAAGACTAATAATATTGCTGTCATGGTGCCCTCCTATGAGGAATGGACTCTTCCTCTTGTTATATGGGATTACCTGTGTGACCTTGTTGGAGCAGTTAACAAAGGCAGTTAAGAGCAGTTAACAAAGACTGTTAAGAACAGTCAACGACAGCTACTAGTCAGGCAATAAGCAGCGTAATAATACCTTCAGACTTACTTATTTCTAGCTACTTATTATTAACCCTTCCTTTGAATATCATGTTTCTTGTTATACTAATACACTGTTTTGAACCTAACTTCTTGTTCCGTGTCTTACTTCTGGCACAAACAGGTCACTACAACTTGGTGATGTAAGATCCACAACAAGTGCAGGTTCTTCTTTTAGTGGCACTTAAATCTTTGAAGATCAACGTTGACAGGAAAACAAAGAGCTGGAAGAGAGTTCCACAAGCAAGTGTGATAAAAGAAACTGCTAGCATAGAACTTATGGGTACATCTAGCCAATTCAACTTATGGGTACATCTAGCCAATTCAACTTATGGGTACATCTAGCCAATTCAACTTATGGGTACATCTAGCCAATTCAACTTATGGGTACATCTAGCCAATTCAACTTATGGGTACATCTAGCCAATTCAACTTATGGGTACATCTAGCCAATTCAACTTATGGGTACATCTAGAATTCAACTTATGGGTACATCTAGCCAATTCAACTTATGGGTACATCTAGCCAATTCAACTTATGGGTACATCTAGCCAATTCAACTTATGGGTACATCTAGCCAATTCAACTTATGGGTACATCTAGCCAATTCAATCGTAATATGAGGAGACTTTGCCACCAATCTAGTAATACATTTAAATTCATAAAGTCTACATACCATACAGGAAAGTTATTCTATTATGTAAAAAAAGCATGTTGAAAACAAACCGAGTTACAAAGATGATCATGTCTTTCAAAGAGACACAAAATGAAAATAGTTACTTTCCTAATGTTTTAAAAGTGAAAACAAGACTTTACAATTTTTGGAGGGATAAATTTTCTTGTCATGTGAAAAATTCTTTCAGAAAAGAAATTCAGTATTAAACAGAAATCAGGCTTACCTTTCATTTTGGATTCTGGGAAACATTTTCATCCATGGAAGATTGGGATGGATCCAGTAAAGACATTCCTTTTGAAAACTCGATTTCCATTTATCTGTTTCTGCTTGTTCCTAAATACACAAAATAGAAAGTGAATTGACACACACACACACACACACACACACACACACACACACACACATATAATTCCAAGTAAAGAGGACTCAAGCAAGTTTTTACTATTTTGAGTGCCCCGGCATTTAATATATTATGAACAGTGCTCAATATAATAAATAGTATAGAGCTTAATAAAATTATATAGTTATGAATTAATTGAACATTGCGACATGGAAATTTCTGTTTCAAGAAAGATTCTCATCATCAGGCAATGTTTGATGTTGGTTGTGCAAATATTTACCTTTGGTTTTCGGAGTATGTATGTGGGAAGATATAACACATGTGTTTCTTTTGACTAATCAGAGCGAAGATTCTTTTTGGGGTTTGGCCCCAAAGAATACATACTAACCAACTTTTTTCTTTTTTGCTTCTTTCATCCCACCCTTCTCCCTTTCCCTCCTTAACGGTTAAGATGTTAACCTGCCTTCAAACATTGCCCGATAATGAGAATCCATCTCGAAACATAGAAATTCCCGTGTCGCAATGTACAATTAATTCATAACTATATATATATGTGTGTGTGTGTGTGTGTGTGTGTGTGCTTAATTGTGATAATATTTAGCAGCAAGGGTGTTGTTTTTGTTTCAGTGTTAATACTTAATAAAACAAGCTTTTTCCATCAAAATATTTATGACATTATTAAGAGGAAAGATCAAAGTAATTGTAATTATTTTTAAAAATTTTTTAATACTTTCTAACTTGTTCGAAATTTCAATAAAAACTCTTGTCTTGATTTCTGTTAGCAGGTAACCAAATCATTACGAGAGTTTACAATGGATAATGTGATATTACATAACTCACTTTTTTCCAACATTAATTTCGAAATTCTTGCAAAAATAAAATAATTGTCAGATTTCAATGAAACTTTCAGGACTTATTCACAAATGAATTAAATTATTTTTTAAATTATTACTTTTACAAAATCCTGGTAAAAATAATATATATATATATATATATTTTTTTTTTTTTAGATCTATTACCTCCAATTTCAAGAAAATAAATCTAGGATTTGACAGACATAAAAACTAAAGTAAGTGAAGTAGAGTTTCTAGATGTCACTTTCAACATGAAAAAAAGGTAGAAGAGAGTACTGGATTGTTATGTGATGTCAGTTCTTCAATATAGCAGTGAATGCTGAACAGTCTCTTTATGGAAGCAACCAAAATGTGGTTCTACAGAAGGATGCTGATGATACCATGGACCGAACATATGAGCAATGATGAGATTTTGGAAAAGATGGAAACAAAAAAGGATACTGATACTTAACATCAGGAAAAGACAGCTGAAGTTTCTCAGACATGTAATGAGGAAAAGGGCTTAGAGAATCTGATATTCACAAGTCAGATAGATGGAAAGCAATGTGTAACATACTTGACGAGCTTGAGCAAATTAATGACAGAGCAGAGTTTTGGAGGGGTAACAGGAGAGAGTGTGTTAAGAGCTACTAAAGATAGGAAGATGTGGAAGGCTATGAATGTCTATGTCCTGAAGGGACACGGCACAGAAAAAGAAGAATTAATAATTGATAGTCACTCACTTGTGACAAGGTTTGGTGCTCCTGCTGTATATCTAGAGATTCCTGATAAATACCAAAAAAGAATCAGCAATATTATTGGTCCTGACCTGGCATCGCAGCTTCAGCCACTTTTCAACTGTCATAATGTAACTTCCCTGTGCCATTTTTATAAGTACTTTCATAGTAATTGTTTTGATGAGCTTTGGTAAATAAGAATGTGTTGTTTTGGTGTAAGGAATACTGTGGTATGTTTCGGTCAGTCATTGCCACAAGCTAAATTTCAGACAAGACAAGCAGACTGAAGACCAGCCTTCTCCTACCCACCCACTTTAGCCTTATGCTACTTTTTTGTAATTTTCAAAATAAATATTGCTTTCTTCTTTGGTTTGAGTTTGAGTTTAATGGCATATCAACCCCTGTGGGTTATTTAATGCCAAAAATTTTAGGTTTTAAGGTATTTTTTTAATGTTCAGTTATAGTGAGAAGGTTGATATAGTCAGATTTTGATGAAAAAAGTTGTTTATTTTATTTTAGAAAACTGAAGATGTCTTCCGGTTTTGCATTCAAAAATGTATTGCTAGTAATATTTTTTTATTTAAAAATGTATTATTGTCATATTTTTTTTTCCTTCAAAAATGTGTTATGCTAATAATTTTTTCCTTCAAAAATGTGTTATGGTAACTTTTTCTTCAAAAACGTATATTTTTCTATAAAAGTCTATTTTTATGTATATATTTCTATAAAAGTCTATTTTTATACTTTCATAGTGTTTTGACCCTAGTTTGGGGGTTAGCTATTTGCCCATAGCTGGGACCCTAACAGGTGCTACCACACTGGGTCAAAGTGGGCCTGGGAACAACAGCAATTAAGAAGTGGTTCCACGCTCATCACAACCTTCCAATCAGAGGCCTTGCTGCCAGATGCAGTTTACCGTCATACCCAGGACCTTCTTCTTTGGTACCTAGACATTATGAATTTAAACTTAATACTAGATTGGCAGCTAGGTCTCATCATTTTACAGTTGAAATGCTGAGATGCAATCGTAAGTTCTACACTGAAAGTTTCTTCTCTCACACTTGGCTTGCAGTACTCTCTTCTAGATTTCTAGTTAAGTTTGATCTTTAAAGTTCTTTAAATCTCAATCGTTATCTTCTTTCTTCATAATTCCTTTCCTTTTTTTTATTGTTCTTTCTCCGAAAGAATGATTTCTTTTTCTCATATTTCCTAACATTCAGTAGCTTAGTGGTTTCTTTGTGGTGAAATGGTTGAAGAAATTAATAATAATCATAGCCTTTAGATGTGTACATAAAATATGCTTTGAGGTAAAGTTCTATTAAAGAAAAAAGGTTTTTGATACACCCTTAATTTAACAATATCCGACAGAGCATATGGAAGCAACAAACTCTTGAGAATGGTCATAGATAAAAGCTTGTTAACCATAACTTTATAGCAGTTTCCGATTACCAAATTAGGAATTTCTTAAGGAATGTATGTAAAGGTAAAAATTAAACTTGAAAAAAAATCCTGCTACATTTGAACTTTCATAGTTTTATAGTCTAAAACTTACCAATGACTATTTTTAATTAGTTTAATATACGACAAAAATGTCAAAATGTCAGCATATTTTGTTTAGTTCTTACTATCAAGATAGCTACAATCTCCAAGAATTTAAATGCAAGCTCAATTGCCATCTTCTATCTTTTTGAATCCCATTCATCTTTCATCCTTTCTTCAATACCCACTGTACAGTCATTTCTTTCAGTGTAACCCTCTGCATACAAGTGGCAGTCCTACCTTGCTTGGAGTAAAATGATTAAAAAAAAAAACTTAAGGTAATCTTTTATTGAAAGTACCACAGCCATTTTCATACTTGTAAGAAATGTGTAAAGTTGATATTTTTCTTTGGAGAAAATATTCTTTCTATAATTAAAAAGTTTGAGTATAATCTTATCAGTGATGAAAGTGTAATTAAAACATGCTGTTGGATATGATTTGTTTTTATTTTCATTTCTAATTTTTTAGAGAATAAATATTTTTTACCTTTTTTTAAAAAAACATTTTTGTCTAATCAAATGAATAAGTTGAAGTATTACAGATGTTTCTTGTTTCTATAGCAAAAGATATTTCTTAGTAAAATAGTTTAAATTGACAAAAATGTTGCCTTCAATAAAAAGTTACAAAATTCAATAAAAACTGAATTAAATCATTGTTTCAGTATGCGGTTAAGTGCGAGAAAGTATTAGTGAAGAAGTGAGAATGAAATGAAATGAATAAAATTTTAGCAGATGTTATTTCCCTCATGAAATTAGGCTTGCCATTTAGAAAGCCAAACATGCAAATGTGGCATGCTAGCTGTAGTTTTCCCATGACTGGGCTATACATTTTATGAACTTTTTTTTTTTTTGTTGCTATTTTGTACAAAACTAAATAAAGAAAAAACAGGCAATAAAACCAACCATTTTAATTTGTTCCAACCGAGTCATTGGATTCTGTAGAAAACTGTAAACTCCATCTGCTTCTTCTGATGTTTTAAGATGTTTGCACCAGTTAAAAGAATGAACAGAAATTAATCGGATTTTTTGTTTAAGACTCCAGTCAACAGGTAAACCATTATAGGCTTGAAGTTCTGAAGATGCCATTGGAACCTCTAAGCTGGAGGACTGTCAAAAAGTAAACAAATAAAATTCAAAATAAATTAAAAATAAAGTAAAAAAACAGGAAACATCATATTGTTTTGTGATATATTACATTGTTAATTTAAGATATTACTACATATAAATGTGTATATAATGAATCCTTAAGAATTAATTTTCCTGCAAAAGTAATTGACTAATTAATAGATTCATTAAGCTAAAATTTACGTAAAATAAAAGAGTTCTCATATCCCAAAATTAAAAGTTATAATTAACAGTTCAGAACCAGAATGAATATTTGAATGTTATATACTGACTGTGTTTCCTAGTGTTTCAATATGAAGTATTGAAATGATAAAAATCACATTGCAGAAGGATTTGGAGGCTGTCTACAGTTTTCTCAAAAGTGTTTTATAAACCATAAAAAAAAACAAACATGGTGTTTAGTTTCCCTAATTTCATGTTCCATTACTTTCAAAACCTGAGACTGACGCTAAACATAGAACACAATAAATTAATGATTTGTTAACACTCCACACATGCACCAAAAAAAAAAAAAAAATGGAGGCCAACCTCCTACACACACACACACTATATATATATATATATATATATATATATATATATATATATATATATATATATACACACAAACACACAAAAAATCTAAAGCGAGCCAAAACCTACCGCGGTTTCACACTACGGATCGTCAGGGCAAAAGCTAAAACACTAAAGATAAAACCAAATAAATAGATATACACTAAGATAAGGAGGAACCATACCAACAACAAAAAAGGGGGGTTTAGAACAAAAAAAGCAAAACACGCTAAATAAGAAAAATTTTATTAAACACATAAATTAAAAAATATAACACTACGCTCTCACACTAAGCAATGAATTTAAGTTCATGAAATTTACATTTGTTTAGAATTTCGGTTTTAGCATTAAGCAGATTATGGGCGGGTTCGAACAAGGCTATCGCTAGTTTTTCCTCGCCACACAAATTACAGAATTTACTGCCTTTATTGTAATCGGTACATTTTTTTATTATTTCCCATTTCAAAATGGGGTCTTTTTTAATTTTAGATCTTATGTCCCAGATGTAATTAGATAAGGTCGTGCTGTGTCTGTATTTTTCATTTTTAAATAAGGTTTTGTGATTATAAAATCTAAGTTTAAACGAATCGTGCGTAGCCCCTATACACGTTTTAGGGTACTTATCTTGCTCATTTTTATAGACTTTAACTTTGCTCTACTTTTGTATATCTTTTGTACTTTGTATCGAGCACTTTTTCTTGTGGTTGGTTCCGTTTGGGTTTTTTTTTCTTTACTGCGGAGTATTGAATGTTTTGTTCTTGTTCCGCAGATTTCTTTTTTTCTCCCCATTTATCCGACGCCTCAGTGCACCGGATTGTAACGGAATTAGGTTCTGTTTGTTAGTGGTTTTTTTGAAGGTTTATCTTAGTATAAATTTACAGCCTACATACTTACAGAGTCTATTTAGTTATTATTTTGATTTTTATATATATATCTATATAGTTTTTTTTTTTTAATCATATCACCCCGAGCAAGGTGGTAATGCCACTGATGTGCAGGGGGCTACGTAAGAGTGAAAAGATTAGAAGAGAGAAAGCCGGAAACCACATCCTAAACAGGGAACAAAGGATGAGCCTCTACACCTGTTCAATAGACGTGGGTGGAGTGTGAACCGAGCAATAGTTTAGTCTATCTACTCCAATTGAAAAAAAAAAAAGAAAAGAAAAGTGAAAAGATTGGAAAAGAGAAAGCCGGAAACCACATCCTAAACAGGGAACATGGGATGAGCCTCTTCACCTGTTCAATAGACGTGGGTGGAGTGTGAACCGGGTGATAGTTATTTAATTACTTAGTTTCTGGTCATAATAAGATTAGACCAGTGCACATTCACTACAATTATATTGTAGAACTTTTGAATATTTTCCATTTGTAAACGAATTATTACATGACCTAGGTTTCTACCATGAGTGGTGTTTCAGGCGATTTTCAATAACTGATGTTACCATTTTTTTTGTTTTTTCTTTTTTTTAAGAATGCTCACGTAACAGTGTTTTTTTAACACTCATGTGGCAGGGTATTTTTGAACATGCAATTTTTAAAATTACAAGGAATTATGACGTTTTCATCCATGGTTGTATGAACCTAAGAGGTATTTTTTAGTATGGTTACACTTGTGGTGCAGTGGATATCGATTCCGGGTAGCCGAGTTCGAATTCCATTTGAATCCATTGTATTCACTTACACGCAAATACCCTTGGGAAAGGTATTAATCCGTCTCTTCCTTCCAGTTATGGGTTAAATAGCAGGACAGATTGGGTTCTATAGCCTTGGTCGGCAACCAGTCTACCGCAGAAAGCAATGGCAACCTACTGCAGCATAATCTTCTGCCCAGTCAGTCGTGTCTCTTTCGAGACATGATCACCCAAGCGTGTATCACGTATGGCACTTAACTGACTGACACTTAGTCATAATTCCTGTTCTTTCATTCAATACATATATATATATATATATATATATATATATATATACACTACATTGCTACACTTTAATGTCTAAATATTCATTGGTCTACACCTACAGATCTTTTAAGTTATAATAACCTCCCACTCCACCACATTAAACTAATATGGTAGCATTTTTTCATCTTTTTATTTTTATTTTGAATTTCCTTCCGACTGACACCGAATCAGTCAAGTTTCAATCACGGCCAGAAGCAAGTGGATGTCTAGCCACAATGATGAGCTGTGATACAGCAAAACAGGCTTGTATGTAGATGACAAATATATATATAATATTAAACTGTGGAATATATATCCATTAGTTTAAACCACTTATATGTGTGTGTGTGTGTGTGTGGGAAATGTAAGCATATTACATCTGTCAATAAATTGAATAATTAACAACTAAAAATCAACACAAATTTTTCAAACAACCTATATATCTCCAAGTGAATAAGGAACAAAGAAAAAATTTTTTTACAACGTCCAAAACATTAATTTCAAACAGTGCTTGATATATAATATATAGAGCTGTGAATATTTATTATAAATTATATTTTAGAACATGTACAAATTTTTTATATATCCACTACAAATTGTACGTTTGTTTCGACATTGAAACTACAATGTCTCATCAATTGGTGTGGACAAGAATGGAAAGCTTCTTGTAGTGGATATATAAAAAATTTGTACATGTTCTAAAATATATATATTATATACAGTAGACACATATAATATTCTATATTATAATATTATATATCATATTTACATAAATAAAATCAATTTTCACTTCAGTTTAGACAACTTACCAAAATTGTTTCAGATATTATTAATGGAAAAAGTTATAAAAAACATTTGAAAAAAACAATTGATTCATAAATCAAAATGAAATTATGTAACATTTTTAAAGAAAAATCTTTCTTCAGTATCAATAGCTATTTCATAGAATGAATGTAATATAAAAAAGAAATGACAAAAGCTAAAATAGAACTGACCTTTTCTGGTTCTTCTGAAATATCAAATGATTTCTTTTCATTATGCTGTTTGTATGTAGCAGACAAATGTTTTCTCAATTTTCTTTGCGAATTTTGTAGAGATGTGGCTGTTGATTGCTAGAAAGAATAAAAACATTTCTTCTCAGTTTTTAATTCAGGACAAAATTCTCTGCATTTTTAACAAAGGATAATATGGTAAAGTCAGAAAGTAGAAAATTAATTATTGTGCCCCAAGTCGAAATAATCAGCTTGTTTTTTCTAGTATGCAACAAAATCTTTGATTATTTTATCAGAGCATTTCCTAATAAAAGTACAACGATCTCTTAATTAGTGCCGTTAATGTGTAAATTAAAAGATATGCGCTAATCATAAGATATGTATTAATTAAATATAATAACTAACAGGAAATTATGTAATTTGTATGGTCAATTTTAGTCTTATTATCAATTATTTTCTAATTTGCATAATTTTTTTTATTAAAATATAGGTACATATTTTCTAGTTTGGGAAATTTTAAGAATCATTAGTATTTAAACCTGAAAATTTAAATTATAATCTTTCCACAGTCTTTTATAGCATATATCTTTTATATTTCAATATTTTTATAATAAATGTAAATTTCTTCATCTAATTAAACCATCCAATTTTTTTTAACAAAAAAAAAAAAAAATCTGAAATTTTTCTTTTAATACCTTCAAAATAAACATGAAAATAAAAATGTTCAAAAAATATTAAGAGACAAATATTCAAATGTGTATTTTTATTATCAGTTTATATTATAAAATTTATCTATTTATAACTGTCTTTTTTTTTAACACTACTGTAATTACTTACATAATGTAATACTCTTTCTCAAGAGATAGTTGTTTCCCAGTCGACATTGATCTTCAAAAATTTAGATGCAATGTTAATCATTATCTTCTGCCCTCTTAAATTCTGTTCTTTTATTGTTCTTGCTCCTTAATGTTTTTTCTGATATTCATGCTTGGTAATCCTCTGTGTTAGTATCTCTGTTGCTTTGCTTGGGCAAAAATGATTAAAAAAATTAAAAAAATAAGCCTGGTGCATTAATTTGATAAATGTGATTAAATTCAAATGCTATCTGTATAATTTTGTCAGGATGAAAATGGTTCTGGTTCATTAGCAGCTGCGAATTCTACAAGTCCTGTAGCCCAACTTTTGATCTAAATGTTTTATTCCCATTTACAAGAACAACTAAATCATTTCATCTTAGGTTGGATTAGCCAGATTCTACATGTCTACATTTGCAGGTTATTTAATGTTGAATTTTGTATGGGGCACCCAGTGAGAATCAAAATTACTATTCATGGTAAACCAGAAAAGATCTACTGTCATTATTTTATGGGTTAAATAACAGGACAGATTGGGTTCTATAGCCTTGGCTGGCAACCAGTCTACCGCAGAAAGCAATGGCAACCTACTGCAAGATAATCTTCTGCCCAGTCAGTCATGTCTCTTTTGAGATATGATCGCCCAAAGCATGTATCACGTATGACACTTAACTGACTGACTGATGAATAGAGCGCAAAGCAGAATCAGGCCATAGATAAGACAAGAACAGTGCGGTTTTGTTAAAGACTCTAGAACAAGGAACACGATAGCTATGCTTAGAATGTTATCAGAATAGTTTAATACAGATGCAGAAGGATGTGTACTTGTCTTTCATAGACCACACAACGGCATCTGACAATACACCACAAAGACTTGATAGACATGCTTGGCAACCTAGACATATTCAGGAAAGACATCAGAACAATCAAGAACATCTACTGGCAGCAAACTGCCTGCATACAGATGGGAAACAAGTTCAGCAGATATACAAAGATAGAAAGGGGTGTAAGACAAGGATGCGTCTTCTCACCAGACCTACTCATACAGCAAGACAATTCTGAAAGCCCTAGAAGTCATGCCAGGATTTGTTATTAGCGGCCACAATGTGAACAATATAAGATTGCAAATGATACAGTAATGATAGCAGATAAGGAAAGGACCACCTACAGGAAGTAGCGGAAGAAAGTGAAACAAAAGGACTACATATAAACTACAAGAAAACTAAATGCATAGTCATCAGTAAAAAGAGGAGCCGAAAATGTCAACTACAGGCTGGGGACACTAAAATCCAGAAATTTATATACTTGGGTAGTGTTCTAACAGAGGACCAAAAGTGTGACATGTGGTTCTACAGAAGGATGCTGAGGATACTATGGACAGAACATGTGAGCAATGATGAGGTTTTGAAGAGGATGGAAATGAAAATGAAACTAATACTTAACATCAGCATCAAGACATTTGAATTTCCTGAATGAGGAAGGAGGGCTTGGAGAATCTGATACTTACAGGTTAGATAGAGGGAACAAGAGACAGGGGAAAGCAATGCATAACATACTTGATGGGCCTGAGTAAATTAATGGCAAAGCAGGGTTTGGGGGGTGGTAACAATGGAAGTTAGTGTTAAGAGCTACTAGGATAGGGAGATGTGGAGAGCCATGATTGTCTATGTCCTGAAGGGACACAGCACATAGAAGATAAATAACAACTTTGGTTGCCTCTTTTGCTAAAAACCATACCTTCTTAATCTTATTTTTTAAGTATTAATGGGCGATTCATTTTTCTTGCTTTTTTCAACTATTATTATTATATTTTAATAAAATTTACAAGTCTCTTTTATGTTGAAGTTTAATTTCTTCTTTTCAGTAAACAAGATATTGTTAAGTTTATTATACTAACTAAACAATACAAACACTGAATTATTTCCCTTAAATTTGCTTAACTATTTTTTCAACTATCCTCATCATATGAAAGCTCCCTTGGAATTGATAAATAAGGAAGGTTAATAATATGAGCTCAGTTAAAGAGAAGATACGAAATATAAGGGAAGTAACTCAGAATTTGCTATGAGAAAATTATTTAACGTAGTAAAATGAACAAAAAGAGTAACTCAAGATTAAGGTCGGTCAGTTAAGTGTCATACGTGATACACGCTTGGGCGATCATGTCCCGAAAGAGACATGACTGACTGGGCAGAAGATTATCCCGCAGTAGGTTGCCATTGCTTTCTGCGGTAGACTGGTTGCCAGCCAAGGCTACAGAACCCAATCTGTCCTGTTATTTAACCCATAACTGGAAGGAATAGACGGATTACCTTTTCCAAGGGTATTTGCGCGTAAGTGAATGCAATGAATTCAGCTGGAATTCGAACTCGGCTCCCGATTTCTCGTTCCGAGCCGATATCCAATGCTCCACAAAACACTTTCTTTTCTTAAATTTTAGACAATTTTTTTTCAAATTTAATAATTTTCAGGGTGCAAAATTCAGGTAAGTTTTACTTTTGCGTTTAAGTTTGAGATATTCAATAAATATTTAAAATGCCAAACGGGCTTCGCTTATCTCATTCGTTGGTCCGATAAATTAAATATATTATATTTAATTATAATTAGATTATTGTAAATTTAATACATCCGATATCTAATTGAATAATAATAGAGTAGGGAAATAATAAACTCTCTGAACAAAAAACGCCAATCGCAAACTTCAAATCTGATCACACTTTTTAAAAAAATCAATTTAAGAAAGAGACAAATTTATATTTTTAGCGAGTAATCAAAATTCAAAATGTTTAATTATTTCTTTTAAACTCAGTAAAGAAAAAAAATCTCACCAATGATCACATAATCCAAAACATAGGAATATTTTTTTAAAAAAACGAAAACAAAAAACTCGTAGTATTCATCAAAACCTTTGCTTTTTTCATTTAATAATTTTATTTTATTTTTATTGATTACCAGTTATAAAATCTATTAAGTTATCCTACCTAATTTACAAAAGCATTTTTAAAGAAAACCACAAAAAAGAGTTGCTAAGTAGATAATTTTTTTTGTCAAATACGATTCAAAGTGGACTTCACTGTAAATATTTTACAAATAACATTAACAAGTTTATCTTGCGTGATTTTCTACATAATTTTAAAATAAAATCAATATTAAATAAATTTATTTTTTAATATTTACAAGCAAAATTTATTTATCTTATTTATTTTAATTTTTTCCATTTAATTTTACTATATTTTTTTCAGTTAATTCAATGCAAATTAACAATATAACTATTAACTAAAAATTATATATGTTTTTTTTTTTATTTAAATTTTAAATTTTGTTTAGATCGCCAGCAACAGGATGATCGTAAATAAATAAACCATACATTTTTTTTCTCTTCTTTATAAAATTCTTTCCCGTCTGAGTCGGATGTCCTTTTTTAGTGTTTCTCCAACAAAACTGAGAATATTCATTTATTGATTGTATTTTTAATGGAAAGAAAAATAACCCTAAGATTTGTATAAATATAGAATCAACAAAAAAATATTATTTAAAAAGTTATAAATACTCACATTATTATTCAATGAATCTTGTTGATCGAGTGCATCCAACAATGTATGTTTTGTTTTTATCATATTTTCGTCGTTATTTTCAAGAGAAACTAGACCCGAATTTTCTAAACTGTTCTTCCTAAAAGGATTCTTCGATCTGAACAAAGGAGAATCGATGCTTCCGAATTCAAAATCCGATGAAAAACTCTTTTCGTGTCCGATTTCATTTTGGTTTCTCTCGTCAAGTAATTTTATTCGCTTCGAATCGGCCAACTTTTTATTTTCCATTCGTCTCTTTTTTCGTCTTAATTTCATTACATCGGACGGCTTCTTCCATGGTGAGAAACAGTCTTCCATTGTTAATAAGGTGTATAAATCCTCTACCACCAGATTACAACGCTTGATATGTTTAAAAATAACAAAAAGGATAAATGGAGACTACGACAAAAATCAACTTTGGCGCTGTTTATAACTTTGCATTCTGGGAAGGAATTAAGTAATCCGATTAGAGTTATTTCCCTTGTTCCATTTCTTCTTGGGCCTCGTGCACGTCTTTTTTTTTGTTCACTGAGGTGCTAGATACAGCACAATCTTTTTTTCTCATCGTGATTTTAAAAAAATACATTGTTTTTCTAATTTAGTTTGCACTGACCTTTATGAAATATCCTTTATTAATAAGTAGACGTGTTAATTCTCGAGAAAATGAAAAAAAAAAAAAGGACAGCGATTGAAATAAATATCTATTTTAGTAAAATTGGTGCTCAGTTGGCAGTGCATTAAAAATGAAGAAGAGTAAGACTAAAAGAAAAAAAAAACGTAAACTGTGAGAATTTCCAACGGATCTCAATCGTTGCGAATTTTCAAAATATATATATTCTGACTTTTATTGGATTAAATGACCTGTGTTTCTGCAGGAATTATTTCTTAAAACCAAAATTTTGTCTAGGAAATTGTTTGCCACATAGCGATTCGATTATCTTTTTTAAGGCCCACGAAGAGCCTTGGAATTTTAGAGGGTTACTATGTGATATAAGAAAACAAAAGGCAAGAAATTAATTTCATGAGGTTTTTTATGATTTTATTTTTACCATTTTTGGATGCGTTGTTGTTGTTGCCTTATCAACTTTTCCGATCAAATTGTTCCACGATGACGCCAAAATTTTCTTGTTTTTTAAACGGCATCCAGTAATTTCCAATGCATTTCATCTCTGCTGGGCATTTTTCATTTTCTTTCTTTTTCTTTTTTATGTTATTTTTTTCACATCGCCTAACATTTTTCTACGTTGATAAACACTAAAACTTCAACGGACACAAAGTCGGAGTACAGTTTACTCGTGTGCTTTATTGTATGTAAAAGTTGTAAATTGAACATATGAGATGGGAAAAAATTTAGGGTTCATTTTGACATTCTGTATCGGACCCAATTTAAGTCGACAGGTTTACTCGTAAAAATAGGGAAAACATTTTTTTTTTAATAATTTTTGCAGATTAACATTTTTTTTTCTGAGATCTTCCTTCTGCCACAAGTTGGTACCTCCAAGTCCAATCCAATTAATCGCTAAAAAAACAGCATAGTATGAAAAAAAAGTTCATAAACTTAATAAAACAAACTTTTTCCATCAAAATATTTATATTATTATTAAGAGGAAAGATCAAAGCAATTTTTAATTTAAAAAAAAAATTTAATCCCTGCTAACATTTTCGAAATTTTGTTAGAAAATTTTGTTTTTATTTGAGTTAGTGGCTAAAAAAAAAGTTTACGACTGTTTTACAATGGGTAATGACACAACCCACTTTTTTTCCCCGGTGACAAACACATTAATTTGGAAATTCTCGCAAAAATCAAAAAATAGTCAGATTTGAATTAAACTTTCAGTACTCATTCACAAATGAATGAAATTATTTTTGTAATTATTATTTTTTTAAATATCTTGGTGAAAATATTTTTTTCTAACTCTGTTACCCCCCTCTACGTAAACCCATGAAATTTTAATAAATTTTAATTAGCTGTAAAAATATTTTTATTAGTTAAATGCAGGACTCATTGGGGCATATAAATCATCTATGTTTTTTTTATTTTAAAGTGGACAACCTGACCGAAAATCTGCTCCGAAAAGTAAGATAAAAATGCAATAAAACTCTGATATAATTTTAATTTGGTAAACTTTTAATTGCTGGAATAAATAATAATTATTAAGGACATTATAGTCGGAAGAAAAAAAATTTTCCTTTACTAATAAAATTTTGAAATAATTGTTTTTATTTTTTATTATAATAATTATAATAATTATAATAATTCATAAAAGTGTTACAAATATTTTAAAAACCTTTTATAGAAACGTTGTTTAATTTCTTTTTTACTTAAGAATTGATTATTATATTGCCTATCGAAAATTGAAAAGTTTAATAAAAATCATTCACCAATTTTATTTTTAAAATAATTAGAAATAAATAAATTTTGGTAATTTTTATTAAGTACGGTGTTCCATAGGGGTCATAACAAGTTTCCGTAGAGGTCGTATTGTTTTTAGAAGTTAACAAGTGTTAATGAATTCCCCTTACATCGAAAACGGCACAAACCACACTTTGATTCTCATTTCATTCTTTTTTTTTTATTAAATTATTCTAAAAGAAATTTAAATTTTTATTTTTTCAGAAAGCATATTAATAAATAATTTCAGAAAAATATGTAATATTTAAACATAAAAATATTTAATATTTCAAAAAAATATTAATAAATAACATAATATAACTTAGTTCGGTTATTTTTAATTTAATTCTTTCTTATTAAATTATTTTAAAAGAAATTTAAATTTTTATTTATTCAGAAAGCATATTTTTATTTATTCAGAAAGCATAGTCTGGCTATAAATCTAAACTAAAATTCTATAAAATATATACTTGCTGAAAATATTATGTTAAATTTTTAATTTTACTATTTAGTTAAAAAACAACAAAAAAAAATTTTAATTTCCAAATGTTACGTTTTAAGCTACATTAATTTTTTTGTCACTTTTGGTCGCCATCCAAACGTCATTAACATCTACTGCTTGTCAATAAATCATTTGTCACCTAATAAGAGGGCTACCGTAGTTAAAGAGAGATTTATATCATAAATTTCCAGACAGTAAGTACTTAATACAAGTTTGAAATCAGATAAAGGTAAGTTTCAATTATAAAAATCGACTTAAATAACGGGTCAAGGAGGTATATATATATATATATATATATATATATATATATATATATATATATTGTAAGATCTTTAAAACAGAAATTGGGCTACTGTTTACATAATGTGTCGATCAATCCATAATGGCGGTAAATTTTTTTTAAAAAAGTTTTTGATTCCGATCAATATAATTTCGGTTTGAACTAAACCACGGTATTTTGCTTACTGTAATTAGTAGATTTAATCTCTTGGCTTTCAATTAAAGCTAAAATTAAAGCTTCAAGAAAACATTTTTATTTTTAAAAATTAAATTTAAATTGAGGTATCGAAAATGAGCAGTGATTTATTGGAGGTACCTACGCAACACTTATCAGATGGACCAAGCGAGTCTCCCTGAAAGCAATATACTGCGCCTCCTCGACCTTACCCTATCTTCCGACCTCAAGTAGAATCATTACATAGTGATGGGTCAATAGCTAAATCCACTGCTAGGAAGGTTGGGTCACTGTGTCGGACCAGGAAGTTTTTTTCCGCCTGAATCCATCTTGCACATATGTAACAAATCAACCATCCGACCGTGCATAGAATACTGTTGTCATATCTGGTCAGGCGTCCCTGCTGTTGATCTCAGTATTCTCGACAGACTCCAAAGGAAAATCTGTAATGTAATTGATCTCGACCTGGCAGCTCGACTCCAGCTACTTTCTCGCCAGCGGGATGTGGCTTCCCTCTGTCTCTTCTACAAATATTTTTATGGCTTCTGCTCCGACGAGCTTAGGTCATTTACAGTTAAATCAACCAAATGCAGGCAACAATTCTACTCCATTAGCTTCTTTTCTCGCACTTCCCGCCTGTGGAACTCCCTTCCATATACCTGCTTTCCTGACAGCTACAACCTACAGGAATTTAAATGCAATGTCAATTCCCTTCTCTTATCCACTTGACTCCATTCCTTTCTACATCACCCCGTTTATCTTGTTCTTTTCCTTTCTCTCTACCTTCGCAACTGTCTTCACTCCTGTGTTCACATCCTTCTCATGCGCTTTCTCTGATATTCCTTGCATCTGGTTCGTCTTTCTCTTCACTCTCCTCCTACCTAAACTTTTACTCTCTTATGTAGCCCCCTGCGCATCAGTGGCAGTACCTTATTGACTTTTGAGCGATTGATACATTTGTAAACAAAAGTTAATTCTCAGGTTTAAAAATATTGCAAAAATAAAAAGAACATCTGTGACATGTTATTTTTTTAAAATTAGCAAATTCAAAGCTAAATCAATCTGATTTACACAAATATTGCTTGTTTATAGCATGAAATTTAGAATTAAAAAAAAGTATTTCTTAATCACAGAGCTCTGATCTTTTTGACGGTAGCTGCCGCCAGGCACCATTTGCTGCTAAACCCAATGTAAAAATCAGCAGGTTCGTTTTCTCGCCGAAGCCAGCCCTGTATTCTTGACTGGCGACCTTGTCACCCCTTTGGACAATGTGCCCAAAAATATAGTTCCTTATTTTTTAGGATAACGTAAAACAATAATAAAATCTAAATGAGAAGTATGAGACAAAACAGTAAAAGTTAAAATAAGTAAATAAAAATATAACAAATAAGCTGTCTTACTTTTCTAAAATATAGGATTTTTGGTCTCTGTGTGAGAAATAGAAACCCCCTTAACAGTCTTTTGGGTTGAGACCTTCTAAGAGGGCAGACGTAAATTTGTTTTTTCCAGTGGCAGCACATTCGTTCGGTACTGTTTAGGGAATAATTCAATTGTCATAGACCACGAAGTGCCAACGAGTTTTCACAGCTGCACAAGTACTGTAAAGGAAATAAAACCTTTTATAATACATACCCGCAGTTTGTCAGTTCTCTCACGCACGTTTCATGTGGCAATGGCAATTACACTGACCTCTGAACTAAGTGGCTGATGTGATGTGGGATAATAGCCAGATGTGAAGATAAACTAAGTATGGTTGACCAGAATTGACATAATTGTCCAATTTTTTTCCAGTAAGGGAAGAAACCATGAGACCCATGACCTTTTAATGTAACACAGAAAATACTATACTTGAAAAAAAAAAAACTTCTAATACACACACAAAAAAAATACTTTAAAAATCTATTGGCTCGATGATTTGTATCATACTTTTCAATTTTCGATTAGTAAATGTAGTCTTCACTTAATAACTAAATAAACTAACCGTGACAAGGTTTTGAAGGATTTTAAAATATTTTTGAAACTTTTTAAATCATTATAATTAAAAAAGAAAAAAATGAAAAAAATTCTTGTAAAAATTCATGAAAAAACATTTTTCTTTTGACTATACATTGTATTTTGGTATTTAAAAGAAACCAATGAAACTCGCACAATAAAACGGAAATTGAAAAAAAAAAACTAGAATATGTAAATCTTTAAACGACCCATACCTCTTCTTGTGTCTACATAAAAAAAACTATACATGATTAAATTTCTTGAAAATGAACTATTTAATAAACGTAATGAAATTAATGTCATATGTAAACATTGCAAAATATTCACCTTAGAATATGATTAATAATTCTTCATAAAAAATATCGATTAACTTACAAATATCCGGTACTTTGTTTTGTATGATGATATAATAATATTAATTTAATAGATATTAAAATTTAAAAATTGATGAAGAAAATGCACTCTGAACCGATAGTTTAATCATATCAAAAGCCCATTTAAGTCAGGTCAAAAATAAAAATGTGTTTTCTTTCTTTCTTGTTTTTAAATTAGCTGAGATGCATAGAAATCTAAGAGAATTATTTTTGTAGCCAATAATGTATACATCTTATCGGATGTAAGTAGTCTAGACTCTAGCCAAATAAAATGACATTTTCCCGTAAGCATCGAAAAAAAGAACCCGCATCCCCCAACATATATTTATATTTTTAAATTTCAAAGTTGAGCTTCATTCTCATTAGTTAAAGTAAACACACCCATAACATTTAATTTTTTTCTGTCTTTTCCCTCCATATTAACCCTTTAAATAGTAAACGTTTTGTAAATTCAAATGTAAATCATTTTCACTACAGTTATTGAACAGTTATTAAATCTCGAAACAGAAATTTCTTTGTCACAATTTAAAAATTAAATTAAATTTAAATAAAAAACAAATATATATATATATATATATATATATATATATATATATATATATATATATATATATATATATATTAAAAGCAATTCAGAGCCTATCTAATTGAATAATATCATAGTTTGATTGCATTTTTTATTTTACTATTCGGAGCAGAATTTCGTGTCCGGCATTTAACTAATGAAATAAATTTTCAATACAAATTTTAGTTTCTTGAAATTTCATGAATTCACGTTGAGGTGTGGGTGGGGACGAATATAAAACAATATTTTTTTTCCCAAATTTTCTCAAAATAATAATTCCAAAAATAATTTCATTCCTTTGTATATAAATCCTGAAAATTTAATTAAAAATCCGACAATTATTTGATTTTTGTAAGAATTTCCAAATTAATATGTTTTCCACCGTAAAAAATAAGTTGTGTAATATTACATTATTCATAGTAACAATTTGGTTACCCGCCGAGGAAAAAAAATTACCAAAATTTCGAACGTGTTAGAAAAAATTAAATTTTTAAAAAATAAGTAATGAAAATTTCCTTTGATCTTTCCTCTTAATAATAAGAGAAAACATTTGACGGAAAAACTTCGTTTTTATTAAGTTTAGGACCTTTTTTCTTCATACCTCGCT
Organism: Ascarosepion bandense; assembly: GCA_037127315.1. NCBI lineage: Eukaryota > Metazoa > Mollusca > Cephalopoda > Sepiida > Sepiidae > Ascarosepion > Ascarosepion bandense. The sequence continues at coordinate 566,961 of JBBBDQ010000262.1, forward strand.
GTCTTTTCAGCGAATTAGAAGAAGAAGAAGAAGAAGAAGAAGAAGAAGAAGAAGAAGAAGAAGAAGTGAGGGTACCTATTTTAAACATTTCAAATAACTTAAAATTTTATTCAGTTGTTTCACATAAAAAGAGTATTTAAGGTTGAATCATAAATAATTTCTGTTATTGTTTATCAACTTTATTCTTCAAAAACTAAAGTACACTTACATTTTATTCACTTATATATTCACCGATATTTGCAATGACTAATTATCATTGACAAACTTTACAAGGCAGCGCTATGGTTATTCCATTTGGCTTTGTCAAATAACGCTACTTAGGGCGCGCTCTTCAAGTCTATAAAAGGTTAAGGGGCGATGTCACCCCTGAAATAATAATAATGATATTAAAGGAGGATGTGTCATAAAATAGAAATCATCAAATGAAAGAGAAGTGTCTCGATAACCAAGATGTTGTTATGCTGCAATACTTTGAAATGTTAATGTGCAGAAAGTTAATTTAGAAATACACTCTTTTTGTAACTATACAAAGGATATCAGATTACTTACGGAACAGTAATAAATTGGAAGTTTTAAAGAGAAATGGATTTTGACATAATAAGAATCGAGGTTAAAATTAAGGGTGTTTTGATCAAGAACTTAAAAAAAACAAGATCTCTGTGTGACACTATTTCCTGCAGGGATACTTTCCCTTGTTTGGTTTAATACAACGGAGAGAGAAATTGATATTAGCAATATTATTAGTTGTGTTTTATTGTAATACTATCAAATACTTGTAAAATATGGGGAATAGAAAAATCCACTATTTTTACTATCATGTACTTTCAAAATCGGGGAAATATAAAATTTAACTATTTCTGGGAAAGAAAAAGGAAAACAATATAATTTTTCTTCTTTCGTGTTCAAAGCAGATATTCTTGGCAAAGCTAAAGGTTTTTGGTAGCCAAACTTTTGGTAGTCAGAATTATTTGATGGAGTCAGGCGGGGTTAAAGTCCCTCAACAGATTTTTCTGGTAAACAAGAAAATCTATGGGAAAATGGAAAAATCGGAATGCAATGTGAGCTGGCGAGATCTCATTCGTAGAGATAACCCCGTCCACAAATTGAGTGGGCGGAAAACGATTTCATTGGCCGAGGGCTTCGAGCCGGCTGGATCCCCAGAGAGGATTGAAAATGGTTATAATAAAAAAAGACTCGACGAGAAAATTTCAGTTAGCCGGAAGAGAGCATCCAGACAAGGAAACCAACATTACACCGCCATCACCGCCATCACCGCCACATTCGCCGCGATTGACCGTCTCTGATTCGGCAAATTCCGTCAAGTTCCGACAAGAATCCGAAAGAACTTTATTATCTTTTTTTAACATCACCTAAAAGAGAAACTGACAACTCTAACTTTAGATAATACGGATTAGATTTTAGCGAAAATTTGAAGAGCTCTGTCCACTTTAACGAAACTTAGACAAGGCATTTCTTTTCAAGGATTGGAAGCTCTGAGATTTTTAAACGAACTTTCTCTCTCCGTTGTAACCGGCATTCCGACAACTGTATTATCATTTTTTGGCAACTGTATTATCTGCTCCTGTGAAAAGAAAAACATCGTTTTTTTTTAAATATTTATATAAAGACATTCTTCGTTCATTTATTTTATTAATTTTTTTTTTTTTGGCACCGTATTTATTTATTTATTTTTTTACCACAAGTGTACTGGCTCTAAAGGGCGACTACTAAAATTGCACGACGCGACGTCTGGGATCAAATCACAACGTTGGACAGTGGCGCGTTGTTGCAAAAGATGTCTTGTAAACCAGCTTTTGTGGCGACATCCTCGGACGAGAACGTCACGACCAGCAACAGCGACCAAACCACGGCCAACCGGGTGGCAGTGTCACAACTGGGATCGTCATGACCGTCGGCGGGAACGAGCGTCACATTAGACGGCCAGCCGGCCTGACGTGTTACATCTGTAGTTTACAAAAAACAAAACAAAACAAAACAAAAAACGTTGGAATAATTAGTAAGGTGATAAAACGATAGTGTTTTGTTTTGAACCTTGAAAAATCAATCGATGAAAAAGAAAATTGTTTATTCTCGGAGAGTTGAAATTGTTCTTTCAAAGTATGTCATGGAGGGGGTTACTGTGGTCGAACTCGGGGGAGAAGTCAATAATCAGGTTGCGTTCTAAGACCACGCGCCTCTATTTAAGCGCGTGCTTGCACGAGCACAGACAGAATCGCCAAAAGACGAGAAGAAAGTAGGAGAGAAGAGTGAGAGAGAAGAGTTGAGGTTCAACTGTCTTCGAATGCACTTGTTAAGACTTGTTAAGACATCAGAGACTGTGTATGCTGCTGATACCGAGGGTGAAGAAGCGAAATACCGTCGCTAACATATAAATACCGCTACTCCTACTACCACTAGTACTATTACTACTCTTGCTACTACTGAGAAGGGGAACGTCGAAGGTTGTAATAGTTGCGTTAAGTCAGTTAAGTCAGTTAAGTGCCATACGTGAAACACGCTTGGGCGATCATGTCTCGAAAGACTGACAAGCCAGAAGATTATCCCGCAGTAGGTTGCCATTGCTTTCTGCGGTAGACTGGTTGCCGACCAAGGCTATAGAACCCAATCTGTCCTGCTATTTAACCCATAACTGGAAGGAAGAGACGGATTAATACCTTTCCCAAGGGCATTTGCGCGTAAGTGAATACAATGGATTCAACTGGAATTCGAACTCGGCTCCCCGGTTTCCCGTTCCGAGCCGATACTACCACAACGCACATCCAGAAGACCAGACCAAAAAGGGTTAAACGAAGAACACATCTCTCCTTTACCGAAATTATTCGAAGTATTTGTGTTTTATTTGTTTTTCTAAACTTATTTATAAATGGAGCTTTGTCTCTGTGTGTGTGTATGTGTGTGTGTCTGTGTGTGTGTGTATCCGTTACCTATAGACTCCGAAACGCAAAATGTTTGTGTGTGTGTGTGTCTGTTTATCTGTCTGTATGTCCTTTATACAAATCCACAATTTTTATCCGATTCTCACCAAACTTCACACAAATATTCTTTAGGCTGAGTCTGAGCTCCAGGACCATGGATTAGTTTTTAAGCTTTCATTACACCCGAGTAACGCCGGGCTATACTGCTAGTTGTTCGCATATAAGAGACATTCAACTTTGGGCAAGAATTTTGTGTGTGTGTGTGTGTGTGTGTGTGTGGTCCTTCCATAATCGTATCGGCTTGGCTTTATGTATTTTTCTGCTAACCCGGTTCTCACCCGACGAACCCGCAGGTGGAAGCTTCCGGGATTCTACGATCTAATAACTGTTCCCCAGGATCAAAAACTCACAACATGTCTGGAGAGTGGCATCGAATTGACATTGGTAAACCGGAGATTTGTATCTAATCAGTAAAAGTGGGCCATACCGGACCAACGACCGATCTGTTGGCGTACGTCGGTCCAGTGGGGTGACGATACGGTGTTGCATTGTGAGTATACGTAGCATGGAGGATCATAGCTGTGAAAGTCTTAACTGGTGGATATAATAAATGTTGCTCGCCTGAACATATACCATGAAAATAACGAATCCGAGAAAATATTAAGTAAAGAGAACAATAAAAGATCAGGAACAAATGCGCAGAAGTAGAGCGACTGAGCAGGACCAGCAAAGCAGAGATGCATAAAGAGATAAGAGAACTAACAGGACATAAAACCTGCTCCTCAACAGGATGCATAAAATCCAAGGATGGAACAATCATATTGGAGAATGAGGAAATATTCCAGCGTTGGGAAGAATATATAAAAGATCTTTTTTGCGACAGGAGAGAACAACCGAGAATACACAAGGAGATGGATGGACCGGAAATATTAAAATCCGAAGTGGAAGCTGCAACGGCCAAAATGAAAAGAAACAACGCTGCTGGTCCAGACGGCATAGTGTTAGAGCTGCTGATAGCCTTAGAAGAATACAGCATAGAAAAAATCACCGACATAATAAACGAAATTTATAGCAGTGGAATAATACCAGACGACCTATGCAAGTCGATACTTATAGCACTGCCGAAGAAACCAGGTGCAAACGAGTGTGAACTACACAGAACTATCAGCTTAATGAACCACATTACAAAACTGATTGTCAGAATCCTGATGAATAGAGTGAGAAGCAGAATCAGGCCAGAGATAGGGCAGGAACAGTGCGGGTTCGTCAAAGACACTGAAACAAGGAACGCCATATTCATGATTAGGATGCTCTCCGAAAGGGCAATACAAATGAAGAAAGACTTGTACCTATGTTTCATTGACTATGCGAAGGCATTCGACAAGATACGACACAAAGAATTGATGGAGATGCTCGGCAACATCGACATTTTCGGCAAAGACATAAGAGTAATCAAGAATCTCTACTGGCAACAAACGGCATACATACGGACAGGTAACAATATCAGTTGATTTACAAAGATAGAAAGAGGCGTAAGACAGGGATGTGTCTTTTCACCGGATCTGTTCAACCTGTACAGCGAGAATATTTTGAGGACCCTAGATGACACACCAGGATTTGTTATTGGAGGCTACAACTTGAACAACATATGGTATGCAGATGATACAGTGCTGATTGCAGACACTGAAAGGAAACTACAAGACCTCCTACAGAAGGTAGCGGTGGAGAGTGACAAAAAAGGACTACAAATAAACTTCAAGAAAACTTAATGCATGGTCATCAGCAAAAGGTTCAACCCAAAATGCCAAATACAGGTGGGGGATACCAGAATCAAGCAAGTACAAAAATTTAAATACCTAGGAAGTGTTCTAACAGGAGATGGAATGTGCGACAGAGATCCGAAGGCGAATTGGTATGGCAAAGGACGCGTTCCAGAAACTGAGTAAAGTACTAACACACAGGAAAATTTCACTAGAAACAAAGAAAAGGGTGCTGGATTGCTATGTGATGTTAGTTCTTCAATACAGCAGTGAATGCTGGACAATATCATCGAAAATGTGGACAAAACTGGAAGCAGCGGAAATGTGGTTATACAGAAGGATGCTGCGGATATCGTGGACTGAGCATGCAGGCAACGATGAGGTGTTGGAAAGAATGGCAACGAAAAGGAAATTAATGCTGAGCATCAGGAAGAGACAACTGAAGTTCCTGGGACACGCAATGAGGAAGGAAAGCCTGGAGAACCTGATACTGACTGGCCAGATAGAGGGAAAAAGAGACAGAGGAAGGCAGCGGATAACATATCTGCAGGGCCTGATCAGGTGGATGACGGAACGGGGGTTGCCAGGAGTAACAGGAGCAAGCATACTTGGAGCCACAAGGGATAGGGAGACGTGGAGAACCATGATCGCCTGAAGGGACAGGGTACATAGAAGAAGAAGAAGAAAGATAGAAGATAACGATTGACATTGCATTTAAAGTTGACTGGAAAGCAAAAAACCGGAAGGGAGTTCCACAAGCGAGAAGTGCGAGAGAAGAAAATTTTATCATAGAACTTACGGTTACATGTAACCATTTCTACTTTAAAATGATGAGACCTTGCCAAATAATCTTGCTTAAATTCATAAAGTCGAGGTACCACCAATTCAATTAAGATGTTGGTCTGTCTGGTGGAATTGCAGAGGGATAATTGATCTTCTTCCAGCAGTCGAAACAATAACTGTAAAGAAGTATTGCGACCAACTCACCAATTTCAATTAAGATGTTGGTCTGTCTGGTGGAATTGCAGAGGGATAATTGATCTTCTTCCAGCAGTCGAAACAATAACTGTAAAGAAGTATTGCGACCAACTCACCAATTTCAATTAAGATGTTGGTCTGTCTGGTGGAATTGCAGAGGGATAATTGATCTTCTTCCAGCAGTCGAAACAATAACTGTAAAGAAGTATTGCGACCAACTCACCAATTTCAATGCGGCTATTAAAAAAAAAACGGCCGGTTTTGTGATATCGAAAAGGTGTCATGACCGCATGTTACAACGGAGTCTTTGCAGAAGATGAAAGAGTTGAAATGAGAAACCCTCCAGCACCCAACGAATTCTCCTGGCCTGGATCATTCGGATTTTCATTAATTCCAGTTTCTACAGAACAATTTAAACGACAAAAATTGTCACTGAACAGTCTATCTCTACAGTCTATCAAAAACTACCTCACAACTTTCTCGAACAGAAAAAAAACTAGAAATATCTACGAAAATGGCGCCAACAAGCTTGTAGAACGATGGAAAACTGTTGTTAAAACAATGGAGACTATGTACTTGACTAATAAATGTATTTTTTTAGTATGTAAAATTTTGATTTTAATTTTTTAATGAGGCAAGTACTTTTGCAATGATTTTTTTATAATCATATAGCCCCAAGCAAGGAAGTTTACTGCCACTGTTTTTCAGGGGGTTACATAGGAGGAAAGTTATGAGAAAGAGTAACAGGTTATAGGAGGTGTCAGAAATGGGTAAGAGAAGGATGAGAATACTGATGAGAGTGAAGTGGACGGAGAAAGTGTTGTGTGTTCGTCTAGGTGCTAAGAAAGAATCTCTTTCCGGAGTGTAAGTGAGACACGTTTTGTCACTACAGCATCCTGTGAAGAGCGAAAGAAGACGATGAAGATTTGTGCCCTTTCATTTTATACAACGCCACCTAGCGGATGTTAAAAAAGTTCCCTGGCAGACTAGAAGGTATAATAACACATAACATATGTGTGTACAATAAGGACATCTCGACATACACATCCTTCATTCATTCCCGCCTTTTGTATTCATTTCATTTCGTCAATAAAATTGTTGTTAATTGTTCGTGCTTGTAAATGCATTCTTACTCTATTCTATCGTATTATTCATTCTATCATGTTAATCAGAATTCGACGACTGAAGGCCTACCACAATGTTTTAAGTATCACAGATCAAATTTTCACTTTTTAGGTCTTACAGATCAAATTTTCCACCAGTACTCTGAAGTTGATTTTTGTTAAGACAATAATAAAATCTATGTAATAATGAAAATATTTTATCACTGAAAAAGTTTAAGAGTATTAATACGATGACAATATACATCAACAATATAGCATTAACAGAAAAAGACGGACAGAAAGCTTATAGATAAGAATATTGTTTTAATTTAACAATATAAGGCCTTATGTATGAATGACGTAACAATATAAGTAATTATCTATCAGAAGCATAACAATATAAGATATTATCTATGAATAACATAACAATATAAAGCATTATCTATGAATGATATGGCAATATAAGGCATCATCTATGAATGACAATCACTTAGGGAAAAAGAAGCTGCTTCTATATTCTGAATTACTGCAGTAAAGTCCTATGAAGATAAGTTATAAGACCTCCTTCTCTTGTTAACTTCATAGAAAGCTTTCTTAATGCACAATATAAACTATTCTTAGTTTATCGGAAAATATTTACTCCAATAGCTTCTTTTCTAGCATAGTATTTTTTGCTATTCGTATTTCAAATTTCTGTCATATTTTCCGCCGTTTGTTACTGCATTGCCCAGAAAGCTGAATTTCCGCCGTACCCGCTTGATTTTGATATCCCTCATACGCAATTCTCGCCTCTTTTGCTAACAGCCAGGCACAATATTGATAAGATACTGAGAGTTACAAAGCACTCACCCGGTCCTCCAATCAGGCTTGGTTCCTTGGTCAGGGTAGTACGCAATGGCCCTGAATATAAGAAATTATATTTTTTTAAAGTTGTTTATACTATTGTCCATCCAATACAAAACCCAAGAACAACTCAGGGTAGATGATTACTAAATGAGCTTGTGTTTAGTTGTTTGGTTGTTTGTTTTACCAGCATATCTACCCTTTTGGATCATATCTACCCTTTTGGATCATATCTACCCTTTTGGGTCATATCTACCCTTTTGGATCATATCTACCCTTTTGGGTCATATCTACCCTTTTGGATCATATCTACCCTTTTGGATCATATCTACCCTTTTGGGTTATTTAATGCTGAAGAATTTGGTTTTTGTTTACTGCTTGTTGATCTTTTTTGAGTCTATTGCTGTCGAGATATAAGTCGAGGTGTTGTGATTTTATGTGTGATGGTTATATGCTATCTTCTTTTGCAACTATATTTTGTTATATAATTTTGTTGCTTTTATAAATTCTAAAAGGTCATTTGGGTCAGCTTTGTTGAAGATGTCTTTCAGATTGTTTTCTTGATAGTATCTTAATCGCATTTGTTCAAGATCTATACAGCTTGTCAGTATATGTTTCACTGTGTAGAGCTCCTGAAATGGAATGCAAATTGGTGCCTCCTCACCTTTTAGTAGGTGTGAATGGGTGACAGCGGTGTGGCCTATTTGAAGTCTAGTCATTACTACTTCTTCTCTTCTTGACATTTTCATATTGGAAATTTTAACTTTTATCCATTCTTTGAGGATGGGTTTCATTTTGTAGAGTTTGTTATTTTTACAGGAGTTCCACAACTCTTGCCATTTGGTCGTAATAAAGTTGTTGATTAGAGGTTTGTAATCTGTGTGGGGTACTTTTATATCACTAAACATCAATGAGCTTGTGGTACGGGCGTATAAGTCGAGTGTATGTAATGCTCATTATGAGGATATATTAGATAGATAACGAGGTTGACCTCGTACTTGAATAGGTTAAGATTATAGTGATCGTAGAAGCATCCTTTCGGAACTCTGTTCTACAAGTTGTGGAGAACAAGCTGTCTGAGTGTACCACGGGAATACAAACAGAATGAAAATGAGTCGACTCTTTGTAAGTGGCATGGCGTGTTCTAGCTGTGAATTTCAGGACTAGTGAAACTAAGGAATGTCGCCCTTGAACATCTATCATGAAAATAGCGACAGAGTAGTGAAAGGCAAGCAACATTTCGCCTGCGGGGAAAGAGGTTGTAGGAAGGGAAATTCTTTATCATCACTAAGACGTCTTAAACGCTTTTTTTTTTTCATGGCTGGATTGGTGACTATCATATACTAAAAATACATACTCTCGTTTTTTTTATTTTTTGCAATAGAAAAAATTTTGGGAGTTTTGACGAGCTAGTTTGTTTGTAGCAGATGTTCGCAAACAGCTAAAAGTTTGGCTCATTATCTCATGCTCTATTATATCTGAAAATTGTCTCTATTAATAAAATAATAGTTCTGCACTTCCTGGAAAAACATCTCAGAAATAAGTAATTTTTCTACTGGTGCGATATGGCACTGATTAAACATTGACTTATCTGTGGCTTATTAGTGATTATTGATTCGTTATATATATATATATATAGAGAGAGAGAGAGAGAGTGAGTGAGACGGAGAGACAGAGATAGAGATAGAGAGAGAGAGAGAGAGAGGAGTTCTTTTTTTTTACACAGTGCCATTTTTTAGGGGGAGCAGTTTTCTAGCTGCATGTTCTTACACGTTTTCCTTTCTTGGATCGTCGAGAAAGATATGCGTCACAACTTTGTTGCTATGACCGCAACACGCACGAAAACTTGAATAAGATCGCTCATGCTTTGCCCATAAACAAGGCAGTCAGTTTATTATGCAATAATACAACAATAAAATCACTTTGAAAATAAGGAAGATTAAAAGGGTGAATGAATTTTATTTCTTTTACAGTAATTGGTGGGAGGGACAGTCAGGGTAATTTGAGAAAAATACTTTACGAGATATTGAAAAAAAAGTAGAATGAAGAAACAAAATATGAAAATGAATAATAATAATAATAATAATAATAATAATAATAATAATGACAAAATAACATAATAATAAATAACATGATAATAATAACCAAATATGAAAATGAATAATAATAATAATAATAATAATAATAATAATAATAAGAAGAAGAAGAAGAAGAAGAAGAATGAAAAAAAAAGAAGGAACCTGTGAAAAATAAGAATGAAATAAAGAATGAATGAATGAATGAATGAATGAACAGAAAAATGAATGACAATCACAATCACAATGAATTAAAGAAAAAATATCTAAAACAAATAGAAGGAAGAATTTTTTTTTATAATCATATCGCCCCAAGCAAGGAATTTTACTGGCACTATTGTGCAGGGGGTTACATAGGAGGAAAGTTATGAGAAAGAGTAACAGATTAGGGGGGGTCAAGAAGTGGGTAAAAAAAGGATAAGAATACTGATGAGAGTAGAGTGGAAGGAGAAAGGAGCAGGAGAGAGAGGATGCAGGTTAGTGAGATAGGAGGTGACTATTGACTTTACATTTAAATTCTTGGAGATTGTAGATGTCGGAAAAGCAAGTAGGGTAATTCCACAGGCGGGAAGTGCGAGAAAAGAAGCTATTGGAGTAGAATTTGCGTTTACATTTTATTGGTTTCACAGTAAATGGGTGGGACCTAGTTGCTAATCTTGTGGATCGAGTAAATTTATATATAGGGAGCACCAGTGAGCTAAGTTCATCGGAGCAGAAGCCGTGAAAATATTTGTAGAAGAGACACAGAGAAGCCACATTGCGACGGTGTGAAAGTGACTGTATCTGAGTTGCCAAGTCGGGATCTATCACATTACAGATTCTCCGTTGGATTTTGTCAAGGACCCCTAGGTGGATAGCAGATGTAGCCGACCAGATATGGTAGCAGTATCCTAAAATAAAGTAATTCAGTAAAGTACAATCTAAACTTATTTATAAATGGAACTTTGTCTGTGTGTGTGTGTGTGTCTGTGTGTCTGTGTCCGGCTGAACCGATTTTCTTGAAAATTTAACACAGTTGTACTATAAGCGTCTGCGAGTGTTTTTAGCTAGGTTTTGTGTTGAGGTACTCCCGATTAATATCGAAAATCGATAATCGAAAAAATCGGGTTATAGAAGGAGTGGTCCGATTTTAATCAAATTTCATACACTCATAGACAAAGACATAAGAAATGATTTTCAGAAGTTTCAAGGTTGCAGTTCTTACAACAGTGCAGAACATTGATAATATATATTTATAAAAGGCAAGATGTTTGTGTGTGTGTCTGTTTGTATGTCTGTATGTCCTTTATACCACAATTTTTATCCGATTCTCACCAAATTTCACACAATATTCTTTAGGCTGAGTCTGAGCTCCAGGACCATGGATGAATTTTAAAGCTTCCATTACACCCGAGCAACGCCGGGCTATGCTTCTAGTAAAAAATAAATAAATATTTTGTTTCGTCATTCTATTTCACTCTAATTTTTTTCATTGTCTTTCTTCTCCATCTTACGTTTTATTTATTTATTTATTTATTCAGTAAATTGCAAGAAAGAAAGAAAAGAAGGTCCTATAAAAGAAGAAAAGGAAGAAAAAAGAACAAAAGATGGAAAGTATGGAGAAGAAGAAGAAGAATCTGAAAAATTAATAGAAAGAAGAAAGTAAAAGAAAGAAAGAAAGAAAGAAAGAAAAAAGGAGAAAAGGAATCATTTGAAAAACAAAAGAGAAGAAAAATCAAAAAAGAAAAGAAAGAAAGAATGATGGAAGGAAAGTGGGGAAGTATGAGAGGGAAGAACAAAAATTTGAAAAACAAATTGAAGGAAAAAGATAAAGGAAAAAAAGAAGAGGAGATCCTGTACAAGAAAGAAAGATGGAAAAGAATTGATGTAAAGAAAGATATACAAATCAGGCTTTTAGATCATCGATATCTAAATGAATTATATACGAACGTGCTTATAGAGCAACGATTAACACACTAGCCATTCAGGTTGCAGAAAAAGTCATAGGTAATAAGTCACAAAAAAAAGGTGCGTTTTGTTTGGTTAAGAAAAAAAATCACAGCCTTGAATTGGTAAGAAAAAATCATAGAAAAATAATATATTCGTTTAAAATAGATAATATATTTTAAGTTCATTTTTATATATTTTAATAAAATATATCATATTTAATTTATAATAATGAAATAAGTTATATCTTTAAAATATTTTATGAAAATTTTATTTTAGTTGCTATAAATGAAATAATGCAGTTACTAACATTTTATTAAATAGTCGCTTAAAAGATGCACTTTGTGCGTACTTTTAAGGTAGCTCCTACTGAGAGCTAATTGGGTTCAGCTCAGAAAACAGCAATGATAATATTGAAAAAAATAACTAGATTCTAGATTCACTTCGATGGAACTTCAAAGCCTCACTTAAACACTGATTTGGGTTATACATCCAATTACAACCAAAAGAACACTATGGGCCGAAATTCCATTTCAGACCAAAAATTGAATTTTTCAAATCACAAACTCAGTGAAACTTCAATTGAATTAAGTTCTGCAAATGAAAAACTCTGCAGAACTTTAAAACCTCAGGTAACGAAACCTCTCATTTTAACCATAGTGCCTTGGCATTTTGAAGAAATAAAATTTATTTTCTCAATCCACAAAGTCTTGGAGATATTTTAAACTGGATTTAAAACAAAATAAATTAAACTGACAAAATTTTTATTTTACTTTGAACTCAATATAAATTATCTTTTAAAAATCTTTTTATTTGTTGTAGAGCAGCTAACACTCCACTGACGCTCTCAAGAATGGACTGGTCTGTGGACCGGAGTAGCTATAAAAAATAAAGGCTGATAGCAGTCTGTGAAATTCGGATTGTCATTGACATTCTGAGGGGATCGACTGTGTGCCGCAGTCGTTCACGTTGTCAGATTCTCTGCCTTCGGGCGGAGAGAAACCCAGACGATGCTCTACTAAAGAGTAGAGCTGGTCAGAGCTTAAGGGCTCGGTGTTCCCACTTAAATGGCCTTGTGCTGAATCTACCTCTGGCATCTGCCCATATGGGGAGGTGGTTGATACCTTCAGAGTGTCACTGACGATTACTTTTGCTCAGTGTGTTTGTTCTGACGAAGCTTTTGCCGAGTAAAGATTACTTTTTTTGCGTCCGACATTTTGTTCGTTTAACTTGTTTTTGTTTTTTCGTGTTGTATTCTTTTGTGAATTTGTACTTCCACTAAAACCAATAGCCTCTTTGTGGCTTTTTACTAATCCAACCTCGTCTACAATGGATGTGGCGGACATAGCAGGGAAGCTCTTTTTTCTAACCCGGATAAAGAGGTGAAGACTCGGTCAACAACCCCAACGTTTGAAAATGAAGTGGGAAATGGCAACAGTAAGGAAAGTGCAACTGCTGCTCTCCCCTCCACATGGAAGTCATCTTCTCACTGTGTGGTAGATATTGAAGATTTTGTCCAACAGGCTAAGCATTATGCCAACCTAGTCAGACTTAAATACTGTTGAGAAAAGAATCCATTCTGTTTTTGTCATCATCAAATAACTAAATAAGAACATCAATTCCAAAAAAGGAATATGTCATGAAAGCTTTAACAGATTTTGGTATAAAAAATACAGCAAATATTAAAAGGAAAGGATTTCCCGATGTGGGAATTGTTATTGTCAAGTTGGGAAGAATGCGTTGCTTTAACCAGGAAAGACCTTCAGACTAAAGAGTCTGTCTTTAGATTTGAATATTTAGGACAAAGAAGAACTCGTATCACGGCCCCAAAAGTGTCCTGTTTCATAACTGGTTATCAGGTAGGGACAAATTTAATGCAAAACGGGGAACTGGTGGAAGTGATAACCAGACAAGAAAATAGGCCAGTGGCACTATTACCTGAACTGAAAATCATTTAATGCAGTTCCAGACTGGATGCTTTTAAACAGCAGAAAATTACCGTATTGTTTTTGGACGGAAACCCGCTTGATAGCAATGTGGTGAAAATGTGCACCACTCTGCAGTTTGCTCCAAAAAAAAAGAAAAAAAGGGAAAAATTATAACAGTACACAGTCCATTACCCATGAATGAAAAAGATGACCAAGATCAGGTAATAAACATGATTCTACCTACTTTAGAATCTGTAACGGTAGAGAAGGAGGAATGGCAAACCATAGCAAAAAAAAAAAAAAAGAAGAAAAAGAAAAAACTTAACCTCTTCTCGAAGATTGAAGAAAAAACCATCTACGCTGAAACTGTAAAGGCTTTATTCATTTTTCAAGCAAGTCCTTCAAAGGAAAAGAAAGAAAAAATACTAATTTTAAAAAAGAATTTGGAAACGGAGAACAAGCCAGTGGAGGGAGATGCCTCCCCCAGCAACAAAATTAAACAGATTTTCACCCTAAAAATAAATGCTACAGACAAAAACTATTTCGGCACAACGAACTTGTTCCACTCCCAAGCTCTCAACGCCCGCCCCCAAAAAGACACTTCACCTATCCACATACTTCATCCACCATCCACTTTCCCATTGTCCTCCCTCTAGACCACCATCTTTACCGTCACCATCACACTCTACTTCGGTGAAGAAACCTGGTTGGGAAGCTCAGAAGAAAATAGAACACAAAAAATATACTGGGGAGGATGTATGCCGGGTCGAATCAGACATCCTGGAAAAATAGTTTGCAGTCCCAGCGTCTGAGGGATTTAAAGGTCCTCCAAAATTTCAAAAAAGTCGAAGGGAAAAGTGTGGAGGCCCCTACAAACTTCCCACAGGCACAGAAATTATTGTCTGTCGTGCCTGTTGGTCAGGCAACTTGGAAAATATGGGAAACGCTGGAGGAGGCAAAAAAATTTCATTCAAATGATTTCTTCATTGGCTACGTTTGAAGACATAAGTTTTACCAAACTCAGTTTTGTTCTGGAAGGGTCCCGATTTTTATTCATTCATCTAAACTTATTTATAAATGGAACATTGTCTGTGTGTGTGTGTGTGTGTGTGTGTCCCCGTTACCTATAGACTCCGAAACGGCTGAACCGATTTTCTTGAAAATTTACACAGTTGTACTATAAGCGTCTGCGAGTGTTCTTGGCTAGGTTTTGGGTCGAGGTACCCTCGATAAATATCGATAATCGATAATCGAAAATTGGGTTATAGAAGGAGTGATCCGATTTTAATCAAATTTGATACACTCATAGACAAAGACATAAGAAACGATGTTCAGAAGTTTCAAGGTTGCAGTTCTTACAATAGTGCAGAAAATCGATTATATATATATATATATATATATATATATATATATATAAAAGGCAAGATGTTTGTGTGTGTCTGTCTGTTTATCTGCCTGTATGTCTGTATTTTTTCAGCCCTTTTATTTTAGTTTTTGCTTCGGGTTTGGCTCTAAGTAGGTATAATTGTAGTTCTTAGTCTCAGCCATGATACCATTTACTCAGAGGACTTATTTAGCCTTCAAAATTAAGTTTACGACGAAAACAACTTATTTGATATCGATACCAGGAAATCAAAATTTGACTTACAGCCATTCATTTTTCTTTTAGTCTACGGTTTCGCTTTAACTAGAAACAGCTATTCCTTTTTAGTCTTTCGTGCCAATGGATTAGTTTTAAAGCTTTCATTACACCCGAGCAACGCCGGGCTATACTGCTAGTCCCTGTATAAAGCAGTAAAACAAACATTCCTTAAAGAGACATTTTTTTTCACACTTCTCGTCTCTCGGAATTTATAAATATGTTTCTGCCAAGTCTCCTCTCGAAAATATTTCCCTCCATTCAGCTTTGCGAATATATCTTCTGTTGAAGGTAAAGAATAATTATGCTGTTTCTGGCATTCATTTAATTCCGTGAAGTAAATCGGCGCAGACTCTGATTTTATTATTTGTTTTCCTTGAGATAATGTTGGACACGCCAATCAACTGAAATTTGTTTTTCTTTAACGCCTAATTTTTCTAGACGTTACAACTCTTTGCCTGTCTTCTAGTACGTCGAATGGTACCGGTCGCTTAGGTCGAAATATTGGAATTACCTTTTCTTTTAACTCAAGCTTTGCTCTAACCTCAGAACAAAATCTTAGGCCTTTAGAAAAAATATCTGGGAATCTTGCTATTAAATCCCGTTTCAAATTTTCTGTGTAATTAGATGATTCAACAAATATTAACTATAAATACGCCCAATACAATGGTCTGTTTAATTTCAACAGATTACCGTTCGGAGTAAAAGTAGAACCCGCAATTTTTCAACAAGCAATGAACGCGATGCTAAGTGGTTTGGATTACGCTATAGTATATCTTTACGATGTGTTAATTAAAAGCATAGACCGTAATGAACATTCGAAGTACGTGAACGAGGTTTTTAAAAGGATAACGGATTACGATTTTAAGCTCAATATAAAGAAGTGTCAGTTCTTGCTACCAATAATTAAGTATTTAGGTCAAATTATTGATGACAAAGGTAGAACGCCGGATCAAAGTGCTATAAAAAAATACGCCAACACCGATGAATATTACATCCTTGCAAGCATTCTTAGTTACTATAGTAACTACATTCCTAACATGAATGAGCTCTGAGCACCTTTTGAATAAATTCTTGAAAAAAATGAAAAGTGGGTATGGTCTGAAGAATGCGAGAAAGTATTTCAAAAATTGAAAGCGGCTCTAATTTCTGATCTATAACGCATTATCACCCGAGCAAGAAAATATCAGAAGCAAGTGATGCTAGCAATTTTGGGTTAGGGGCCGCATTGCTTCATAAACAAAACGATGAAATCTAAAAGCTGTTTATCACATCTCAATGTTGCTTCTGCCAGCTGAACAAAGATGCTATCAAATCGAAAAAGGTTTAGCAATGATTTTTGCTGTTAAAACATTTCACAAATATGTTCAAGGTGGACGGTTTATTTATCAAATGTATTACCGTCCATTGGTGACAATTTTTGGCTCGAAGAAAGGTATTCCAACGTACACTGGAAACAGACTGCAAAGATGGGCGATTATTTTACTTAAGTACTCCGTTAAAATGGATTATTTAGCTTAAAAAAAGATAGCGCATACTGACGGAGTATTGAGATTGATTCCGCGAATGACCGAACCACCGGAAGAAACGGTGATAGCATCATTGGTTTATGAGTCTGAAAACAAAAAACGTTATATATAACACTGTGAGAGAATTACCCGTCACAATTGACGAGAATAGAACTAAAGTGAAGTTTGACAAGTTCATAACTCACAAAAAGAGTTATTGGAAAAAAGGATATTAAAGAAAATATGTTTTCAATTTGTGAAGATAGACTATTGTACGGTGAACGGGTAGTCATCCCGGCAGTATTAACAAAAAGAATGTTATGAAGTTTCCATACAAGTCATCTGGGCATTTCATGTATAAAAGCGCCTTTACAAAGTTTCGTGTATTGAAACGGAATAGATAAAGACGTCAAAATTGCAAGCATTGCCAGTTAGTGACAAAATCGCCACCCCTAAAGTTTAAACCATGTTTAAAAACCGACAAGCCTTGGTAACACATAGATTGTGCAGGGCCGATAAGGGCTATATGCTACTTTGTTGTGGTGGATAGCTTTTCAAAATGGCCAGAAGTATTCAGATGAAAATCACTGACAACAAAAATCACAATAGAATTTCTAAATGAATTGTTTGCAAGATTTAGTGTTTTGGATACGATTGTATCGGACAATGGAGTGCAATTCTCATCACCGGTATTCGCAAATTTTCGCAAAATGCATACAATGACTCATTTGAAACCCGCACCCTATCATCCAAGATCTAACGGGTTAGTAGAACGATTTATAAAAGTTTTTAAAAGGGAAATAAGAAAGGCGAAATGAGCAGAAACAAGTAATGAGGAGTTGCAGCATTTCTAATCTGTCTACCGTATAACACCAAACGCAAACGCTAATGCAGGAATGTCTCCGACAGAATTGATATTTGCAAGGAAAATCAAATTAGTTTTCGATCAACTGAAACCAAACGAAGAAAAAAAGTGAGTGACAGAACTAAGGGCGACGGCAATCTCTTGGTAAAAATTTATTTAAAAAATTACAACCTCGGTAGTCATGGGAAGAAGGCATTATAGACAAGAGAATGAGTCACATGATGTACCTTAGAAAACATCGATGATGAATTATAAGGAGATACGTAAACCAAATAAAAAGAAAGTACACTGCTGAACAGCATAGGGAAGAACCTGTGGACGTAATACACGTCATGTTCGATATGCCAATTCCTCCAGAGGTACAACAAAAACTCTTACGAAAGTGAAAACATTGAAATACGGTACGATCAAAATCGATCCAAAAAGAAAATATGCATATTATTCACTGATTATTCATTACTGATTATTATAAATTAACTTCGTTTACAGTTTGTTAAGTTTTTCATTTATTTCCTTAATTTTCTTATTTTTCCAGTTTTTATTATTATTATTTATTTCCAGATTAAAAGCTACACTCCATGGGGACTTTTAAGCTAGCTACTGCGGAGGGCTAATCGGTACTCCAACCCCAAAATTAAAAAGGGACCTCTAGTTTAGTTTAGAGAACAGCAATGATAATTTTAAAGAAATAACTTTGAATTACTCAGTTTACTCGATGGAACTTCAAAACTTCACTTTAACTCTGATTCAGGCGAAAATTTCAATTTCGGTCAAAAATTTAGGCCGAAAATTGAGATTTTCAAATCACGACCTCCGTGGAACCTCAAAACCTCGCGTCAAGAAACCTCTCACTTTATCTCTGATTCCTTGGCATTTTGAAAAAATAAAATTGATTTCCTCAGTTTTTGATATATTTTAAACTAATTCACCAAGATCATCCTAATTTGAAAAAGATATCTATGTATAGCAAGTGTGACCAGAGTTAGAAATGTTTCAGATACACGGACAAGCAGACAGAATTTATTACTTAAGATTTATTTCTACTGTTTTGAAGTACTTCGGTTTAGCTGTACAACACTGATATACTTTATATCGAACCGATGATATACCTACAAGTAAAAAAAAAAGAAGAAAATATAAGGGAATAAAGTTAGAATAAATCAAAATTGTTTATCGTACAATAAGGAACTGTAGAAAAAATGATTAAAAGTAAACCCAAAATTTTTCCGCGGCTAGGAAAAACAAAGCGTAAACTTAATTAAATTTTTACCACTCTCTCTAATCTCATTCTTTGATCTTGTAGTAAACAAAACAAGTTCCAGAATTTAAAAAATTAAAATGCTAAGCACTGACTCATTGATTTTGTTAGATATAAACGAATTTACTCGAATTTACAAAACCTTGCTTAGCACACACACAAATTCGCGAAATTTCACACCTCGACGTGAAATCTTTTTCGGCCAATAGAAAACTAGAAAGCATTTAAAAACAAAATAGAAAGGCCAGAATCACATCCGGAGTGAATTCCCAAATTACCTTTTGGAGCCCCGACAAACGAAATAAAAGACGTCGCCAGAGAGATAAGATGACGAGCGTAATTAACACCTACCCTTGACAAACGTCAAGCGATCGCTATTATTTTCTCTATCCTTCTCTCTCACCTCTCACCGCCTTCATTTTCACCATTCACCCTGAGCGATAAAGACAATCCTACCCAACAATAAACGCTCATTCATACATACATACATACATACATACATACATACATACGTTCCTGAACTACGTACACATAAACTCATTCTTGCAAGGACTACTACGATCTCTTGATACCCTTAAATTCCTAATACTGTTTCTCATTGAACATTAACTTCTACCAATTCATGTTATTCTTTTCTATTAATAAACTTCTATTTAAACACACCAAAGGTATACATTTATTCTTCCAAAACCTTCTATAACTTTCTGATAATTCTGGATAAAACCTGTAAGTTGTAGGAAGTTTGGTAATGTTTCACACAAGGCCAATTAAAAAAATGAAAAAATAAAACCCCGCTCCCTACTTGTACAATCTATCATACTGACGTCTGTAAAATCCGGAACATTGACAATTCGAAATATCAACCACTAATGAAATTTCTCCAAATTATTACATAGACTCATCTCCATATAGACAAGATAAAAGTTTGCTCTTGATACAGGTATGTGATAAGGTTGGTCAACCACAAACCGGAAATTCCCTTAGTGTAATGGCACCAAACAACGAAAACTTTCTTTCTTGTTCCAGATCGAACTGGAGAATAAGATATCTAATCTAAACTTATTTATAAATGGAACTTTGTGTGTGTGTGTGTGTGTGTGTGTGTGTGTGTGTGTGTGTGTGTGTGTGTCCGTTACCTATAGACTCCAAAACGGCTGAACCGATTTCCTTGCAAATTTACACAGTTGTACTATAAGCGTCTGCGAGTGTTCTTAGCTAGGTTTTGTGTCGTGGTACCCCCGATAAATATCGAAAATCGATAATCGAAAAAATCAGGTTATAGAAGGAGTGGTCCGATTTTAATCAAATTCGATACACTCATAGACAAAGGCATAAGAAACGATATTCAGAAGTTTCAAGGTTGCGGTTCTTACAATAGTGCAGAAAATCGATCATATATATATATATATATATATATATATATATATATATAAGGCAAAATGTTTCTAGGTGTGTCTGTTTATCTGCCTGTATGTCTGTATTTTTTTCAGCCCTTTTATTTTAGTTTTTGCTTCGGGTTTGGCTCTAAGTAAGTATAATTGTAGTTCTTAGTCTCAGTCATGATACGATTTACTCAGAGAACTTATTTGGCCTTCAAAATTCAATTTACGACGAAAGAAACTTATTTGATATCGATAACAGGGAAATCAAAATTTGACTTGCATCCATTCATTTTTCTTTCAGTCTACGGTTTCACTTTAACTGGAAACAGCTATTGCTTTTCAGTCTTTCGTGCCAACGTCCAAAGAGTCTGAGCTTCAGGACCATGGATTAGTTTTAAAGCTTTCATTACACCCGAGCAACGCCGGGCTATACTGCTAGTGTCTAAATAAATATTCAAGATTGTTGGTATTCATTTTTAAGCCATTTAATTTAGGAAACGACAATCACCGTCACCCCAAACAGTGATACTTTTACACTGCGAATCATTTGCAGTATGACTACTCCTTTGCGTCTTTACACAAAGCTCCCGTGAGAGCCGAAAATTATCTTCTTCTATGTGCCTTGTCCTTTCAAGACGTAGTCTCCTTATCCCCGGTGGCTCTTAGCACGCTTTTTCCTGTAACATCTCGCAAACCCCGTTCTGTCATCCACCCGCTCAGGCCCTTCAAATATGTTATCCGCTGTTTTCCTCAGTCTCTTTTCCCCTCTATCTGGCCTGTCAGTATCAGGTTCTCCAAACCCTCCTTCCTCATGGCATGCCCCAGAAACTTCAGCTGTCTTTTCTGGAACTGTCTCTGCTTGGTATTAATTTTCTTTTCGTTTCCATTCTTTTCAACAGCTCATCGTTGCTCGCATTCTCGGTCCACGATATCCTCAGCATCCTTCTGTAGAATCACATTTCCGTTGCCTCAAGTTTTTCTTTCATCTTCGATGATATTGTCCAGCATTCACTGCCATATTGAAGAACTGACATCACATAACAATTTAGTACTCTCTTCTTTGTTTCTAGTGAAATATCACATACATAAAAAAACAGACTGGTGATTGTGATCCATGTTAAGACACAAACCAATCAAATGACTAAGGAAGATCGATCAGTAAAATAATGAAAACTACCAAAAAAGACTTGTATGTGCCGTGTTTCTTAAGAATATTGGTGATCATAACTATTGACAATTTTCTGCATTTTGCAGCCCTTAGCAAATTCTGCTTTTTTATTATACCTTCTAACCCTTGCTCCGCTATATATTTACTCAAGGTCGTTCGGTGGGTTTGTTTTGCTTTGTCCCTTCTTACTTTCAATATATATATATATATATTTTTAATCATATCACCCCGAGCAAGGCGGTAACGCCATTGATGTGCATGGGGCTACGTAAGAGTGAACAGATTGGAAAAAGAGAAAGCCGGAAACCACATCCTAAACAGGGAACAAAGGATGAGCCTCTTCACCTGTTCAATAGACGTGGGTGGAGTGTGAACCGGGCGATAGTTTAGTCTATCTACTCCAATTAAAAAAAAAAAGAAAAAAAGAAAAGAGTGAAAAGATTGGAAAAGAGAATATCCTGTAAGTATCAAAATTTCCAAGCCGTCTGTACTTAATAAGTTCCCTAGAAGTTTTAACCATTTCTTCTTGCTGTTAAGTATATTTTGTTTCTATTTTCTCTAAAAGTTCGTCGTTGTTCATATGTTCGGTCCTTGGTATGCTCAGCATCCTTGTGTAGATCCACATTTCTGTTGCTTCAAGTCTCGTCTGTGAGGAGAGTCTTCAACATTCACGTATAGGAGGACTGATATTATGTAGCAGTTCATTACTCTTTATTTTGTCTCTAACGAAATTTTCCTGGTGTGATTGGTAAAGATAACCTGACGAAACGCATTCCTCTTCGGGTTGATTTCGATTCCAACATTTCCTTTTTTGTAGACTTGTTGCAACCTTAAGGCAAGAGAGCCCTATCAGCCCTACTATTTACCTAATAGTTCAAAGAAGAGAGGGATTCATTACTTTTCCAAGGGTATGAGTGCGAAAGATTCGGCCGGAATCTGAACGCAGAATTTGATTTCTCTTTCTGAGTTGGTAACTGTTACATTACCCGTGCACCCACATAAAGAACAAAATAAATCTTTAATACAGTTCGAAAATATTATAAGGAAATACCTTTTTTTTTTTAAAATCTTCGCATATTCTATGTCCATAGCTGTAGGAATTAGATGTCAGCACCTCTGTGTCTCACGTCTAAGCAAAATGATGCCGCTTAAATGTTCAGGAATTTGAATAACCGAATGTAGTACAATTTGTGGCCAGCATCCTGACACCTAGTCTCCTTCGAAGTATTATTTCGAACGTGACGGTGGAGTAGCTGTTAAGTAGGTGAAGTAATGTTTTTCAAAGTCAAATTCTACGAACCTTTCCAATTTATCTTGTGCATGCTAAACATAGAAAAACAAAAAAATCATTAAATCTAAACTTATTTATAAATGAAACTGTGTGTGTGTGTGTGTGTGTGTGTGTGTGTGTGTGTGTGTGCCTGTGTGTGTGTCTGCATGTGTGTGTGTCTGCATGTGCGTGTGTCCGTTACCTATAGACTCCAAAACGGCTGAAGCGATTTTCTTGAAAATTTGCACAGTTGTACCCTAAGTGTCTGCGAGTACTCTTAGCTAGGTTTTGTGTCGAGGTACCCTCGATAAATATCGAAAATCGATAATCGAAAAAATCGGGTTATCGAAGGAGTGGTCCGATTTTAATCAAATTTGATACACTCATAGACAAAGACATAAGAAACGGTGTTCAGAAGTTTCAAGGTTGCAGTTCTTACAATAGTGCAGAAAATTTGATATCGATAGCAGGAAATCAAAATTTGACTTACATCCATTCATTTTTCTTTCAGTCTACGGTTTCGCTTTAACTGGAAACAACTATTGCTTTTTAGTCTTTTGTGCCAACGTCCAAAGAGTCTGAGCTCCAGGACCATGGATTAGTTTTAAAGCTTTCATTACAACCGAGCAACGCCGGCCTATACTGCTAGTTGTGTAATAAATGGAATAACTCAGACTAGTTGAATGAAAAACACAGCTTTGATCTTCAATCCGATTTTAAAATTTTAATACCTGTCTTAAACGTGTTCCTACTCCAGTAAACACATATATAAATAAAAGTTTACTCTTTTATCTCAGTCCTGGGCATCCGGCAGCAAGACCTCTGATTGGCATGTTGTAAGGAGGATGGAACCACCTCTTAATTGCTGTTGTTCCCAAGACCACTCTGACCAACCCTGACCCAGAGTGGTAGCACCTGTTAGGGTCCCAGCTATGGGCAAATAGTTAATCCCAAAACTGGGGTCAAAATATTATGAAAGTATAAAAATACACTTTTATAGAAATATATACATAAAAATAGACTTTTACAGAAAAATATACATTTTTGAAGGAAAAATTATTACCATAACATATTTTTGAAGGAAAAAAATATTTTCAACAAAACATTTTTGAATACAAAACTAAAAGAGATTTTCAATTTTCTAAAATAAAAAGTATAAAATTAAAATTTTTTCATTAAAATCTGACTAAATCAACCTTCTCACTATAACTCCCTATATATGAATTTACTTGAGCCACAAGATTAACAACTAGGTCCCACCATTTTATTATGAAACCAATAAAATGTAAACGCAAATTCTACTCCACCAGCTTCTTTTCTCGCACTTCTTGCCTGTGGAATTCTCTTCCGTTTACTTGCTTCCTCGACAGCTACAATCTTCAAGAATTTAAATGTAAAGTCAATAGTCATCTCCTATCTCACTAACCTGCATCCTCTCTCTCATGCTCCTTTCTCCGTCTACTCCACTCTCATCAGTATTCTCATCCTTCTCTTACCCACTTCCTGACACCCCCTATAATCTGTTACTCTTTTTTATAACTTTCCTCCTATGTAACCCCCTGCAAAACACTGGCAGTAAAATTCCTTGCTTGGGGCGATATAATTAAAAAAAAACAAAAAACGAACATTTAAAAAAATAACTTAAAACCCTACCTTTTTGGCATTAAATAACCCACAGAGGTTGATATAACGTTAAACAAAACTCAAACTCTTTTATCTGTCAGATATAACGATATAAAAAAAATTCAGTCTTCGGCAGGTCGACATTTTAGTTGAAAAATGATAAATGTTTCCCGTCGAGACGGACATGAGTTGACGCTTTTAAAACTAATCTGCTTTCATTACAGCCGGATGTACCTTGATTTTGTTGTTACGATGGTATTAGCAGGCTTGTCTTTTTATCTCTATCGTGAGGCGTGTGACAACTGTCATCTCATAAATGAATAAACCGGATTTTACCTATGTTTACGTTGGCGTCTGTTATATATATATATATATATATATATATGTGAGTCACGAGTTCTTTTTGGATTTATTGTCGAAAACACAACTGGAGGGAAAATGTTACTTTTCGCTTACACTTCAATTGTTTTGATTTTTCTAGGCGTTGGACAGTGCGACTGCGGTGAGTGGCTTTCTTCTAAATGTAATCGTGATGGATGATCATGACTCTCCATACCTTCCTATCCTTCGTAGTTCCAAGCAATATTTATCCCTTTGCTACACTGCTCTTCCATCTATTTTTCATAGACTCGTTAGGTAGGTTACTTGCCGTTCTCTTTGCCTCAATAAGTCTTGTGAATGTCAAATCCTCTAAACCCTTGTACCTCATTATGGGTCTGAGAAATTTCAACTGTCACTTTCTAATTTTGTGTCCTTTCTCTTTCCATTTTCCATTAAACCTCTTTGTTGCTCACATGTTAGATCTCAGTATCCTTCTGTAGAATTACATTTGTCTTGCCTCAAGTCTCTTCTTCATCTCTGAGAAGATTGTCCAGCATTCACTGCCATGTCGGAATATGGATATTACACGACATTTCAGCACTCTTTTCTTTGTTTCTATTATTATTATTGTTATACGTGGGATTGCTGAAAAGTTCTAGGTTTCAAATACTTCTTGAAACCAGTATTCCAATGATCAAACATTAGTTTTTTAAGGCTTAAGAAAATTGAGAATAGTAATCATAATTAGCCGTCTCCTTATAAGGAAACATTTGGCATTCATTGAATAAGCTTGTAATACTGTCAGTTGAAATTTATAAAATCTTTCTCACTTAAAGGAATTTTCATGAAAATGGGTTTCTCACGACAACAATAGCTCTTTCCAGTATTGATGGGGGTTTTCTTCCTAACCTTTTATTTGAAGTTATGCGGAATGTTAACATCTTGATTATGCTATTATTTTCTTTTTTAGTTACATGTGATACCCATTTTAACTTTTGGTGCTTTTGAGGTTGTTCTTGTTATTTTTGTTATTTACACAGTTCTTTGTTTGTGATTATGTAGTGTCAATTCACAAGGTTCAAAGAAGTGTGATCTCCACCAAAACCCATAGGCTTCACAGGCTCGCTCAAAACTATTGTAGATAACTGACAGTTTAGATATTTCTGAACGGGTTTGGTGTTATGTATGACATCCATATGAAAGCTTTGATCTGACAAGGATATTTAAGAACCTGAATCAAGTTTTCAGTTTAATTTTTTTTTAGTTTTGTAGCAACTTGCGGTGTTGGGCGAAACTACCTCTAGCGCAGCTCATGCTCGATTCCGTCATGTCTTATACTGAAGTTTTATAAGTGATCCATACACCGAGGCATTTATTAAATCCACATCTTAGATTTTTGTGATGGGTTCAGAATAGGCACATTCCAATTCCAGATCAAAGTTTCTATTTCAGAAATACAGTCACCGATTGAAATGGACACTTGAAATTTGTAAGCAGAGATTCTCTTTTAAAAATATATTCTTCCAACGAGCAAAATTCAATTTACAGTCATATCTTTTCACAGTAACGTAATAGGAAATCCCAAACAAAATTAATTTGGAAAAAGAACAAAGTTAGCATAACATTCAGCTCGGCGTAGAAGGAGCCGCTGATTCGGTTAAGACCTGACTTTTGCAATAAAGTATCTGAGCAGTTTTGCCAATAAGCCAAAATTTAATTTGAATGATATTTAAAATGTAAAATTATATTTAAAATAATGTAAGATTAAATAAAATAATGTAAGATTATATTTAAAATGTAAAGTTAAGATAATATTTTATGTTACTAGATAGATAGATAGATAGATAGATAGATAGATAGATAGATAGATAGATAGATAGATAGATAGAGTGAGATTTAATGCAAACATAAAATTTGTAATGTAGCTGATTGATGTAATATTCAGAACTCCGACTCCAAAGTTTCGTAAACGAAACTTTCGTAATCGTTCGGTCCACTCGTCAGCAAGTTTTTTGATTTTCGTTATTTTTATAATGATTTCAAAAATAAATAATGCGGTAAATAATGGTGTTAGGCTGTTTTTTATTATATGGTGTGTGTGTGGGAGGGTGTACTCGCGCGCGTTTACTGGTCTTCGAACTAGTTTGGGTCACACCATTTAAAGAGTTCAGTTGTGGCTTTTCTATCATATGAAAATAGTTTTCTTGTGTAGCAGGAGCTCAAAGATTCGTGAACCTCACAGAACATAATTTACCTTGTACTTTTCCTTTATCACTCTTTTCATTCTCTCCCCCAACTCTCTCTCTCTCTCTCTTCTTCCCTCTCTCTTTCTCTCTCTTCCTATATATATATATATATATATATATATACAAACGTTACTTTATGAATAGGCATGTTTAAGTAGAAGTCGTTTTTTGTTTTTGTTGTTTTTCGAAAGTATGAATAATGTCGAAGAGTACATTTTTCTTATTAAATAACTCGAATGTGTAGGCTGGTAGTAATTCACATTATTAAAAAAAAAAAAATACAAGGCGTCTACAAGAACACGTGTATCTATGAAATATCTTTTGGAATAGTAATATATATATATATATATATATATATAGTGAGAGAGATTGAGAGAGAAACACACAGACATGGAATTATAATAAAAATTCAAACCAAATGACTTATAGCATGAAGTTTCAACAGACACAGATCCGCTTGTCAGGGGTAGAATAACTTTTGAAACCATGAAAAGGTATCACATTATTATGTTAAATACGTTACAAAAATACATATTACCCCCGCCTTAAGGCGTAGGTATTGCATGTGATCGCGTTTTTTATTTTCCAGGTTTTATTGCAAAAATTTATTTCTTGTTTTTCAAATGCCAATTATTGAATAAACCTCTTAGATCATTCTATATAATGAATTACCTCCCCTGCTTTATTTTACGTGCGAGTTAATTTTTTGTACTTTCACTCTTGAGAGCTGTCAAGTTCATTGCAGTTATTCTCATTTTTGAAAATCATCTCTTGCTAATCGCTGGGATGATGTCGGTATTGCATTGGCGGAGGTTTGCGGTCTTTGACTGCTCCATCCAGGTATTATTATTATTATTATTATTATTCGATACACAGATAGACAAAAAGGATTATTAAAATGTCTAGATTTGAATGTTTTCTTTTGTATTTTTTAGAGTTATTTTATTTTATTTTATTTAGTGTGTAACGGCGAAGTGGACATTATCTTCTTGATTGATGGCTCCTCAAGACTAAACCAATCAGAATTTTACGGCCAGAAATACTTCATTGGTCAGATGCTCAAATTTTTCCATTTAGACGATTCGAGCGACACGCGTCTGGCCGTCATAAGACAGAGCGGGGCGTCTTCTGTAAAGATTAATCTGCAAAATGGCTACAGTAGCAGGCATTTTAAGATTGTTTTGTCGAGCATTAAGCAGTCGAAAGAACCAACACAAAATTTGACCAACGGACTTTTTCTGATGCAAGAGGTGTTTCGAGCCGACAAGCGAATAGGCGTACCCCAGATTGGCATCGTATTTGTCGTCGGCAAATCCCATGATGCATCGCAAGTCATGCAAGTAGCTGAACGTCTTCTGTCAGATGAAGTTATTCTCTTTGGAATCGGCACAAAGCGGACGGGTGAGGAATTTCCTGGCATTGTTGGACAGGATAACTGTAAACTGTTCAGTCTTGGTAGTTTTATGGACATGACATCTCTCGTTCCTTATTTGGCTGGAAGAATTTGCATAGGTAAGTGATTTTCTTTAATACAGCCTCCCTTTATGATGTAGGCGATCTTGGCGCTCCACAGCTTCATTTTTCAATCATAGTAGACGCTTACTAAATGAATTTGTTATAAAGTAAAAGAAAAGGGGGCAATAAGAAGTATTGTGAAGACGATTATGAAAGATATCGGTTGATCCCGGACTTAAAGTGACTAAGATTATCTTTGTCAGGGAAGCATTCTCTTGGGAGTTTGTCTCACAAGGATCCTGAAGAAGAAGAAGCTGTCTGAGTGGAACTTCCTTTTTAACAAAGAAACACGAAGAGATTGGAGATGGTTTTTCAACGAGAATATGGCATGGCGGGTCATCGCGGTGAAGGCCCGAGCTGGTGGAACTAGGGAAATGTAACTCATCCGAACATCTGCCATAGTAAGAGCTATTGTATAGTGAAAGGTTGGCAAGGTCTGGTCTCTGGATAAGGGTTGCATGGTGGAGAATAATTCCCATAAGTCCGCATAAGCGTTTTTGAGCTGGCAGGGCTTAGCACTGACGATTGGGCAGCTACCGCCCACGTGAAATTTTCCGACGTGCTTTCTCGACCGTTTGTAAGTTGTCAATTATTAATCCTTGTTTTGTATGATAGTAGGACAAAGGAAAGAAGAAAGGTAAGAATACTGCGTTGTGCCACTCTTCAAAGTTAGGAGTCTGGATTTTTTTTTTACTTTCGAGCACAGACTTTTGGTACTAGAGAGAAATCTGCAACAATTTAAGCTACGAGTTTATTAGTAAATGTCGAATATTTAATAAACTTCGTGTTGTAAAGTAATATATTGGAGTGGTCGATACTCAAGTAAGTATTTAAATAAACTATGTGGACAACTTCAACCGCCTGTTCTTTTCTCTGGGACGCTGTTTATAGACTTCCTTTTCACATATTGAAATTATACTGATGTGAGCATCGATGCCAGCTTTCACCTAGGAGGAGACCTCAGAGGCGCAGTTCCCAACGGGAAGGCTAAACACTTTTTCTCAGGGGGTGTCACATAGTAAATAGCGGTACAAATTCCAGTTTCCTCTTTAGTAGCAGTAAAAAATTCTGTTGGTAGGAATGGGAGTGGAAAGAAATATTAACGGAAGCGACAGTATGATTGGAGTTTCCAAGAAGGCAAAGCTGCAAGGCTTAGCAGGAGTCAGGGACAGAGGTAAAGTAGAGATCTAGCAGTGAAGCGTGTCCTGTAAGGATACTGAGGAAGCGCGTGGTGAAATTCACCACTAGCGTAAGAGATCGAGTAATTGCAAAGTTCATGGCATGAATTGCAGCAGGATCGGTGATAGTTTTTTTAGCCACTTAGTGTGGTGGGCATTAAAAGTATGTTAGCGAAAGGGCGAAAGGAAGTAGCCTTATCTATATTGTCAGAGATACTGTCTAGCAATCGGGAGAAGAAGGGGACCGATTTTAGAAGTGAGAGACGGAAACACATGTATTTGTGGTCAGGAGATTCGAGAGAAGTCAATCTAGCTAGAGGGAGGCGTTCAATGCATCTGGACAGTGGGGTCCTTTCTTAAGAAGGAAAGGTAACCAAGAATCAAGAAGTCAGAGAAAGGGACTGAGGAGTTAAGATTAGTTTCGCAAAGCGTGAGGATTTACGTGGAGGAAAGATTCCGCGCTGCAGAAGTTGGTATGCATATCACGGATGCCTTTTTTTTTAATCATCTCACCCCAAGCAAGGCATTCCACTGCCACTATTGCACATGGGGCTACATAGGGGAAGGTAAAGAGAAGGAGTGGTTAGACATAGGGAATGTCAAGAGGAAGATGACAGATGAGTAAGGATAGCGAGGATGAGGGTTGGGCAGATGGGAAGAGTGTTTGATAGAATGGGAGCAGGTTAGTGTGTTAGGAGGTGTCTATTGACCTTACATTTAAACTCCTGGAGATTGTAGCCGTCGGGGAAGCAATCGTGTGGAAGGGAATTCCACAGTCAGGAAGTGCGAGGAAAGAAACTGTTGGAGTAGAAGTTGCGCTTGCATTTTATCGGTTTCACTGTAAAAGGGTGAGATCTAGTTGCTAACCTAGTATCTCGTGCAAATTCGTATTTAGGGGGCACCAGTGATCTAAGTTCATCGGAGCAGAAGCCGTGAAAGTATTTATAGAAGAGTCACAGGGAAGCCACGTCGCGCCGGTGGGAGAGAGACTGCAGGCGGTCTGCCAAGTCGGTATCTATGCCTGTGAGGAAATGTTAAGTGGTTTAGATGATTTTGGTTTAGCTAGTTTAGCTTTGTTTCTTGGGATGCTATTGTTCATTTTTGTGCTGTCGGGGAGGAGAGATCTCAAGTAGAGGTGGCAGATGGTCATTGACTGCGACATGTGCAGAAAGGGAGCTGGCGCTGACTGCACAATAGTGTGCCTCAGGGTTGCCCACCGGAAGCGCTTGCAGGGAGACCTATCCATGCGCATCATGTCACTGCAAGAACCCCGATATTATTCAACTGTTGATCAGAGCAGTCGCTCTCGACGCTACGCAAGAGTTAGGGCTCCTAACTACCAATCGGAAGCAGCAACCAGAAAACTGCCAACTCGGCACCCTCACAATGAGGAGACGTTTCCACCGACCACACATAACACAGAAAAATTTAGAGAGCACTAATGTTGAGGTCTGAGAAGAGAGAGAACCGTTAACCATTTCCTAAACAGGAAACAAGTGATGAGCCTCTACTCCTGTTAAAGTGGGAGGAGTGTGAACCGGGCGATAGTAGGGTCTATCTATTTCAGTTTGATAAAAATATTTTAAAAGTTAAATTTACTAAGTTTGAACTTAGTTAAAGTCAGAAGATCACTTTCTGGTTCTGTAGAGAACTTGGACCAGCAGTAGTTAACAAAACAATGGCAAAAAAACCAAACACAACCTAGAATTGAAGAGGTTGAACACTAATGAAATTACAGGGTTTTAGCAAGAGAAGAGGAAAAATTTCACAGCCCAGAATTGGCGAGGCCAGTTAAATGAAAATGATGATCCATTTCGACGGACAAGTTCACTTTTTGGGGGACAAAAACCAAATCGAGCGGAGAGATTAAATTTAGTCCCAACTACCCTATTTATGCCACACTGGCTGAAGAATTTGGGAGTTGGGGTTGAGGTATGACATTGTTTATATAAAACATTGCAAGCCAAGTCCCAACCTTAGTTTATTTAATAACCGTAGTAAAGTGTTAGTGGTCTTTTAAAAAAACACCAAAACATGGAATCACAACAACATTTCCGCGCAGCCTAGAATTTCTATTATTTTCGCATAACACAGTTTACAATACAAATATCAAAACATTACCAACGAACTTCTTGAAAATGGCTAATGAATTGGATGAAAGGACTTGGGACAATACCCATTATTGACAATTTCTCTTAGTCCCCATAAAAGGAAAACTGTAAGAATATTATAAAAACTGAATAAAAATCTGAAAAATCCTTGTTTGTCATATTCAATGAAAGAAAAACGGTTGCTTCTTTGAGTAATTCTAAATTGCTTAGTCTTACCCTTGTATCTTGTTTAGAGCAATAACATGGAAGTGAGTTCATGCCTTTTTGCGTTGCATAAATATGAGCTTTACTCATATTTTAGACGTTCTGGCTAACAGAATTCAGCTTCCGATTTCCAATTTCGATCCATTCTCCATTACACCACCTGCGCATCCAAGCTTGCAACACCTGGTAATCCAAAGCAGTCATGCATCTAGATAATGACCAGGCTCGAGGGAAATTGCTTTGAACACAACAAAGAATTTTGACAAGTCTGACATTGGGAGGTTTGCTACAGAAATACTCATCTCTCGATGAGTTTTCTCAATTACCAAGTCCTTCTCAACAGATCGATCCATAAATGTAAACATTAACGGTCTGTCTTCGGAATCTCATTTGATCAATGCAGGCGTTCCCCAAAACTACTTATTCGGTCTTACCTTTATTCTCTTCTATATTAACGCTCTGCCAAAGAATATAATCAGATCTCTAGTAAATATCAATGGAGACGATACAAGTGCTCTTCCGAATATCAAGATTAGAAGATGCTGACAGCTGATCTCATAGCGGGTTATCCATTCTTTTCCAGATTATAGTGGAGAGTCCGTCCTAGTGAAGGGTAGTTCTATATTGCTGAAGATTGACGGAATTTGGCCTTGTTGTAGATAGCCCACTATAAGTCATAAAATGATTATAAATCAAGAAAAGCAAATTGAGTTGAAAATAACATTTTATATATACACATATCAATTAAGGTTTTTACAATTAAAGTAATACTTGAAGTATGGGTCCAGCGTACGCTAAAATGTTTATGGCAATAAAATGCTGAAAAGAGAATAAATACTTAGGAATGTGGGAGCGCTGTAAGTAAGGAATGTCTTTGATGTATTCGCTCCTTAGGTCAGTAAGTAGTTTTGAGACAGCGAAAGATAAGATGAGAGAGGTAAGGGAGGCGAACATAGTAAGCCGCTTGACTTGGGTCAAGGGGGCTACTAATTACATTCGTCTCCCTCGAGTCTGTCTGTCTGTGTCTGCCTGTTTCGGCTTTTTATATCTTCTTTTTGGATCGCAGCAGATCATTTGGGGATTCACACTTGTATTTGATTCTGGGTTTCCCATTGGCCGATAAATAAAATTCGCGTAGGCTCGCGAACTGGAAATTTAATATTTAATTAATTTTTATTTTTCAACCGGAACATCTACGCGAATCCGGCTGCGCACCGACGAGTTTTGGTCATTTTCTTTTTGGTTGTGAGGGTGCAAACATCCGGTCCATCGCTTTTGCTCCGTATCACCACAATATCCCCTCTGACCTATCTCTAGCAGCTCAATGAGTGGGGCGGGCTTGTAACATTTTGTTGTAGTATCACCTCTTTTCTATGAAATAATGGACTCGCCTGATGTGTACACATAATCCTGTCTACAGTGAGAACGGGGAGAGTTGTAAGCAGTTGGCATTTACCTCTGCTGTTGCGACTGTGACGCTGTCGGCCCACTGCCTTCGGGTAGAGGGCGCTCTCTGCTTCCACCAGTCGTGGTTCCGCCGAAGGGTAGAAGCACGACTGGGCAAAAATAGACAGACATTTTTTGGCCGGGCCATATAGCCCGGAAATCCCAGTCATAACTGACCATGTGTCACATGTTGCCCTTACTGGAAGGGACAACTAAATATAGAGTTGTAAGCAGTTGCTTAGTTGGTCAGTAAGTTGGTGCAGAGTAAGTTGGAGTTGTTTGGATATAGACTCATTACCCGGACATACTATTTCACTTCAAAACTGTATATAATTATTTCTACTAACCCGTGTTCCAGTTTGTATTCCTTGTTCAATATAACTTAAATTTTCTATCTCAATATCTGTTTTGTTTTTTATTATTTTGTGTGGTTTCTCAACTAGAATCCACAACATATTTAATACTTCCAAAATCAAGCTTGTGAGTTTCATCATCACAGAGCAGAACCTGAACTTTCACTTTTCATGATAAATGGCTGTTCTCTCAAAAAGGCTACTAGCATTGGACGATTGTTTGAACACAAGTTCAACCCAGATGGATTGTATAGAACATATCTATACAATCGATCGCTAAAGATGCTGATAAAATGTACCGTTCCAAAATGTACCTAACTGCTGTGCTCAATCTTTACAAAAGCCAGATCTGACAAAAAATGGAGTACTTCTGCTGTATCTGGGTCGGAGATGCTCAGTCATCACATTGATGTCTCGATAGTGTTCAGAAGCTGCTTCGCAGCCTTAAATATGATGAATTATTTTTCACTGTACAATCCCTTTTCCGCAGATGAAATGTCGCAAGTTTATCGCTATTTCCATGACAAATGTTATTACAAGCTAAATTCCTTAGATCCATCAGCCCTGATTTGTAAAGCTAAGACCCGCCATGCCATATACACTAAAAGGAATTATTGTTATTCCCATCATATCCCGTTTGTAAGGGTGAAGTTCAATTCAAACAACTTCACAGGAACAAACTCCCTCACTGCACTCTCTTTAAGTCTTGGGTTAACTATTATCATTCCTACATATTTTTTAAAATACGCTTATTACCTCCTATTACGAGCAGCAGCTTCAATCAGCAACCCGCTACCTTGGGTGGCTCATTAGCCTTGTATTGGGTGAATAAGAGGCTAAAGTAAAGTTTAAGGTTTCAAGTTAACTCAATTTTTTTACAAGACAATAGCCTACTGAATTAAAATTGATTATTTAATGTTTTTTTTTAATCAATTCACCCCAAACAAGGCGATAGTGCTACTAGGATAAACTTCTACTAGTCTTTAAAAGAACGGTGAAGAAGTGTGAACCGGAATTTAGTGAATTTAAAACAGAAAATACGCCAGTCAATTTGTTTTTGCGTCAATCTAAACGGTCAGTATAACCTCTGATTAATTTATAAGAAACAAAAATATCGACTTCCGGTAGCGGAGTCATATGCGCCAGATATTTCCCCCTTGTTACGCTTCCTCTAATTTTATTTACTTACTAGTTCTATCTACAGTTTGCTTTTCAAATAAATTGTTTTTTTTTTCTCTCTTTGTTAGTTTTCTCGGTAGCCACCGGTTCGAAGTAGTTTTCTCCACTGTCTCGTGACTGACAAACTGGCATTATTTGATGAATAAAAAGCTCTTTGCTAATAGTTACTCCATTACCTCCATTATAACGCGTCAATTTGTTAATTTGCCCCTTGAGCATATTTCAGCCCAATAATTAGAATAAATAATCAGCGAATAGCATCAATTTTCAACACTTCAATCAAACAAATATTGACCTGCTAGAACAGAGTTTCAACACTTTATGTTGCTTAAGCAATCATTTATTAACGAATTTGTGTGCAGATGAAAAACGTTAATTTCGAAAAGGAAAAAGAAAAGAGCATATCACTTTTTTTGATCAAACAATAATTGTCAGTAAAATAGGACACATTCGTTAATTTATTTTGAGAATATTTTAAGAACACAATGCTCAACACATTCCCCTCATTTTTCGTTGACATTTTTCTTTTTAAAAATTTCTTATATTTTCTCTTTCTTTCTTTCTTTCTTTCTTTCTTTCTTTCTTTCTTTCTTTCTTTCTCATCTACATTTGCTAGCTCCTGTGCTTTTTTCTTTCAATTTTAATTTCTGACTTTTCTTTCTTTCTTTCTTTCTTTCTTTCTTTCTTTCTCATTTCCAATAGCTAGCTAGCTTTCTTTCTTTCTTTCTTTCTTTCTTTCTTTCTTTCTTTCTTTCTTTCTTATTTCCATTATTCTTGTTTTCTTTTTAAATTTTCATTTCTAACTTTCTTTTTTTCTTTCTTTCTTTCTTTCTTTCTTTCTTTCTTTCTCATTTCGATGAGCTAGCTTTCTTGCTTTTTTCTTTCAATTTTAATTTCTTTCTTTCTTTCTTTCTTTCTTTCTTTCTTATTTCCATTAGCTAGCTTTTTTGCTTCTTTCTTTCTTTCTTTCTCATTTTCATTAGCTAACTCTCTTGCTTTTTTCTTTCAATTTTAATTTCTTTCTTTTGTTTGTTTGTTTGTTTGTTCTTTCTTTCTTTCTTTCTTTCTTTCTTTCTCATTTTCCATTTGCTAGTTTTCTTGATTTCTTTTTTTCAATTTTTATTCCTTTCGTTTTTGTATTTTCTTTAAATTTTTTCTTTCTCTTCTTTTTCATTTTTAGTTTTTTCTAGCTTCTTTCTTTCCTTCCTTATATGCAAACTGAACGGTTAATGTAATTCATTTTACAGAAATGTCTGGTACCACTTTACCAAACAACATTAAACCCAGTTGCCAGATATGTAAGTATAAATTACAAAATCATGTTATATCTAAATGTTATGAGCATTATTATACTTGCATGTGTTTGTGGGACAGACAGACAGACAGACAGACAGACAGACAGACAGACAGACAGACAAGGCGAAAGAAAGAAAGTTGAGATTTATCGAAGCAGGAAAAAGAGAGAAAATTAAGCGAGAGAAAGAGAGATAAGATAGACAGTGAGAGAAAAAGATGGGCATAACTAGACAGAGAAAGCGAGTACATAATGAGACAAGAATGGAGAAAAAGAGAACAGAAAAAGAGAAGTAGAAAAAAAGAAGTTATAAATTGAGAGAGAAAGAAAGAGCTAGACGGGAAAGGAGAAAAGGAGACGCATAGAGAGATGGACAGAGACTGTGTGCGTCAAGTCAAAACATTATAGTTTAACAAAATTAAGTTTTTTAAGTTCTTCCGCATCATATGAACTAAATTTATCGATTCACAACTCGAAGAAACAGTTAAGTGCCATACGTGAAACACGCTTGGGCGATCATGTCTCGAAAGAGACATGACTAACTGGGTAGAAGAATATCCCGCAGTAGGTTGCCATTGCTTTCTGTGGTAGACTGGTTGCCAGCCAAGGCTCTAGAACCCAATCTGTCCTGTTATTTAACCTATAACTGGAAGGAAGAGACCGATTAATACCTTTCCAAGGGTATTTGCTCGTAAGTGAATGCAGTGAATTCAACTGGAATTCGAACTCGGCTCCCGGATTTCTCGTTCCGAGCCGATATCTACTGGACCACAACGCACATCTCCGAAGAAAACTCGAAGAAAACCATACCAATAAATAACATGTTTAGCTATTTTATGAAAATCTCTATCCTGCGTCACTGACCTGTTTCCAGTTATCAAGATATTGTAGGAAATTTATAATATTACTCTTGTTACTTTTCTAAGAGAACTATCATTATCATCATCATCATTCATTCATTCTATGACCGGTTGTGGTTGTAGGGTCGCTGCGCAGTTCCCTCCACATATCTGGGTTGATAGCCGAGGAGCCATTCATTCGTGCGTAGCGTGTCTTGGAGAAGAAAACCTGACAGAACCCATCGTTCTCCGGGTTAAACTCCAGTCGATATCTTCCAATTTGAAGAGCCACCTTGATCACGTGTACGCAGCCGTTGAATTATTCGAAGGACGCCCTCTTCCCTGGTCGTTGATTTCAGTTTAGGAATCCCTCTGCCTAGCGGTACCGTATACCTTACTGGCTCCATACATTGCTATGGTGCATAGTCGATTCCATTGTGCTAGATAGCCTTTGGCCTGTAGGGGTCAATTAAGAATTAAAATCAACCTTCTTCTTCACTTTTACAAAAATTCACAATGACGTGTGAAATCTTGGCTTTTCCTAAATAGAAAAAGGATTAACCATGTGCTTAAAAAAAAAGTCGGAACCAGATTTCGCAAGTAGGTGCTAAAATGATTTTTGATCAATGGGAGCTACTTGCAAGACCAAAAAGGACTTCGCAAGTAAGTGTGAAAAATCTAGATTACAATAAAAGAATTTCATCTGTAGGTCAGTCAGAGAGACTCAGATGGAAGCAGCGAGAAAGACAAAGCTAAAATGTAACTTCAACTTCAAATCGACCCAGAGATAAGGTCAGGTCGCACCTTGTTCTCTTTCTCTTTATTTTTCGTGTAATGATGATTTATACTTCTTCCTCTACATTCAAATACATTCCTACTGAATACATACATACGTACGTACGTACGTACGCATATACTCTTTCAACAATTACTAGTACGAACATTTTCTACAAGTCTTGATACCCATAACTTTATCATTGAACACAAACTCTACCCTTAACTTATTAATAATATTTCTAATTGCACATTAACTTCTACAGCTTATGTTATTCTTTCCTTTTAATAAATTTCTATTTTAACATTCAAAATGTATAATTTATTCTTACACTATTCCACACTATTGCACACATTCCAACCTGCAACCAACCTTCTGATAACGATGTAAACCTTCTGATGATGATAACTCTACATAAAATCTTGTAAGCTGTAGGGCCTTCAGTTAAGTATAACACAAGGCCGAATCAAAGAAATATTAACCAGCTCCCTACGGCTTCAGGCCTTACATGAAGCTTCATCCGCTCTTGGACAGGTCTTCTTTTTAAATCCTGCTAAGTGTTTAACCACCCTCCTTATCAGAAAAGCTAGGTGGGGGAATCACTGATGATCAGAGTATGCAGCAGATAGTACTGGGTTACGTGCTACCAGTAGCACTCATAGAGTGACCTGACATATATTTAGGTGTGGTCGTAAGGTAGATATCAGGATTAAAAGCCAGAGAGGTATTCATTCGTGCAGAGAGTATATCCAAGTCAAACCAAAGACTCGATGGCTCACCTTGACTTTACAAGAAGATTCATCTGTCCTTTTGACAGGTATTCTTTTTTAATGAGTGTTTAGACACCTTCCTCACCAGAACAGCTGAAAAGAAAAAATTAGTTTCAAATAATCGTATATTTTTCTAAACTCAAGGAATTAATCTAACGTGCGCAAAATATTGTGTTATTGTGGATATCTTTCATTTTACATCATATGCTTTTCGG
Organism: Ascarosepion bandense; assembly: GCA_037127315.1. Lineage (NCBI taxonomy): Eukaryota > Metazoa > Mollusca > Cephalopoda > Sepiida > Sepiidae > Ascarosepion > Ascarosepion bandense. The sequence goes on from JBBBDQ010000262.1 coordinate 605,669, forward strand.
AGGAAATAACGAAAAAGACAATACTCTTACTAAAAAAAGAAATTTGAAAAGAAACAAACATATATTACACGAACAAAAGTTATTCTCAGAACATCAAATTGCACAAAATACAAAATAGTTAGGTCTTGCAAAACATGTCCCATCTGCGTCTCAAAATAGTCAAGACAGTATAACAGTTCAGTAAAAGTTAAAATTTCTGTTTTAGAAAACAACAGTCCATATCAATCAAATTTCTCTTATCTTTTAGAAACAGTAAAAACAATTAGTTAATCGTAGGTGTTTAAATTCGAAAAGTGAGAACGAATTACGTATTTCTGGTTCAACTGGTTTTCCGGTTATTTGAGAAAAAAAACATGGTCAGTTTTTGAAATAGACTTTCGCAAGCATAAGATAGAAGTCTCAAGTTTTTGTATTAGATTTTCGCAAATATAAGATAAAAACATCAAAGTTTTGAAATAGATTTTTAAATGTATTATTAAAAATACCAAGTTTTGAAGATTGTGAAGTGTAGGGAGCTGGTTAATTTTTCTTGTATTCGGCCTTGTGTCATACTTAACCAAATTCTCTACAGCTTACAGGATTTATGCAGAATAATATTCATCAGAAGGTTTTCATCAGAATGTTGGTTGTCGGCAGGTTGGAATATGTAGAATTAGTGCAGAAGATAAAATATACACTTTGAATGTTAGAATAGAAATTTATTAAGAGGAAAGAATAACAAGTTGTAGAAGTTAATGTTCATTGAGAAAGTTAAGGCATCAAGAGTTCGTACAAAATGTTCTAGTAGTAATTGTTGAAATAGATAAGGAGAAAGAGAAAGAGAACAAGGTGCAACATGACCTTATCTCTGGGTCGATTTTAAGTTGGTTACATTTTAGATGTATGTCAGCAAATCGCTTCCTCTGACTGACCGCCGTAACCGGTTAGAGACCATCCTTAAATATTGAATCCAGTCACGTGGGGTGGCTCCAGAATTATTTTTTCTTTAGCTGTGGACAAACCGTTTCTCTGACGTATTTTGAATTTTGAGATTTGATGACCAATCAGGATCTAGAGTTCCGCTACAATTGTTCTCCATCTTCTATGGAGATCTCGAGTATAGCAATCAATACGTTTGCGACACTTGAATCCTTTACGCTTTGGCAGACACTTTTTTTTCTTTTTATAGTTAATTAGAGACTCAAAAAAGACTTTTTAAGTCCACTCATTTGCAGGCGGATACCTCATCCTTATTGACTCAAGATTCGAAAATATAGCTATTTAATTAAACCGCACCTTTTTTTTTTTCAAATTTTAATTTGGCGGGTATTTAACAACATGGAATTGGGGCTTCTATTTGCATATAATTCATGCTGATATATATATATATATAGTCATCCGCAGACAGATCTGTTTCGCTGTATTACAGCTCATCAGTACGGCTTAGATACCGTTCGCTTCCTATATATATATATATATATATATATATATATATATATATATATATATATAAATGCGTGACTATTTAGAAATGAATAGAGTTCTTTCAGTGACTGGCGTGTGTATACACTGCTTATATACAACACGTTAAAATTTCCCTTCTCTGATTCCATGCGCCTATCGCTTAGTGGGTAGCGACTCTGACTGACACCAAATCGGTCGAGTTTCGATCCCGGCCAGAAGCAAGTAGATGTGTCTACACTGATGAACTGTGATACAGCGAAACAGGCTTGTATGGGTCGAAGTTAGCAGTAAATAAAACAGTGTTACTGGTGAAATTTTATTGATTTTACTATTGGACCACGTTATTTGAGCTATGGCAATTATGTGTGCAAAAATGAAATTGCCCAAATATCCGCCAAGGCTTCGGTCGATGGTAAAAATATTTGATGACATCTCTGCATAGTTGCTCCTAATCTCACCAATATCCCTTATTATCTCACCCTTCAACTGTTGAATTGTTGTTGGCTTGTTGGCATAGACCTTACATTTGAGATGACCCCAAAGAAAGAAATCTAAAAGCGTCAAGTCGCACGATCGTCGTGGTCAAGTGACATCACTGCTTCGAGAGATGACGTGACCTGGGAGCATGTCTTGTTTGAACCTCCATTTTCGTAATAGGCTTCGATAACTTTAACACGTTGTTCGATTGATAATCTTAGATACTTAATCAATTCACATTTAAAATCGGTCCAAGTTATTGAAACACCTTATATATATTTATAGATATAAGTATTCGATTATTTATTGAAACTAATTATTTTCACTATCCCTAACTTTTACTCTAACCCTAATAATGCCCTAGCCCTAACCCTAGCAAGACAGTTATAATACTTCCTTATAATACTAATGATAGAACTTCGTAGGCCATATTCAAAAAGTAAGCCATATTCTATAATCGGGACCAATAAAGTTTCTCAACGTTCTTATCACTGGTGACTCCATTAAAAAGAATTATGGTTACTGAACTCCAATATTTTTTAATCGAGATTAATAAATTAAACCTTTGGGATAAGATTTTCAAAATTTGATATTTCATTTCATTATTTTTTTCTTTCTTTTTCTGTCTCTCTAGATTTGCCTGTTTACGAGAAACCAGAATTTATTTGTCCTTCCATCGTTGGAATCTATCCTGATCCTAAATCCTGTAATTCCTTTTATCTCTGCGACATGTGGACACCTTACCAATATTCTTGTGACAATAACAACTGTGCAAACACAGCACGAAATATCTGCGATTTTGGCAACATTTCCAGACGTAACTGATTTTCAATTCCCAAAAGGAACTGCGTATTTCAGTACCGGAGATTAGCAGTGGTTAATAAAATACTAATGAAGAAAGCGATACAAAAGTGATAATGTGTATATAAAATAAATAAATTGTACACTTAAAGCCGGGGTTTTCAAACTTTTTGACTTAGGACCCCTTTATATTCCAAGTTTTAGTCACTATAAATGTAAAAAGTAAATTTGAACATCAAGCTCTTGCATGTGTAAAATAATTTTTTGTAAAAACAACGTTGACGTGTAATGGGCGATAGTGCAAGCTTTTGTCATTTAATAACATTAATAAGTAAAAATAAATATTCAGACATTGAAAATTTATAGTTTGAATTTCATGTGATGAGTTAATTCACGGACCCCCTATCTTATCCTTGCGGACCCCCTGTGGTCCGCGGACCCCAGTTTGAAAACCCCTGACTTAAAGCATTAGATATAATAGTATTCGAATTTTTTTAATTGAAATAATGCCGATTATTATTCGTAGCTTGATTGGTAAAGCAAGTAACATCTTGAAATTCTTGACAAAATTCAAAGACGGATCTGAAATGTAATCGATCCTGACAAGGTATTTCGTCTTTAGTTACTTTCTCGCCTACATGACGTTACTTCTCTGTGCCTATTCTACAAATATTTTCATGGAAACTGCTCTGACAAACTTTTTCCATGGTGCCTCGACTACATGAATTTAAGCTTGCTACTAGATTGGCATCTAGGTCCCACGTTTTTTTATTGTTGAAATAGCTAAACTCAACTGTTACTTCTACTCTAACAGTTTTTCTTTCTTTTTTTTTTTTTTTTTGCTTCCCCGATAACAACAATCTTCAAACGTCATCTCTCTTTTTCAGTCCCATTCGTTTGTTGTCTTTTCCTCAATCTTCTTTATTCTCAGTCTTTTTCATTTCCACCCATTTTATCCCCCTGCGTACTAATAGCATTCTCTCCTTGCTTGTGGTGAAATGATTAAAAAAAAAAATGATTAAAATGATTAAAAAAAAACAAAAAAAAAAAAACAAGAAAAAGCTTGTTCCCAAGAATAATGGAATAAAAATTCATGATTTACTCGAGGTTTATTCATTATTTCCGATTCATGCTGCTCAGAAATGATCGCAGAATGACGAACTGGAATTGAAATAAAAGCAACAGAAAGATGAAAGAAATCGCAAAATAATCAAAACAGATAATAATAATATTTAACATAGAAAATTATCTTAAAACATTAATAACTATTGACAAACATTCGGATACTATTAGACCTAATACTACGAGAGAAAAAATCAACAAAGATGGCTGCGGTTTAGCTTTAGAAGAACTAAGAAGTATAGCTATATGGTTATATTTTGATGGCCCTTGCTGGTTGATCTATCGGCAATTTACCTTTTTAATGTTATCCGATAAATTATTGCCTTTTCAAATATTGTACTAGGTACCTCCAAAATATCTCTGAAAAAAACAGCATAGTATGAAGGAAAAAGGCACCAAACTAAATAAAAACAAAGTTTTATCAGCAAAATGTTTATATTATCATTTTTTAATTATTTTAAAATTTTTTTAATTATTTCTAACACGTTCGAAATTTTGGTAGAAAATCTTTTTTCTTCTTACGTCAGTGCGAGAACTAAATTGACGCACAGTTTATTACGTAAAAAAACGTAATATTACGCAATGAACTTTTTTGACCGTGAAAGACACATTAATTTGGGAATTCTTGCCAAAATTAAATAAAGGTTGGATTTTGATGAAAAATTCAGGACTTATTCATAATTGACTGAAATCAATTTTGGAATAATTGTTTTTAGAAAATATTGGTAAAAATATATATTTTTTTACTTATGTTACCCCCACCACCAATTAATTTCCAGAAATGTCTAAAAATTCGACTTTGGGTCACAGTAAACCTAATTTAATTCAGGAGTCATTGGGGGAATGTTTATCAACTGTCTTTTTATTTCTTCAATATTGGCCTTCTTTCTCAAAGGTATGTCCGAATTACGAAAAATGCAGTAACTATGCCAATTTTTATTTGGATAAACTTTTGACGGCTTTTATGAACAATATGAATTAAGCATATCATAGTCTAAAGAGAAAAAAATCAATGAATAATGAATTTTTACAAGAATTATTTTCATTAAAAAATTTTTTTTATAATAATATATAAAGTTTCAAAAATATTTTAAAATTTCTTCCTCTATTGGGTCGGCTAGGGTATGAAATTAAAGCATGAAGACTACATCTCCTAATCGAAATTGAAAAGCTTAACACAAATAATTTAGCCATTGGATTTTTAAAACAATTAAAACATTTTAAGTGTGTGCATTTTGATTACCCGTATCTTATTTGTACGGGTGGCCGTACGTGATATTTATAATCAAAAGATCACGTGATTCAAGGGTTGTCCTCCCTTACATGAAAAAAAATATATATATACCAAATTCGTCTTCCATACTTGGCATTTTTTGGCCGGCTACTGTAAATCATATCAATTACCGCCTCTTGATAAGGCGTTGACAGATGTGATGATAAGGATACTGTAATTGAGAAACGCCTTTATGGAAATATTTCAAGCAGTAAGCAAGTAATTCTTGTTTCAAGTCAACTTAAAGTAAGTTTAAATTCGATAATTTGAAAAAAATAATGTGTCAGCTACGTGTATTTTATTTTTGTAAGATTTTTTTAAAATCGAGAAGTGACTTCTGTTTATAATCGATGAAAAATGCGGAAATTTTACATTTTAAAACATTTTTTAAACCGAAAAGATTTTTGATTCCGATCAATATAATTTCGGTTTGAAATACACCAGGGTATTTTGCTTACTGTAATTAGTAAATTTAATCTCTTGGCTTTCAATTAAAGCTAGAATTAAAGCTTCAAGAAAACTTTTTTATTTTTAAAAATTCATTTTGAATTGTAGTATCGAAAATTTGTGGAGGTACCTTGACTTATCCAAATATTAAATATCTTAATTATCATTTGAATTATACATTGACTGCCGGATGTCAGAATATTAGTGCTATATAAATACTCTTGTACTGATCCTTGTGTTTGCGAATAGTAAATTAACTTAAACACTGAACATGGACTGAACTGTTCCATTGCGTTCGAAATAGTTATGTACAGTGCGAATTGAATGGAATCCTTATAGGTCTTTGTTTATTTTTTTTAGAGAAAAGCTAATTCGTTTATGTATCTGCTTTAACAGAAAATAGGAATATGACACCGAAATCCGAAGATGCATTAGATGACTTCCAAAAATGTGTGATGCAGTAGATATCGAGTCTGAATGAGAAATTGGAGAGCTGAGTTCGAATTCCAGTTGAATTCGTTGCATTCACTTACGCGCAAATACCCCAGGGAAAAATCCTTCCCTTCCCTCCGGTTATGAGTTAAATAACAGGACAGATTGGGTTCTGTATCCTTGGCTGGCAACCAGTCTACCGCAGAAAGTAATGTCAACCTTTTGCAGGAAAATCTTCTGTTCAGTCAGTCATGTCTCTTTCGAGATATGATCGCCTGAGCGTGTATCACCTATGGCACTGAGCTGACTAAGAAATAGCTTATTAATTTTAACGCCTCCGAAACGAAAATGCTCAATTTTAATAATCTGAGAAAACCCTTTCCGCCTTAAATTGCCATGACTGATGCTAGCCTCCAGGAGAGTGACTCATTGCGTCTTCTCGGGCTAACCTTTCCCGCTGACATAAAGTGGAAAGGTTCAATTAAATCAATTGCTAGTTTGGCTGCTAGAAAAGATGATTCATTGTGACTCTCTAGACAATTTTTCTCTCTTGAATCTATGTTACATATCTATAAGTCAACCAATCGTCCATGCTTTGAATGTTGCTGCCACATATGGTCCGGCAATCCTGCTATATCTTTAGAGTCCAAAAAATAATCAGCAATATTATTGGTCTTGACCTGGCGCCTCGGCTTCAGTCATTTTCCTACTGCTGTAAAGTTGCCTTTTCTATAAATATTTTTATGGTGAATGTTCGGATGAACTCTTCACTATGCTACCTAGACTTTATGAATTCAAACGCAGTACTAGATTGGCGGTATGGTCTCATCAATTCACAGGTGAGTTGGCTAGATGTAACCGTAAGTTCTATGCTAAAGGTTTCTTTTCTCGCACTTTTCGCTTGTGGAACTCTTTTCTAGATCCTTGTTTTCCAGCCAACTTTGATGTACAAAAAATAAAAAATAAAAAATAAAAATAAAAATAAAAATAAAATAAATGCAATATCGACCAGTATCTACTGTATTCTTGATTACGCTTCTATTGTTCTTGTTCCTAAATGTTTCTCTTTTCTAATTCTCTCACACCCAGTAACCCCATGTGTCTTCGTGACTTTACTGCTTTGCATGGGGTGAATTCGATCAAAAAATTTAGAAGTCACACGGACATTAAAAAATTAGAGAAAAATTTTATCAAAATACACGCTACATGCATGATAGATGACAAGTCCAGTCATCATTGATGTCCAAAAGATTTAAATTTCTGTTCTTTTATTGTTTCTTTCCTTAATAATGTTTGTTTCTCATATCCTCTCACTATCTACGTTCTTTTGTTAACTGGAGCAATGAATGGCTTTTTGATTTCAACGCCTCCAAAGCAAAACTGCTCCCAGTTATCCGTCTGAGAGAACTCCTTCTGCCTTCCAACAGTATGGCCGATGCTATCCTCCAGGCGCATGACTTGTTGCGTCTTCTCGGGCTAACATTTTCCGTTGGCATGAAGTAGAAATATTATCTCGAATCGATTGCTAGGTCTTCTGCTAGGAAAATTAGTTCCTTGTGCTTCTCGTAGTTTTTTAATTCATAATTCCTGTTCTTCTATTGTTCTTTCTCTTTGATAATGTTTTTTCTCATTTTCTCTCACACTCAGAAACCCCTTTCGTCCAAGCAGCTCTATTGCTTTGCTTGTGGTCAAACGATTAAATAAATAAATAAAACTTATATTCTAGAGAGTTGTATGTAGGGAACGTCGGCTATGCTTGCAAAATGGCCTTGCGTCAAAAGTAACCGAGCCCACCACTTCTGAAAAAACCAGAAGATTGAACAAAAGTTAAAAAGTCCTCGTTTGTATTAATAAGTGTAAATTTATTTGATGAGAAGGATGACATCAATTTTATTGTCTTGAAATAACTTTTATATCTGAAAGTCCTGCATAAAGTTTTTCTTTTGAATGTGTGTTTAAGAGTTCAGTTTCCTTTAGATCAGACCAAGTTGATTTGTGAAAAAAAAAAAGACAAATCTGATATCAGTATGAGTGTGTATAATCGTAGTAGGCTATGTCATGCGAAACTATGTCTTTGTTCCTTTTTCTTTTCTTTTCTTTTTTTTTCTTTCTAAATGAGGAAAGGGGCGAATCAGTCTGGTGTGAAAAGGAGAGTTAGGGTGTATGAAAATATAGGTCGTCAGAACTTGGCGTCAGTAGCTTCCTGTAATGTTCTTTCTTTCTTTGTTGACAGTACACAAGGAAGAAAGAGAAAAGGAGAGAGTAAAAAAATGCAGGTCGCCTGGACCTGGCGTCCGGCAGACGTCCTGTGGCTCTCTAATGAGAAAGGCAAAATCACACGAATTTATACGTTTGTGAAGAATAGAATCGGATAAAATTTTACATTTTTCCTGGCTCCTGATTGGCCAATAAATAAGAGGTTGTATTTAATTTGTTTTCGCAGACGTTAGCACATTGCAACATTTAATCAATTGTCTTATGAAAGGAGCTTTTTTATTGATGAATTGTTGGGACGCTCTCCACCTGTGTTCTGCTATAATGGACTATTCTAATCACTACATAAAGTAGTAGTGGGAAGACCTCGAGGATGAGTATCGAGTAACCAGTCTCGAGTAACAAGTCAGTCGAGTATTTCCGGTAGTGAACCGGAAGTGTGCTATTATCAGACTCTACGACGACATCTTACGACGAGACGTGCTACTAAACCCTTGTTCCTGTATACTACCAACAACCTCTTTTGTAAATACTATTTCTCCTGATAATATATCAATTTACTATATTTCCGTTGTTTGTATTTATTTACTCAATAATTCTGTTACGCACAACATAACTTGAATGTATAAATGTATATGTTTTTAATCTAAACGTATAGGTGAACCTAGACTTGAAATAGTGAAGATTGTGTTGCTAAAGAAGAGACTTGAAGCAACAGAAATGTTGTTCTACAAAAGGTTGCTAAGGATAACATGGATCTAACATGTGAGCAACGACGATGTTTTGAATAAAATGAAACAAAATGGAAACTTATGCTTAACACCAGGAAGAGGCAGTTGACATTTCTAGGATACGCAATAAGGAAGAAGGGCTTGGAAAATCTGATACTCACAGGTCAAATTGAGGGGTAGAGAAAAGCAGCGCGTAAGACTAAACTATCGCCCGGTTCACACTCCACCCACGTCTATTGAACAGGTGAAGAGGCTCATCCCTTGTTCCCTGTTTAGGATGTGGTTTCCGGCTTTCCTTTTTCCATTCTTTTTACCCTTACGTAGCCCCCTGCTCATCAGTGGTGTTATCGCCTTGCTTGGGGTGATATGATTAAAAAAAATACTTGATAAGTTTGAGTAAATGGATGGTAGAAATGAGTTTGGGAGAAATAACAAAAAGAAAACACTTATTAAGAGCCACAAGGGACAGGAAGATGTGGAAGGCCATAATCACTTACATCCTGAAAGGGCACGGCACTTAAAAGAAAATAGAAGAAATGAATACTGTTTTGGTTCACCTTTATAAAAAGAGTCACCCACCTATCCATAGGGATTAAACACCTGGAGATCACCGGAGAAAGGATCGGCTCAAATGGCATAGTAAAAACAAAAAACAATAAATGGCTTCAACAATCTATAAGGCTTTTGAAAGAGTTTATTAATTGTCTGGGTTCTATTTTTTTAAACTGAAGTCTGTTTCATTAGTTTGATCAATTATTTGGGAAATGGCATCATGTTTATATTGAATCAATCGATTCTCAATGTGCCAATCAATAGATTAAAAGGACTTAACTTTAATTAGCACTGTAAAGACCACACCTCATTGATTAGAAAGTATGCAAATGAATTTTGGATAGTGGACAGTAGACAAAGAAAAGTCACTTTTATGGCAGTCAGGGATAACATATTGTGTATTTACGGATAGACATTTGATGTTATTGAAATGTATAGTTATAGCATAATGTTGGACAACAGGAAAAATATATTTTTATTTAAAACTTAGGCAGACGACCGTATGTAACTAAAAACATTCGTTCCCAAACAACTTGACTTAGTTTTTCGTTTTGTTTTTGGGAAAAAAGTTGGTCATATATGGTAAAATAAATCAGGAAAGGGAGAAGTTATAAAAAAATGAATGAAAGAAAATCAATAAAAAACAGCCATAAGATATGAAAGGAAATAAAAATCGAGAAAAAGGGAAAAACACGTTTATATATATATAAGAAGGCGAATTGGCATGGCAAAGGACGAGTTCCAGAAGCTGAGTAAAGTATTAAGAGAAGGAAACTTTCACTAGAAACAAAGAAAAGAGTACTAGATTGCTATGTGATATCAGTTCTTCAATATGGCAGTGAATGTTGGACAATATCATCAAAGATGAAGAAAAAACTGAAAGCAGCTGAAATGTGGTTCTACAGAAGGATGCTGAGGATATCGTGGACCGATCATGTTAGCAATGGTGAGGTGTTGGAAAGAATGGAAACGAAAAAGAAATTAATATTGAGCATCAGGAAGAGACAACTGAAGTTCCTGAGACATGCAATAAGAAAGGAGGGCTTGGAGAAGCTGATACTAACAGGTCAGATGGGTTCATCCCCCTTCCATCATTTCCTTTTCATTAAATGTTTTACAATATATATTATATTCTATATAAATACATTTTTATTGTCATGGGTTTTCCCCCCTTTTTAGGTGCTTCTTGTAAAGTTGTGGTATTGTGGTATATGAAGGATTGGAAGGCGATGTATGGGTTCTTGTGGTGAATGGGTAAATTGTAATGTGTGATTGGGTCGTGATAGTGTTAGCTAGGTATAGGATAGATTACTGATGACCAACCTGAATTTTTTGCCCCCCACCATTCGGCTTTGTGTCACAATTTTGTACATTTGTATAAAATAAATATTGAGTCAGTCTGTAGTGTGTTAGAAATTTCTGCGATTCCGTGAGTAAGTTCGCTTTGTTTGCACACGTTTTTCTTATTCGTCACCAGTTGATATTGCGTATTTTTTATTGTTGTTTAATTTTTTGTGTGTCGCTGGGAAGAGGAGTCCAAAAATGGACTGGTCTCCCCAGGCAATTGCTACGCAGACGGCTTCACAGTCAGCTTGGCATCAAACCCAAGTTAAAAAAAGGCGCAGTCTACTACAACCAAAAGCGTCACGAATTAAAAGAATTTATTAAAGAAAATGAAATTATGACCATCCCGGATGCCTTGGAAGTAATTTCAGCCAGAACAATTTCGCTGCTGACACCAAAACACATAAAGTTATAGGTGTTAGCAGAGAAACGATAGAAGAGACCATAAAAAGTATAAAAATTATGCCCCAGATATTGGCAAGGAGATCGAGGTCCATGTGGGACGTTCTGTTACCATCAGCAGAAGAAGCCAAATCTTTGGCTGGAAACATTATGCAAAAAAAAAAAAAAAAAAAAATATCAGATTCCAGACGGAATACATGGGTATGCGGCGAACTAAAGTCATTATCCATGGTGTACCACTCGACATCAGCTGTGACCACATCGGAGCGTATTTCGACCAGTTTGGAGCAGTAGATGAAGTTGATCAGGTAGCCAGTAAGACCGGCATGAAAACAAGATTTCTACGCCAATATCACCCTAGACCGGCAGAACTTCACAAACATCCCTGATATGCTTATGTACCGGGGAAGAAAGTTATACGTAGTAGTGGAAGGTAGAAATCCCCACAGTTGGATAGGTGAGGCTGCTGGACACGTGGCTAAAGTATACCCTCCAATAAACCCAGTGACAACTCCGGCAGCACCGGCAGCAGCGGTGGCTACAAAAAATACAGTAGTAAAGGAAGTGGTGGTAGAGACAGAAGAGGCCAACCAGCAAAAAAAGAACGGATGGACGGAGGTCGTGAGGAGATGTAAAAAAGCAGCCTCCTCAAAACCCTCTACGTCAACTAAAAAAAAAAACAACAAAAAGAGAAGGAAAAACAAAAACAACCAATCAGAACAGAACAACAGCAGATGGAATGTGAAGAAATGCCTCCACCACGTTCGTCATCCCTAAAAAGAGGGAGAGAAGACGAGGAGGAGGTAAAAAAAGGAAAGAAAAAGACGTCAGATCTCGGCAGGACAGAGCAGGTAGTGGTTTTTACCAAAATTCACTCTGCACATGCTTCAACAACAAAAGTGGAACCTACCAAGTGACGAAGTCAGTCATCACCCCTTATCAGATTAGATTTATCTCCATCTCCTTCACCTTCTCACTTACCGTCCTCCCAAACTGAAGTACCCTGTAAATTAGCTAAACCTTCTCCCATCTTAGAAAAATCTCCCACTGCAGATAAACCTCCTTCCCCCATATCAGATACACCCTCCTCCTCCCCAATATCAGACAACCCCTCCCCCAAAAAGGAATCGGGGAAAAAGAAAAAGAAAACCCTTATAAGCATGAAAATATCTGCAGAGTAAATAGACAAGACCTAGAGAAGGACCTTTCATCTCAAAAGAAGGCCCTACTCAGACCTCTATTTAGGTTGACTTCAGTCGATGGAATGTCGATTGAAAATCCGGCGAACTTTTCCAAGGACACCGGTGTATTGACTCTGGTCAGAAATACTACGGGAAATCTTACAGTATAGAACTATATTAAAGAGGCCGTGGAGGACTTCCCAAACATCAAGATAGCCTAAATGGGAACCAAATATTTACAGCATTGTCTAATTTTTGTGATGGGAGGGACCCCGTCATCCTCCATCCCTCACTTTATAGAGCCATAAAATTAGCTTTTCCAACGGACGTCGGCGGCATTGTCCTGGAAGAACGTATTATGTCTGTATTGGATCAAGAAGTCTAGGACAATCCGTCGGGGTCCCTGCTCTCACAGATTTTTGCCCTGTATGTGACTAGGAGTAATTTTTCTCTTTCTCATTTCAGGTCTAAAAGATGTCAATTAAGTTAGTTAGTTTGAACGCGAAGGGCCTTAGGGACCCGAGTAAGGCTGCCCGCCTTCTTTGGGACCTCTTGTCCTTCGGTGTGGATGTCGCCGCGATCCAAGAGACTCACTTTGTTTGCAGGGCCGATGCCTGTGTGCTGTCTAACGACTTTGTCGTCTATTCAGCATATGGGCACCGGCTGGCCAGAGGACTTTCTTTGCTGGTTAAGCGTACCCTGGACGCGAGGGTGGATCTTGTCCATGTCGAGGGCCGGCTGATCGTGGCCGATATTGCAGTGAAAATGTTTATGCGCCCAACAACCGGGAAGAGTGCATCTCGTTTTTTCAGCGGTTGGAGCCCTTCTCGGTGGATTCAACGCGACTCGTCTTAGTGGGGGACTGGAATGCCATCCTGGACCCCAAGCTGGATAGAGGATGGGGAGCTAGCGGGAAGGCACGTGATCGTAGCTTGGTTGATCATATCGATTAATTCAGGCACGTCGATAGATAACGGGTGGGAGATTGTGGACGTGGGCTAATAGTTGGACTTCTACCCAGGTAGCTAGCTACCTGGATAGAATGTTAGTTCATGAAGCCGACGTAGATATTTTAAATTGTTCCACGTTCCACTGGTTAGGCGACTCGGACCACAAACTCGTTTGTGCCCGGGTTGATTTAGAAAATAGGCCTAGAATGGCCGGTTACTGGAAGTTCAACATGCCCTTACTGGACAGGCGGGAGTCATTGGGAATAAGTGGTGGGAGAATCTTAAGAATAGTATTAGATCTTTCACCACCAAGTTCAGCAAACGGCTCAATCTAGATAAGGCCAGCAAGGTGAAGACACTTAGAGCAAATTTCTCCTGGGCTGGTGGGGACCCCTGAAGATAGCTGTAGCTAAGGAGGCCCTAGAGCGGTCGACTAGCGATCGTTACATGGGCCAAGTAATTAGACATAGGTTAAGCAAGATGTCTGTGAACATGGGCGCTGAACTGCGCAAGGAAGAGGTTCGCCGAGGCGGCGACCGATAGATTCGAGAGGTTCGCAACCCGGAGGGACATACTCTTCTGTCGACTGACGATATGTGCGAGGCGTTTCGGCAGCATTTCGAGATCCTGTTTACCAAGGAGCCTGGTCTGCGTGATGAGGAGTTTCGCAGCTATTTGGCTGACTTCCCCCGGATTTTGCAGGTTGATGCAGCTAGCTGCAAAGGAGAGATTACGGAGGGCGAAGTCTACGCGGCTTTGAAGTCGGCAGAGACAAATAGCTGGATCTCGATAGTTTGCCCTATGAATTGTACTTGAGGCTGTCGCACATCTTTGTCTCGATTTTGACTGGTTCCGTCAGGGGTCCATCCCCAACCGGTCCATCAGGGGTATGATTACGCTGTTGAGAAAAGGCAAGGATGTTGGGAAGGTGTTAGAGGGTTACCGGCCCATAACTTTTCTAAACACAGAATTACAGATTTTGGCCAAGATCTTGTCAAATCGTTTGCAATTAGTTGCCGAGTCTCTGTTGGGACCTGAGAAAACTTGTGCTGTGAAGGGCCGAACAATTCAGAGCAACCTGCATATGATACGCACGATAATAGAGGGGATAAAAGACGACGAAGAAGCCGCGCTGATCAATTTAGATCAGTTCAAAGTATTTAATAGGGTTGACCATCGTTACCTGGCGGCTGTTCAGCAAGCCGCTGGATTCGAATTCAACTTCCGCCGATGGATTAGCCTCCTGTATCAATCTCCAACGGCTGTGGGACAGGTGAACGGAAAGTTGTCGGGCGTTCTGGCGATGTCTAGGTCGGTCCGACAGGGTTGTCCACTGTCACCCCTACTTTTTTCTTTGGCGTTGGAACCGCTCCTTCGCCGGTTAAGGGACAGGGCGTGCAGCACGGCCCTACGTGGAATCGCTGTCTCTGGTAGGGATCGAGCCAGGGTTTCCGCGTACGCCGATGACGTTACTACTTTCGTGTCCTCCCGGACTGACATCGAGGTGGTACAGAAGGCGCTTAAATGGTACGAAAAGGTTAAAGGAGCCAAGATTAACCGCAACAAGTCGTCCGGCCTGCGGTTAGGTGCCTGGAAGGGTGTTACCCTCCCGGGGCCCTTCGACTGGACGGACGATCCTATCCCCAAAAAATGAAGAAAAAGTGGTCAGAAGTACGGGCAAAGGTCGGCGCGTCGATCGAGATTTGGCATCGAAGGAAGTTGTCCTTAAAAGGTTTGGCTGAAGCGTGTGTTACATATGTCTTTCCCATTATCCTTTACCGGTTGTCAGTACTTTCACTTTGTAAATGGCGTAGGAAGGCGATCGAGCATTTGTTATTCTCCCTTCTGTGGAGAGGACGTAAACATTACGTCGACAAACGTGTTTGTGACCAATGTCCGTGTCATGGGGGTCTGGGAATGCCGTACCTGATGGGCCACAAGATTGTGTCAAGGTTGGTTTTTCTCAGGCGTACGATTTTGGAAGACTCATTGCTGGCGGGGATAGTGAGGGACATGTTCCCTAGCCTTACTATCACCCTCCCTATCTCGAGGCGGTGCCATAAGCCTCGAGGGTGATCGAGTTTTCTCCTCGAATGTATGGTGGCCTTGCGGGCTATTCCACGGTCTAGTGACCTTTCACAGCCTATGAGAATCTTCTAGCGTGGGTTAGTGGAGAGCATCGCGAAGGATTCATTACGTCATGCGCTCCGCTTGTCGGAGGATGAGTTTCGCTCGTTCTGGTCTTGGGCGCCATGTACCGATTATCTCAGAAACGCTGAGTTTTCGCTCACCTGGCGATTGGCTCGGAATCGGTTGCCTCTCAATGACATGGCCTTCATCTGGGGCCTGGCGGATTTGCCAGGTTGTGAACGCTGCAACCTTGTCTTGGAAGAAACGGCTTCACTCGCCTTCTACCATTGTTCGCGGTTTCGCCTTCTATGGAACTGTGTCGGCGAGTTGACTGCTCGTATCGCGCCGCGGGAGCTTGTACTTATTGATCGTGCATTCGCCTGCTGCAATGTGTCGGCCCCGTTCTCTGGGATGAAGCGTATGGTGTTTCTGTCGCTGCTAACCATGGCTCGAATGGTGATTTGGACGACGCAAAAGGAGGAAGTCTTGCAAGGTTAGCCTCTTTCACATCAGAATCTGATCCGATATTTTGAGCACCTGCTCAAAATGAAGATTAGAACTGATTGGAAACGTTTGACTTCGACAGCCTTCAGCAAAAGGTGGGTAAATGTGGCGAACTTGGTTCGCTTGAACAGGGGCTACCCTTGATTTTCTCTTTTAGATCTGCTGGTTACATTGGGGTGAATTCCTTTGAAACCCTCCCCTGGTGAAGGTAGCTCTCTTTTGTGTACCTAGTTAATGTGAATGAATGTGTTCCTAACCTGTACCCGGCTCTCTCTTTTGTTATGATCCAAACTGAGATTTCCAACCTCCCCAGTTTGTTTTGGCTTCCTATCTCAGCTGAGTCAGCTTTTGATTTTTCTATTCCATGAATTATTTTTACCACCTCCCCACTCCCTTAGCGAGTGCGCTTCTTGATTTCGTCATTTGACAGAATACAGTGGCCACTCTTTTTTCTGGGATGGACGGGTCTTACTAACATTTATTTTATTTTAGTTTGAAAAAATTATGTTGTATTTTATTTGTTTTTGGGTTCACCCCCTTCCCATTATTTCATTTTTCATTAAATATTTTAAATTATATATTATATTGTATATAAATACATTTTTATTGTCATGGGTTTTTCCCACCTTTTAGGTGTCCCTTGTAAATATGTGGTATTGTGGTGTGTGAAGGATTGGGAGGTGATAGATGGGTTCTTGTGGTGAATGCGCAAATTGTAATGAGTGATTGGGCCGTGATAGTGTTTAGCTAGGTATAGGATAGCTAAGTGAGTACCAACCTCTACCCCCACCTTTCGGTCATGTGCCATAATTGTTATTTTTATGCAAATAAATAGTGTCTGGTACGAGTCAGACAATCTTAGAGTGACTTTGTGATATCCAACACCGCTTGCTCGTCAGCTAGACAAACAAGCTGGTATGTTGTACCTTTACCGTATTTTGTAATACAAATTGTTTACACTAATCCCGTGTTCTTGTTTTCATTTGTGACCCCTTAAAACAGGGTTACAACACTGGCGACGAAGATTCGAACAAGTCACGCGGACAGGAAAATACGTTTTTCAAGTCAGTCGCCATACAAAATGGCGACGGAAGTTTTCGAAAGAAGAACTCTACGCGGCAACCAGAAAGAAAGAAAAAAAAATTTCTTTCGAAAAGATACGCAATGAAACTCCACGTGAAAAGATACGAAAGATACGTAACGAACTAAATGTGAACCAGAAAAATATTTTTTTTTCTTAGCCAGGGTTTACACCGACGACGAAGGACGGAGCCTTCGCGGACAAACCCCAAACCAACCCAGTATCTTACAAACATTGGCTGACTAAGGAGTTTCATTGAAAAATACCATCCAACTAGGAAAACAAATTCAGTATCACACAACACTGGTTATGTACGAACTAACTTTTCGTCGGAGTATTAACTTAATTCAGTGCTATAACACTGACAAACGAAATTCGAACAAAGAATTTCAATTCAAATTTAGTGTTCACAAAACACTACCGCGAAAAGTCTTACTACAAGGAACATTTCAAAAACAATATTTCCAAAATATTGACGAGTGATATATCACAAAAGTTTTTTCTCTGTCGAAAGTACAGCGATATTTTTTTTGTCTCCCCAAGTTTTAAAAAATTGACAAATAACATACGCAACGCAAGAGTGTTTATCGTTTTGTATTGTTCATGGGATTCCAGGAAAAAAGTGACTAAAGGAAACTGTAAGTACGACATTTTTCCTTTATTATTTAAATAAATTCTTTTTTTTTTTAAGTGTAAGTCAGTCGCTACAAAATTACGACTCTAAAGCGAGACAAAAGGAAAACTAATTACTGTTCCCTCCTCACTCAGTTGTTAAAATATATATATATATATATATTAAAAACCAAGATTTTTTGTCGTACGGCATTAAAAGCTAGTTCAACCGAACACTCATAAATCGTACCCCACATTTTTCTTCTGTGTAAAAAAGAAAATGGAAGAGTTAAAGAATACATTTATTTAATTTTTAAAGCTTCAAATTGAACAGCAAAGAAAATCAGAAGAAAGACAGCAACGAATTGAAGAACTACTCCCGCAATTCAAACACAGAGAATAATAATGCATTCTCGCAGGATTCTATTTGGAATGTAATAGACAATTTCTGTTACGCGCCAGATGAGGACAAAACGTTTACTGTTTACTGTAGAAGGTATGAGGATTTCTTCAGTATTGATTGTGCTAAGTGGACTGACCAGAAGAAACTTCGTCTGTTACTACGTAAATTAGATACCGTAGAAAATGATAAGTTTGTGGATTTTATCCTCCTGAGGAAAACTTCTGAACTAACTTTTGCCGACACGGTAAAAATCCTTACCGAACTTTTTAGTCCAAAAACTTTCCAATTTCACAAAAGGTGGAAATGCCTAAACCTTGTAAAAATGACGAGGAAGACTTCTCTACTTACGCAGCGGTGGTTAATAAACTCTTCGATGAATTCCGGTTATCAGAACTTAGTGCAGACAATTTCAAACGTCTAATCTTTGCACAAGGGCTTACGTCAAGTAGAGACTCAGAAATTAGACGTTGTCTACTAAGTGGAGAATGAACCAAACCTGACATTACAAATGCTGACAGAAGATTGTCAAAGAGTAGAGAGCATAAAAAAGGATTCAAAAGACATTGAAACTGGCATCAATCACCTAAAGAAATTATCCAGACAATCAAAAACTTACTCAACGAACAAAACCGAGTACAGAAGAAACAATAATTACTCGAATCCTCATGCTCCTAAAGCAGGAGTCATAAAAAGAAAAATTCCACCTAACCCGTGTAACCGATGTGGAGAATTACATTGGGTTAGAGACTGTCCATATCTATCCAAAAATGTTTGATATGTAAAAAAATAGGACATAAAAGTTCCCACTGTAGAAATAAAAATGAAATCAAAAGTAGTGTACGTCAAATACGAACCTTTGAATATAACGAAGAAAGCCTACGAAAATAAGTCGTAGTTAAAATCCTAAGTAAAGAGATGAAGTTGCAACTCGATTCAGGCTCAGACTTGTCAATCATTAATGTACATACGTGGAAAAGAATAAATAGTCCCACTATGTTAAAATCACAAAAAATAGCCAGAGCCGTTAATGGCACAAAAGTAAATTTCGAAGGAGAATTTGTCACTAATGTTGCACTACTTGGTACAACGAAAAAACTGAAAGCCTACGTATTAAAGAACACAGAAAACCGGTTCGGTACTGACTGGATACAGGAATTTAACTTGTGGGACCTGCCAATGTCTACCTTCTGTAAAAAAGCAGAATCACTGTCATCTGAGACGGAAAAACTGAAATCCAAGCTAAAAAAAGTTGCAGAGAAAAATGCACTAAAATGGCAGCTAAACTAGAGTTGAAGCCAAATACTCAAATGGATTTTAAGAGAAAGCGCAACGTTCCGTTCGCGTCTCTAGAAAAAATTAATCAAACAGACTCGAGAGTATCGGTATTCTGTCAAAAATAGAATATAGTCAGTGGGCCGCCTCCACCGTCTATATCAAAAAGAAATCTAAAAAAAAAACGCTTGTGCGCTGATTTTTCAACCGGTCTGAATGCATCACTTGAAGACTACCACTATCCTCTACCAAGTCCTGAGGAAGTATTTACCAAATTAAACGGTGGTAGGGTATTCTCAAAAATTGACCTGAGTGACGCATATCTGCAGATCGATAAAGGAAGTGCTAAGCTACCCACCGAAGCTTATACAGATACGAAAGATTACCGTTTGGGGTCAAGGTCGCGCCTGCCATTTTTCAGCAGGTCATGGACACTATGACGGGCGGCCTTGGTTTTGCTATCGCGTATCTTGACGCAAGCAAAAACACCGAACAACATCGAGACCATATTCATGAAGTGTTCAAGAGAATACAAGATTATGGTTTTAAGATCAAAGAGGGCAAGTGTGATTTCTTTTCAGAAAAAATTAAATATTTAGGCAAGATCATAGACAAGAATGGCAGACGACTGGACCCTGATAGAGCCACAGCTATACGGGATATGCCGGCTCCTGGAAATACGACTTCACTTCAAAGTTTTCTTGGACTCGCCAATTATTATCATGAACTGCGCGCACCCTTAAATCAACTTTTGAAAAAGGACAAAACTTGGATCTGGACTACAGAATGCCAATCGGCGTTTGAAAAAATAAAAAAATTCTGACGTCAGAAATTTTCTTACCCACTTTGATCCAAAATTGGAAATAATAGTCGCTAGCGACGCCTAGTCTTATGAATTAGGCGCATGTTTGCTCCACAAGATGCCAGATGGGTCTAAAAAACCAATACCTCACGCATCACGGACACTGCTTCTAGCAGAGAAACAATACTCCCAAATTGAAAAAGAAGCTCTCGGCATTTTCTATGCTATAACAAATTTCCATAGTTACCTTTACGGCAGACGTTTCACTTTACAGACGGACCATAAACCGCTTTTGACCATCTTCAGGTCAAAGAAGGGACTACCCGTCTTTACTGCAAACCGACTGCTAAGATGGGGGACCATATTATTAAATTATGATTTCAAGTTAGAATACCTCTCGTCTAAGCAGATTGCACACACTCACGGACTCTCAAGATTGATACCAAAACAAAACAAGCCTCTTGAGGACTCAGTAATTGCCGCATTACGCATTGACAGTGAAATAAAGATCATGATATGTAACACAATTAGAGAACTGCCGGTAACACTTCAAGAAATCAAATCCGAAGCAGTAAACGACGAATTTATTAAAGCCATAATGCAAAAACTAGCACAAAAGGAATTTACCTCAGATATCTATTCTGTGTGCGATAACATTTAGCTATACGGCGAGAGTCATCAATCCGAAATCCTTAAAAAAAGCCTTACAAAAAAGGATACTTAAAGATTTTCACATGAGCCATCCGGGTACTAATCGAATGAAGATCCTTATGCGCAACTTTGTGTACTGGCCGAGTATGGACCAGAACATTACTCATCTGGTAAAAGCATGCAAAGTTTGTGCCTTGGCAGCTAAGGCACCACCCATTATCCCCAAACCCTGGCCAAAGTCTGAACAACCGTGGTCCAGAATACACATAGATTTTGAGGGACCACTGCAAGATTTTTACTATTTGATAGTGATGGATATCTTCTCTAAGTGGCCAGAGGTTCTAAGATGTAGAAAACCCACCACAGCAGTAATCATAAATTTCCTGCACGAGTTGTTCGCGAGGTTCGAGGTTGTTGACTGTCTCGTCAGTGATAATGGCACTCAGTTTACTTCGACTGATTTCAAAGATTTCTGCGAAATGCTTCAGATCAAACACTTCACAACACCACAATCTCATCCCAGATCTAACGGACAAGCGGAGAGATTTGTGAATACATTGAAAAGGGCTTTAAAAAAGGCATACGACTCACCTACGGATATGGCTCTACAACGTTTTCTACAAGTGTATCCTAACACATCATCAGCTCGATCTCCGGCGGAAGCCATGTTTGGTCGAAAAATAAGGTTACCTAGACACAAGTAGGAATAACATTGTTCGACTTACCTAGACACAAGTAGGAATAACATTGTCGGATGCAAAAGCGTGGAAACGAGGTTCTGGTTAATATGTTCGTCTACCTCGAGTTTATTTTTTTTTAATTCACCGCTGTAGTGACACGAGAAAACATATTCTAGAGTAAATAGCTCCCCACATTTGCAAGTTAAGTTGCCGGAGTGAATGCAAAAAAAGAAGAAAAAAAAGAAAAAAGAAAAAAGAAACAATCTAAAAAGAAGTTAAAATTAAGCATGATTGGGCAAGAACAATTATTCGCTGGGAATCATGCAAAAGAGTACGCCTCAAGTCTTTTTTTAAACTTTAAGATGTACACATACCATCCTATGAAGTTTCGAGAAATCATAAATAGTCGATATATATATATATATATATATATATATATATATAGTCATCCGCAGACAGATCTGTTTTGCTGTATCACAGCTTATCAGTTCGGTTAGAGAGCCGATTGCCTTTTGCCCAGGATTGAAACCCGACCGAAGTGGCGTCAGTCGGCGATTCTACCTCTGGGCTATGGGCGCTTGGTAGAAGAAGGCAGACTTTTTAGCATGTATATTATCATTATACACGCCCAATAGCCAGAGTGCTCTAATTCATTACTGAATGAGCGATGCTTACATGCCAGGGTAGCTCCTGTTTATATATATATATATATATATATATACTGAATAAAACAAGATCTAGATTAAAAATTCAAATGCTAAGCACTGACTCATTGATTTTGTTAGAAACTAAGAGGACTCGAATTTACAAACTTTGCTTAACACACACGCAAAAGCGAATCTAAAACAAAACTCGTAAAATTTTACACCTTATTGCAAAATGTTTTTCGAATAAAAAACTAGGAAATATCTAAAAACAAAATTCAAATAATCTTCAATTCTCAGAAACACATTCTTCTCCGGACCTTTTCGCTAGCCGACGCAAAGTTTGTTTGTCGTCCAATGGAAAGGCCCGAATCACATCCGGGAGTGAATTCCTAAATGACCTTTTCAAACCCCACAAACAAAATAAAAGACGAGCAAGTTCGCCTGCCACCAGAAAGAAGAAGACAAGCGTGTTAACACGTCCCTTGACAAATATCAAGCGACCGTTATTATCTCTATCCTTCTCTCTCACCACTTTCCTTTTCACTATTCACCCGTCTGCCTCTTCTTATACTTGATTAACAAACAGAACACTTTAAGACTGAGCAATTACTTCAAAGACATTCCTACCCAACTATAACGCTCATACATACATACATACATACATACATACATACATACATACAAGTTACTACTACGAACTCTTGATACATTCATCTCATTACTATTCTTTCTCATTGAACATTTAACTTCTCCCAATCCCTGTTATTATTTTCTACTAATAAATTTCTATCTAAACATATAAAAGCTATACTTTTATTCTTCCACAATTCCACCTTCTGATAATTCGAAGTTGTGGGGATTGTCGGCAATGTTTGTGAATGGGCCTTGTACCAGACATGGATGACCGTCTCTACTGCTACATATATATATAAACGAAGATTAACGAAACTGGTTATAAACAACCAACAATTTGAAATGATTTGTTTGAACATTATTTGTGATCGATACTCGTACTAAGAAGATATTCTGTTTATAATCAAACAGCATTATTTCTAAAGGCCTGATTTCAGGGCAGATATGGTTATTACGATGAATCTAAAATTGTGTTATAGGCTTAATTTGACTTCGTTTAGATTGATCGTCATTCTTGGGTGAGATGTCTAAGACGCGCCAGATCAATTGGTGGCTTTCCCTATGTGGATAGGGGTCGCAGGTTCGAATCCTGCCGAATGATACACATTTTCGTAACAGAAATTTATCGTAAAACATCAGGCCGGTAGAAATGAATATATAATACTGTTTAATTAAAAACAGAATATCTACTTAAATACGAGTATCGCTCAAAAATAATGTTCAAATAAATCATTTCATATATACAGTACTGTGCAAAAGTATTAGGACAAGAACTATTTTGTTTTTTATGAGGCATATTAACAGAAAATAAAGAATTTAATTAAAGTAATTTTATTTGATTTACTCAACAAATGCTTTAAAAAGAAAAAATACTTGTTACAAAATAAATTTAATATTTAGTATAATAGCCTTTTGCTTTGATCATAGCCTTCATTCTGTCAGGCATTGACATCACAAGCTTCTTCAATGTATCTAATGGTATCTATTTAGTATAATAGCCTTTTGCTTTGATCATAGCCTTCATTCTGTCAGGCATTGACATCACAAGCTTCTTCAATGTATCTAATGGTATCTCCTGCCAAGCAGCTTGTATTTGTTCCTAAAGTGTGTCTTGCGGAGTAATATTAGATTTATCAATTTTTATCCAAAATATCCCATAGATGTTCAATAGAGTACTTGCAAAATAACTTGTTTAAAAGAAAATAGAAAAAAAATAAATATGACTTATTTTTAATACATTTTTACACTTAGTTTTAAACAATCAATATTTATCAGCAATTTACTTGGCTTTTCCCCCTGTATTTGAATTTCAGTGAGATTTTTAGGAAAATCACCCCTGCCCTAATACAGTGTGCAAAAGTGTTAGAACAGGGATGATTTTAAACTTTATTTTGATGCCTCATAAAAGATAAAATAGTTCTTGTCCTAATACTTTTGCACAGTACTGTATATATAATTTAGAAAAAAAAATTAGATACTCTACAATTTCATGGAAATATGTATTACCCAAGAAATTGTAGAATATCTAAAATATTTTCTAAATTATATTACTCTGTTAAATTAAATTAAATAAATAAATTTAACATTGAGTTCTTTTGAGTTCGTCTCTATCGGAATTTACCTGACATATACCAAGAATTCTATGTTTTATAAATATATTAGGTTGTCCCAAAAGTTCGTAAACACTTGCGAAATGGGTCTATCTGGTTCAGCACAATCGAGACAAGCGATGGGTTCAGAAAAGGCAAGAGACACCGATGGTTCCAAAACAAGATCGATTCGGCAAGAAAGTCATGTTGTGCGTTTGGTGGAACTTTGAAGGTATCGTGCATTTTGAGTTGGTTCCGAATGGTCGTGCCATCAGTACAACTTGAGCAGGTCTACAAAATGTTGAAGCAAAAGTAACCGGCACTGATCAACCGAAAGCGCGCTTTGATGCAGCAGGAGAATGCCAAGCCACACACCACCAGGAAGACCAAAGACAAGATTGAAGAGCTGGACGGCGTTGAGTTTCTGCTATATCCAGCCTACAGTTCTGACTGTGCTCCATCAGATTACGGCCATTTCCGCTCAATGCAACGCTTACTGAAGGGCCGCCGATTCGACTCATTTGATGAAGTCGAGGAAGCGTGTCAAGAATTCTTTGATTCGAAGCCGGCTGAATGGTACTTTGACCAGATCCGAAAGCTTGTAGATCTATGGCAGAAAGTTTTGGAAAATGATGGTCTTTATTTTGACCATCATTTTCCAAGACTGGCAAAATCTTAAAAGATTTTTTCCCGTTTGTTGAATCTGGCTATCCCCTCAACCCCAGTTTATAGTGCAGTAGTGGGTAAGAGAATTATTTCGGATCTGAAACGTTTGCTGATAAAAAAAAACAACAACTCATCAATCTTATTTTTCTATAGAAAAGCTCCTTCTGTCCTCCGATTGGCCGATCATTTTGTCCAATCAAACGATGTCTAATCTCTCATCTCTGAGCTTTCTTTTTTACTTTTGCTACCTGGCAAAGATTGACAATATATATATTAAATTTATTGAGTTTTTAAAATGGCATTGTATCTACGATTCTTTTGAAATACCAGTCAGTTAAGTGTCATGCATATACACGCTTGGGTGATCATGCCTCAACAGAGAGACATGACTGACTGGGCAAACAGTTTTCCCTCACTAAGTTGTCATTATTTTCTGCAATAGACTGGTTGCCAACTAAAGCTTTAGAACTAAATCTACTCTGTTATTTAATCCATAGATGGGCGGAGAAGAGACGGATTAATACTTTTCCCCAAGGAAAGTGAAAACAACGAATTCAACTGGAATTCGAAGTCAGCTCTCCGATTTCTCGTTCCGAGCCGATATTCACTGCATCACAATGCACATCCTTAATTTGGACAACCTGTTCACCAATGTAAAGGGTGTCTCTAAAGTCTAGACACATGGGCAAAAATGCATATTTTCAAGAAATTAAATTTTCAACGACATTTTATTGAATTGGAATATTGACAAATAACATCTCCAATATAATTTCCATCATTAATGATGCAAAGGTTTATGCGTATTGCAAGTATCACGTAAACTCAATGCAATAACTCCACATTGCCGTCAATGTTAGCACATTCACTCTTTATGCGTTCAAACAAATGTGTTGCATCTGTGATGTTCATTGAGTGCACCTACTTCTGTAGCATACCCCAGAAAAAGAAGTCAGCTCTTTCTTCTTTCAACAAAACTATATTTATGCTGTGGATGTAAAAATAAAAAAAATAATTAATGCGAATTCTTATGTGTCCAGACTTTACGGACACCCTGTAAGTGTACTATAAATGTTCTTATTCAATACTGGTGAGGAGTTCACACATTCACGCCCACATACATACACATGATTCAACATGTAATATGTTCACACCTACGCATTAAAATAACATGCGTGTTTTCATCCGCGATACACGCTATGTTAGCAGGCAGTTATTGGTGAATCTCGACTGGTCATCCTGTTCTCACGTTAAATTTAATTTTTCCTGCGCATTCCACGCGTCCATTTAAGTAGGGCACACACGTATTAGACCCAGCTATCAAGTGAGTTGCTAGCCTTCTGTTCCCACGATATCGGCCAGCTATCGTGGGGACATGTTTCTTGGTTTTATCTAACTCAAACGCATACACACCTGCACTCGATTGCAGGTAGCAATAAGTAGCGCGAATTTATTTTTTACACACACATGCATGTGCGCACACATTTCCCAAATGGGAACTCAACAACTAACCCAAGAACAGTTTGTACTTTATTTTTCTTTTCAGGACTTTATTTCAATCAATCTTTCATTAACAGTCTGTAGTGGCAATAGAAGGCTGACAAGGAGAATTCGATACTTAAATTGTGAGTGCATTGGCCGGGAGGAATATCCATTTTGAACTTTCCGCAAAATATAAACGCGCTCGGCAGATTTGGGGTTTTTTGAATGAATATTAATACTTTGAATATGAGTACAACGGACTTTAAGATTTGTTTATGGCAATATGGTGAAAGAGAATTAATGCTTAGGAATTTGGGAGCATGTAAGTAAGGAATGTGTATTCGCTCCTTAGGTCAGTAAGTAGTTTTTGGGAAGAAGGAAAGAGGAAAGGGAGGTGAGCGTAGTAAGCCGCTTCACTTAGGTCAAGGGGATATTGATTACTCTCTTCTCCTCGAGTCGGTCTGCCTGGCGATGCTTTCTGTATCCGCTTTTTATATCTTCTTTTCGGATCGCAGCAGATCATTTGGATGTTCACACTTGTATTTGATTCTGGGCTTCCCATTGGCCGATAAATAAAATTCGCGTAGGCTAGCGAACTGGAAATTTAATATTTAATTAATTTTTATTTTTCAACTGGAACATCTGCGCAGAGCCGGCGTCGCAGCGACGACTTTTGGACATTTGCTTTTTGGTCGTGAAAGCGCAAACATCCGGTCCATCGCTTTTGCTCGGTATCACCACAAGTCTAAAGGAGAACAATCTTTCTCCTTTTATTCACTTTCTCAGTAATTTGCACGCTTCTCTCGATTAATTATATTATTTGTTAATACGTTTATTCTGGTTACCTTGGTGCCATTGTTATCTTATTTCTTATTTCCTGTGAAATGTGTCTGGTTAATCGTGCGTCGTGTCTAATACTAAATATAAATATTGTAATAGACCTAGTATCCGCTACACTGTCATCTTCTGTAAAATATGTTATGATTATATAATTTCAAGTTAAATAAAGCTTACTAAAATCAATTAAAACCACTACCACCTTTGTCTTACAAGTAAAGGAAAAAAAAATACATCCTCAAACAAATGATTCAGCCACAGATATTTTATTGAGATTCTGTAAGCGTTAAATAACAAAAAATATGAGGCGATGTCTGTTTTCAGTATACTGTGAATCCAGTTGCATCATGAGCACGAATTCTATTAATAAAACTGTAAAAGGTTACGAGAGCGAATACAAAAATTCGAAATTAAACGACTATTAAAAAAAGGAGTAGAAAGAAAGACAAAATAATGGAGAAATAGGAGCATGTTTTAGCTTGTCGACATTTTAAACACGACGTCTATCGATTGGTTCTCAGCGTGGCCACTATGCGCAGACAAAATAGGGACCTGCTTACCAAAGCGTAAATGAAAATGATCCAGGCTTGTTGTTCAACTGACAAACACGTCTTTGCTTTATTTACAAAAGCTAACCGACGATCGAAATTTGAAAAAAAAACAAAAAAACAAAACAAAAACAAAACAATCATTTGTTCTTTTCGTTCAAACAGGTGGTAAGAGATATCTATTAAAGACAAAAGATACTTACTATTAATTATTAAAATAAAAATATCATTTGTTCCAGTTATCATATAATTAGAGATAAGTTCGCATCAATATTCGATTACGTTTTTGAAATTCTTGTCTTTGTTTCTTGCTTTTTTTTCAAAACGTTTCTACGTTCTTAACACTTAACACAAAGATGAACACGGTGTTAAGAACGTCGAAACCACGCCAAGAAGGTCAACAACAGCAAAAATTTGCAAAAGCGTCATCAAATATTGACTGATTCGTTTTCTACGGCTCATTAACGCTTTTCAGGTTATTTAAAGATAGAAAATAGATTTACGTTGTAAAGATCTATTTTGAGATAATAATAGTCTTAGTAATACAATTGTTACTAATTAACCCATAGCTGAAGGAGCCGAGATGGATTCATACCTTTCCCAAGGGTATTTGGGTGTAAATAAATTTAACTAACCCAACTAGAATTTGATTTGGTTCTCTGATTAACAATTCCGAGTCATGATCCATTACACCACATCCAAGCTAACAGTATCTGATATTCTTAAGCAGTCACTCATCTAGGTACTGACCAGATTCGACGTTGCTTAACGTCGGTGATCGTATAGAAACCATTGTTTCAACGGGATATATTCTTAAGCACAGGTATTTTATAAAGGTAGGATTTGCATGAAGCTTATTTAGATTATTAGCTAAAAAGATGATTTATCAGAAAATTCAAGTAGGAAAATCATGCTATTTTACAAGAATTTCTAGCAATGCTTATTTCTTGTGTTGAACGACGAGAGAAATTTATTCGGAAATTCAAATAAGTCCGTTTGTCAATTATCGAATAATGTTTAAGTCGTATTTTGCCGGAATAGGTTTTGCACCCAATTTTACAACAAAATGACATGAGATGATCGTAGACGGGTTGAAGATCCGCGATTCAAGCGTTGTTAGCGGTGACCTCGAGAAGTGAACAGCTGTGAACAAAGACAGCCCCTGATATGCGTTGGACAGATAGATATCAAAGCAACCCGCTCAGGGCAATCTCTCACACATCACAGAATGTAAGGTCCACGTGTCAGACCCTCGTTGATGGGGCTGCCACAACAAACTGACCGAGAGTAACTGACGAAATATTAGAGTGAATAAACTGGAGATTCAAATCTCTGGATATCATTTAATTGGTAAACACGCTTTATTACATTGAACCATGGAGGCGAAGCATGTTTAGAACAAAATGAGTAATGAAGGTGCGCAAGTATTTATTAGTTGTCATCGATACTTTATTTTAAAAATGATGATATACATTGACAGTTTTGTAATAGATCAATGGTTAACAAGTTTCAGCAGTATAAAAATTTCAGGAATTAATATCAAACTTTTTAATGTTGAGGTTATTCAACATATATATATATATATATATATATATATACTAGCAGTATAGCCCGGCGTTGCTCGGGTGCAATGAAAGCTTTAAAACTAATCCATGGTCCTGGAGCTCAGATTCATTGGACGTTGGCACGAAAGACTAAAAAGCAATAGTTGTTTCCAGTTAAAGCGAAACCGTAGACTGAAAGAAAAATGAATGAATGTAAGTCAAATTTTGATTTCCTGGTATCGATATCAAATAAGTTTTTTTCGTCGTAAACTGAATTTTGAAGGTTAAATAAGTCCTCTGAGTAAACGGTATCATGGCTGAGACTAAGAACTACAATTTTCGTCTAGTTGGATTTCCAGACTTTCTCTTCTTTGTGTCACATTCTGTAATCTTCAAATTCTCTTCTTAGTCAGTGGTTGCTTGGATACTTAGCCCGGAGAGCTTATCTCCCGGAAACTAGTGCTAGAACTTCAAAAGCAATGATATTGAACCGAATAATGCATCGAATAATGTTTACTTCTGTCCAATTTATTATAAATATAAATATAAACAATAAAAGGGTTTATGAATTACATGCAATTTAAAATATAATGTTTGTTAGCCATTTCCAAAAAGAACATTCTTCTTAAAGCGACATTTATTCGTTTAAAAGATATGCGCCAGTTACAGAACACTTGTGTTAAGAACAGGAGATTTTTTCTGATTGCCTGATCATTAAAAGTAATCGAAACAGGTCGAATTGAAGCAATACTTAGTCAAATAATTCCTAGTCGTCTTTTTTCCAAAAATAGAGGGCAGTTCGCAAAACAGATGCACACACCTATTTTATTTATTTATTCAGTCTTACCACTGTGTTTTCTTTAAATATATATCGTATTAGATGCCATATAATCCCCTCCGACTATGATATTTACATTTAATATGACAGCCAAAACTATACTAGAGGATAAAACGAAGTCTAACGTGTTCAGCCCCAGAGGGTCGTCTTCACGAACCATACTTCTGTCATGCGAGAGCGTAAGGGCTAATCCTTGGTGCCTGAAGCGTTCCCAAAAAGTAAATACCAAGAGGTGCTTGAGCAGTTTTTGTCCCTAATTGCATGTACATGTGACTCACAATTTGAATCCGGTCTTGTGCTATAACTTGTTTGAGCTGAAGTGCGGATAGTTGCTTAGAGTGAGATTAAGTACAAGTACTGGTCGTCTCCGGTGACTGGGTAAATCTGGATAGCCTACCAGATACCGCCAGATTTAAAATAAGACGCAGGAGATATTTTGAGCCATTTTTAGGAAAGATGGGTGTCTTATAAGCTATTAAAGACAATAAATGGGGTTCTTTGTGGCCCCCAAACCAGAATCAAAAGAAGTGATTAAAAGAAAAAAAGAAACACAATAAGATCATTATTAAAAAAATAGAAGGAAAAACAAAGATTAGCATCAAAGATCAACTTGGGTTACTGTGAACTAGACTGGTTAACAATGAGTAGAGAGTTCGATCCTCAAAGTGTGAACAAATCGGTATTTGCTTGTGAATAACCAGATATATCCATAGCTAAAGAGGCATTTATTTGGGAAAGTTTGAATTTGACTTAAATAGTTGTTAAATTCTCCAAATAGAATTATTTATAACTTCAAAGCTTGTCATTTAAGGCAGTTTGTAAGATTTCAGAAAAAAAAACTATAGTGTTCAATTCAGTCAAACATTTTTGTTATAATAAACAACTGTAGCAGGCATATTATCAGCGGCAGTAACACTTTTCAGTTTTTCATGTTTGAATGGATGCTACGTTTTTCAAAATACTCTGCATACTTTAGTAAATTTAAAACTGAAATATGCTTCCTCCGGCCTGCATTACGATACGAAAATAGAGCTGATATGAATATTACGAAAAATCAGGAAAATGTGTGTTTCAGGGAAATATTACGAACATTGGCTGTAAGTCCTTCGTGGTCGAGCGATCTAAAATACGTTAGATCAACTGACGGTTTCCCCTATGGGACGCAGGTTAGAATTCTGTCGGAAGATGCATATTTCTTGATTATTCAGCCTTATAGATATAAACAAATATATTGTTAAATTATAAATAATAATAATAAACAGAGTATTTACATAAATACAATTATCCATTAAAAATAATCTTTAAACAAATAAATTAAAAATATGTCGGAGTTAACCCACTTCGTAAAATTTTATTCATATATATATATATATATATATATATTTTTTTTTTTAAATTTTAATTTTATTCATATTTTAATTTTATATTTTAATTTTATTCATATATATATATATATATATATATATATATACTATTATTATTATTATTATTATTATTATTATTATTATTATTATTATTATTATTCATTCTTTTTTTTAAGTGAAACATCAGCCTAGAGCAAAAGTAATAAATTTCATTTTTTTTATTTAAGCATCAACGAATGCACATATGCACGCTTTTGGATCTGACGAAACCTTAAATTGCCGAAATACATGATCTATTTGATCAAATCTTTCCTCTCTTTTCATGCAACATTTACAATGTATCATATATATATATATATATATATATATATATATATATATATATATAACATGAGGATATAAAACAACACCAGAAAAATAATGGCCTTTGAAGAGGCTGAAAGCGTTTGGAAAGTCGAAAATTATGGAACATTTTTACATTCCTCATCTCCAGCAAAGAAAAAAAAAACAAGTAAGAATAATGGAAAAATGAAATAAATGAATAAAATCTTCCTTGTCGGTCGTTTTTAACGAAACAAATATGTTTAAATGAACGATTGCTGCCCAAATATACATTAATATATATATATAACAAAAATAGGGGTTGTTCCAACGAGACAAAATGGGATAAAAGAAAAAGAGCGAGAAACCGTGAACGTTTTGTTTAAAGTGTAGACTTATTGTTGCTATCATTACTAATATTTACTTGTTTTTTGTATGATATATTAAGTGTCAATAATGGTGCTTGTGTTTATTAGTGGAGTGGGGTATCCTCTTATTTGTAATGTTTTTCGCAGTTCCTTTGGCGTATTTTACAAAGGATTTCGTCAGTTACTATTATTGTGCAAATTTGTTGTGCTAGGGAGTAGAAGATAGATTTTATACACTTTTTAGGGCTGTGAGTCTTGAAATGGAGATATTGTTGGGTGTCTGTGGGTTTATGGTAAATGTCTGTGATGATGTAATTGTTTTTGTTTTTATAAGTATGTCTAGGAATGGCAATTCATTGTAGCTATAAACTAGCGAAAACTTAATTTTGGGGTGCAAGCTTTGTAGTAGATGGTGTAGTTTATTTATGTCTCCCCATATTGATGTCCAAAAGATAGAACAATCATCTAGATATTTCTTCTATGAATTAGTGAATTCTGTTTTTATGTATTCCCCATATTTATGTCCTATTTGGTTGTATAGACTTTCTTCTAGATATGCTAGTGTGAGTGTTGCATATGTCGGTGCCATTTTTGTCCCCATCGCGGTAGCTGTTGTTTGAATATAATTTTGGTTGTCAAATTAGAATAACTTGTTGACTAAAATTAGTTCTATACTTTGTATAATAAATTCTTTTGTGAAGTATTTCTGTGTGTTTTTTTTAAAGAAGAAGAACGCACGCACACACAGTAAATTCAAATGGTATCCCAAAAAACGATAAAAAAAATAGATGACCCGCAGAGTAGAATTGAATCAAAATCGCTGAAAATAATTCTTAAATATAAATTTCGTAAGTCAGTGAAAAATCTTTTATAGCCAACGAAGGTGACGGGAAAAACTTAACGTGCGTGTGTGAAAAAAAACAAAACAAAAAAAAAAACACGCACGCATATGAACTTTCTGACCTGCTCACTACTTGACTTATCTATTTATACACGATACCTTGGCCATCAGAAAAGCAAACGGATCTCGATATGTGAAGTCACAAGCTGATTAGCCTGAAGAGAGTCAACTTTAAACTCGAAACACGTGTAGCGACACAAATATCATTATGGACACTTAATATATCATACAAAAAGCAAGTAATATTAATAATAATAGCAACAATAAACCTATACTTTAAACAAAACATTCACAGCTTCTCAAACTTTTTCTTTTATATATATATATATATATATATATATATATATATATATATGTCATTTGAAATCTTTTATATATATATATATGTCATTTTAAATAAATTATAAACATTGTATCTGCTTATTTTGGAAAATAAAATCCATTCATACTCACGGATAATCTTTCGCGTATGATAATTGAAAGATGTAAGAAATGAGCTGTAATTTTGACAGATGATTGTATTACTCATTTCCCGATGTTCCCAAGTACTTTCAATCTCTTTCCGATTTCATTTTCAAGGGTGAGAGTTGTGGTAACAAAAAGTAACCGCAAAATTGTGTTGCTAAAAATTACTGTACATTTTCTTCTTGCATCAAATATAACCGTTAGTGTTCATTAGAATGTGGAAATTATCCAGAATGGATTTTTTATGTTTTAATGCCATGGCCATGCATGTGTTAAAGCATGAAAAACTGTTATTTTTATAAACATTTTAGAACATTACTACAGTATTCATAGGCGATTATGTTAATTGACGGCTTAAATTTTTAAATGAATATCTGTAGTTTGCTTTTGTTGTTTTCTAGATAGACAGGAATGTTGTTGTAGAAATTATAGACATCTACAACAACATTCCTGTTTACATTCACAATATAAAAATATAATGATCAATAACACAACTATCCTACACCATATTTAAATTTAACATTCCCACCATCCCACGTTCGTGAGCATGTGTATTGGCACCAACGCAAACAAATTTAGTCCGGTAAACTCCTAAAGGACGAAACGCCTCATAAGAAAACTCTTATTCTACATTTTCATACATTTTTCCCAATATTGTTCTTGATATACAAAAATATATATCATTATCTCATATATATATATATATATATATATATATATATATATATATATATATATATGGTGTCCATAAAGTTTGTGTGCACTTAAAAAACATTTATAACTTTATTTGTATTTGCGATAGAAATAATTTGTAACAGGATTAGAAAGAAGTAAATCTATATTTTTTAAAGGTTTTATTGAAATTTTATTTAAGTTTCCACATGTCCTCCATCATTAGCAATACAAAGGGTAATACGATTTTGAAGTTCATACTCTTTTACTTATCTAAAAATTGTTGCAGATTCTGTATTAAGAATTATTCAATAACTATACTTAAAAGTAAGTACATTAAACTTTATAAAATTTTTTACAGATTATTTCTCTCATAAATACAAATAAAGTTATAAATAAATGCACACGGACATTATGGACACCCTGTATGTGTATATATATATATATATATATATATATATATATATATATTGGAAAAAGAAATAAGGTTGTTCCAACGAGAGAAATTGATATATATATATATATATATATATATATATATATATATATATATATATATGGTGTATTTGGGAAGATTGAGTCTCGTGGCCTGGTGCTACAGAATAAAAAAAAACAAAGAACTTTACCAAATATCAGAAACTACATCACTTGATGAATCCCAAATAAAATAGTTAGCAGAGTGGACATTAATGGGTTTAGCATGTATTTTTGTTGTGAATATTTCATGTACTTCCCACGAAAAGCATTTATCACGTGCATATCTAAATATCAATATTAAAGGAAACAGTTTGCCATGAGTTTACATCGAGATTATTTTGCTGAACAAGAAGACGTAGTTTTGTTTATTTTTTTTTTTACTGGCATTATAGCCCGGCGTTGCTCGGATGTAATGAAAGCTTTAAAACTAATCGATGGTCCTGGAGCTCAAACTCTTTGAACGTTGGCACAAAAGGCTAAAAAGCAATAGTTGTTTCCAGTTAAAGTGAAACCGTAGACTGAAAAAAAAAATTAATGAATGTAAGGGAAATTTTGATTTCCTGGTATCGATATCAAATAAGTTTTGTTCGTCATAAACTGAATTTTGAAGGCTAAATAAGTCCTCTGGGTAAATGGTATCATGGCTGAGACTAAGAACTACAATTATACCTACTTAGAGCCAAACCCGAAGCAAAAACTAAAACTAAAATACAGAAATACAGGCAGATAAACAGACACACACACAAACATCTTGCCTTTTATATATATATATATATATATATAATCGATTTTTTGCACTATTGTAAGAACTGCAACCTTGAAACATCTGAATATCATTTCTTATCTCTTTGTCTATGAGTGCATCAAATTTGATTAAAATCGGACCACTCCTTCTATTATCCGATTTTTTCGATTATCGATTTTCGATATTTATCGGAGGTACCTCGACACAAAACCTAGCTAAGAACACTCGCAGACGCTTATAGTACAACTAAGTTTTCAAGAAAATCGGTTCAGCCGTTTCCGTGACACACACACACACAGAGTCAAAGTTCCATTTATAAATAAGTTTAGATTGTTTTTCTTATACCTGACATCTGAGCTTCATTTACTTTCCCATTACCATAATCTAGGTTCTCTGTGCAGTTTCTGTAGATATCTTCTTTCTCTTCTATACTTTCCAGCCAACTTTGATCTCCAAAAATTTTAATTCAATGTCAATCGTTATTTACTGTCCTCTAGATCAGGGGTTTTCAAACTTTTTGACTTACGGACCCCTTTATATTTTAAGTTTTAGTCTAGGGACCCACTATAAACGTAAAAAGTACATTTGAACATCAAGCTCTTGCATTTGTAAAATAATTCTTTGTATAAATAAAAGTTTATATGTAATGGGCGATAGTGTAAGCTTTTGTCATTTGATAACATTAATAAGTAAAAATAAATATCCAGACATTGAAAATTTATACTTTGAATTTTATGTAATGAGTTAATTCACGGTCCCCCTATCATATCCTTGTGGACCCCCTGTGGTCCGCGGACCACAGTTTAAAAACCCCTGCTCTAGATTACCTTTCTATTGTTCTCGAACCTTAATAATGTTTCTCCTTTTCTTATTCTTTTACACTCAGTCACCCCTTGTGTCTTAGTAACTTTATTGCCTTGCATGAGGTGATATGATTAAAAAATATAGGTACAAGTTTCTTCTTTTCCGGACTTAATGAAAGTAAAACTGTCCAAATTTTGCTGGTTCTGAGCGCTTTCGGCTAAACGGTTAGCCTTCGACAATCGCATTTATCCACTATTTATTATAGGTTTTTTATTCGGTTGAGTTAGCTCGGGTATTAATGAGTCTACTACGCTAACCATCACGGTCCTGCATCAATGTCGGAAGGTCATTATGGTAGCATTCTGTGTCATAACATAGATGGTCAATATATGTGATTGCTGAGGTACACACACACAACCTGTATTGTTCAATGGTTAGGTATTCAGAGCCGAAAATCACTCGAAAGTTCTTGTTTTCTTCGCCAGTACTATTATTATTATTATTATTATTATATTTGTATAACAAAGTAAATAAAAATAATAATCGTTGAAAATGGCTAACAATTTAGCTGAAAAGCGCACGGAAACAACAAACGTTTACATTCACTAAGTCCAGAAAAGAAGACACACGTGCATTTACAAGAAAAACACACATATACAAAAAAATAATAAACAAAATTATCATGGCAGTCTTGTTTAACGAAACATGTAATTAAGAAGGGTTGTTGATCAAATGCACAACTATAGAAATTATTGAATATATATTTAAATAAATATTCTTTTGACTGGAAGTTTCATATTAAAAATAAACTCTCAAAACTTTTAATACATACTTGTTAAAATGTTAAATATTTACTTGAATTCACTATTCCTTTTTAAAGTACGTATAACCAGTCAGTCGGAGTGTACTTTTATGATAAACTAGCAGTATAGCCCGTCGTTGCTCGGGTGTAATGAAAGCTTTAAAACAAATCCATGGTCTTGGAACTCAGACTCTGCCTAAAGAATATTTGTGTGAAGTTTGGTGAGAATCGGATAAAAATTGTGGATTTCTATAAAGGACACACAGACAGATAAACAGCCACACACACAAACATCTTGCCCTTTATATATATATATATATATATATATATATATATTATTGATTTTCGGCACTATTGTAAGAACTGCAACCTTGCAACTTCTGAATATCGTTTCTTATGTCTTTGTGAGTGTGTCAAATTTGATTAAAATCGGATCACTCCTTTTATAACCCGATTTTTTTGATTAGCGATTTTCGACATTTATCGGGGGTACCTTGACACAAAACCTAGCTAAGCACACTCGCAGATGCTTATAGTACAACTGTGTAAATTTTCAAGAAAATCGGTTCAGCCGTTTTGGAGTCTATAGGTAACGGACACACAGACACACAGACACATACACACAGACAAAGTTTGATTTATAAATAAATTTAGATTAGATTAGATATCTTTCACTAATTTCCCAATAAGCTGTTTGCCAGTCTTGTAATAAATGGCTCGTAAAATATCTTAGTTGTGGTTCGTAACTCATTTCGATTAACCCATGTATATTTAAGCAAAAGAATGAGAAATTTGAGAAAAAAATAAAAAAATAAAAATAAAAAAGCATTCTGTGTAACGTTTTATCACCGAGGAGGACTTAATCAGATTAAAGTAATGTTTCTTTTTTTTGTTAAAGGAATGCAAAGAAAGAGGAGATATAAAAACGCAAGCCTCTGTTATAATTATGCAGCTATTGGAAACACTGAAGACAGTACCGTGCTTAGCAACATTGCGACCCTCCCGCAGAATGCATCTTGCGACCCCCTCTACCAGCAAAATGCAACTTGCGCCTCCACCCACCGAACATACTGAACCCACAATAAATGGTACTTTAAACAAAATAACATACCCTCGGAACGCAGATATTCCGTGATTACGAAAAAACGGAATAAATCGCGGAATTGGTGATTTGAAGCTGTACATTACGAACATTTTCAAAACTTTTAGCTACTTTTTATGTATGTTGAAATAAATATCTATAATCTATTTCTCTCTCAATTTCATCTTCTTTTTAATTACAAGTCATTTGCGGACTCTTCGGTGCCGGAAGGCTTCTATCAAAGGTATATATATATATATATATATATATATATATATATATATATGAAGAGAGAAAGAGAGAGGGTTGATAGATGTCTATTTCAACATACAAGTATGATAATAATTTTCCAATTAATTCTAATAATTATTTTCTTAATTTTGTTTTCATTACAATATTTCTGCGGAGCCAAGGAGCCTTGCGGCCTTTAGGAAACTTGCGCCCCACTTGTCGCAATTGCGGGGTCTGCGGGGTCCCTAGGCACGGCCCTGACTGAAGATGTTGGAACGGTAAATTGTTTTATTTTTTTTAGACATGCCGGGCATGTAGCTTCACCCGGTGAATTCAATCTCTTTATGATTGTGCTTTGTCTTGGTCATACATTTTATTAAATTTCCCACATTTTGATTATATATTCCCTCCAAAGAAAGTTGAATTGTTATAAGAACCTGGACACAGATTTAACTCTTTCTGTACATTTTTACCTTAGCAATTTGCGTCCAGTTTCTTGTAACTTTTCACCTTTCTTGGCAGACTCTTTACAACGTGGATCACTTAATAATAAAATGGATAAAAACAAAAACAAATGCAAAAGGAAAAGGAAAAATGAATGAAATCGGCTAGAACACATGTCCAGACACGTCTAATCAAATTTAAAAATGTAAAATTCCAGCGTTCCAACTTCGTCGGCGTTTCTTATTGATGCATAATTATAAGCGGCGCTTTTGTTTTTATTTATTTCAAATTTCTCCACCCCTCTTCCTACGCATATATAATTCCATCAATAAAAGCAGTCCAGTGTAACCCTGATATAAGAGCGTTGTCGGGAGTGGATAAAACTTATCTTATATCCGGGTTTGGTCTATTTTATATACCTTACCACAGGCTGTCATTTGGAACCAATAAAATATCTCTTATATCCGGGTTTATCTTATATCAGGGTCTCTTAATCCGGGTTATACTGTACTTTAGTCAAATGAGGCCCTTCTAGAGGAGGAAATGCGTTCTATAGAATTGTTCGACTTTGCGTTTTTATATCTCCTCTTTCTTTTCATTCCTTCAGAAAAAAAAACAAAACATTACTTTAATCTGATTAAGTCCTCCTCGGTGATAAAACGTTACACAGAATGCTTTTTTTATTTATTTTTTTGTTTTTTTCTCAAATTTCTCATTCTTTTGCTTAAATATACATGGGTTAATCGAAATGAGTTACGAACCACAACTAAGAATAGTTGTTATGACATATAAAAATGTATATATTCTATTCTCCTAGATATATTTAAACAATTGCTATTTGAATCATTTTTTAGATTAGTATCAATAATGATATCCTCCCTCCCCGAGAATGACTAATAATTTATTATATATTTTTATACAGAAAATCATTAAATACCTACAATAAGTTATTCACTATACATTCCTCTACAATAAACTCTGTACTTTGCTATTGTATACAATCATTTTTTTTTTATTAAATGAGAAAGTTGGATTATTAAACTAAAATCTGAAATAAAAAAAAAACAAAAACTTCTTTTTAAAACAGTAGTAAATTGGTCAGATCATTTTCAGTGTTTCCAAAAATAACTGGAATACGTGTTCGTCTCCAATCTATAGCCCCCGAAAAAGAATTGACTGTCGAAAATACGTACTGTAACCTGTGAACTACTTTTTACTAGCGAAAACGATTCTCTACAGATTTTCAAACAGAAATCATTAATTCGACATCATCTATAATAAATCAATTTTCAGTAATTGCTTGCATGTTGTTATTAGCTTCTATTTAATACCAATTGAATTTTTTCTGAATAAGCTTTCTGGACGATTCAACCCTAATCAATATAGAAGCGCGTACACTATCATCAAACAATTTTCAATTATCTTTAAGAAAGATGAAATATGAAATAGTCATATTGTATTCGTATATTAAAAGCGACAGAAATATTAAATGACAATAAATGTTCTAATTTTGAGAGCGTATTATAAGTTGTATCAGTGAAGACGTGCTTTTCAGTGTGTCAACGTCATCCACAGAGAACGTTGACGTCATTCACAGAGAACGCTGACGTCATCCAGACAGAACGTTGTCGTAGACTGGATTATCGAAGTAGTATTGATCGTCATGTTCTGCTTCGGATCTCTTTGTCCTGTAAATAACAATAAAGAGAAGTTCAGTTTTTTTTATACTCGTGTAAATGAAACAAAAACATTTCCCGTGGAACAGGCGATCTTTAAAATTCGTTAGTTCCAAGAAAAATATAATGAAAAACTTCAGCTTTCTGTATTTGGCATTCATAGACATTCATTGACACTGTAGCAAGACAACTCCTGTTGGTAGGACCGAGGTTAGGCCTTAAGAGATCCCTGGGCTAATAAAATTGCCTTTATTACGTATGTTCGACACTCCCCCATGTCTAAATATATATATATATTTATATATATATATATATATATATATATATATATATATATATTTTAATTCAGATACTTTAATCCAAGCAAAAAAAGCAGGAAGGTAAATTCCAAAAACCCGATCCTAATTAATATTAAAAATTTTATTTTAATATTAAAAAATGATACAGGAAGAGAGCTCCATGTAATAAAATATTACAGAGCAAATATAAATTAAAAAAGGATTAATTCAATGATGTTGGATGATCATTTCGATATGAAAATCCCCACGGGGGATAACACATCACCTCAGCAACAGAAAAATCCTTTCAGAAACTGGAGAAAAATCAGTCTAATTTTCCTTTTTAAAT
Source organism: Ascarosepion bandense (assembly GCA_037127315.1). Taxonomy (NCBI): domain Eukaryota; kingdom Metazoa; phylum Mollusca; class Cephalopoda; order Sepiida; family Sepiidae; genus Ascarosepion; species Ascarosepion bandense. The sequence continues at coordinate 646,932 of JBBBDQ010000262.1, forward strand.
AGATTTGCATAGAAATTAAAAAAGAAAAAGAAAAAGAAAAAGAAAAAAGAAAAAGATAAAACAAAATAAAATCAAATAAACAAGAAAAGAAAAAATTGACATCGTCTGGGTTCGCAAAAAAAGGCAATAAAATTTTAACTTAAAAATTAACGGACGGCCGTGTTGAATTGATGTAAGGTTAAGCAACACGGAAAAAAGGTGGGAGATAAGAGAGATAAAGGAAGGAAGGGAGGGAAAAAGAAAAGAAAAGAAAGAAAATTTTTTATAAATTACAGACGCTGGACATATTCAAAAACCTAACTTCCCAAAAACGTTGAAGTATTAGAAAAAGGCCTTTACTTAAAAAGGCATAATTATTTTTAAAGGGAATAAAAAGATATAGGATTTAAAATAATTTTTTTTTTAAAATTAGGTCATTTGATTTAAACTAAATAAAGACATCGCTAGGTAAAAAAAAAAAAAAATTTCATTTACAATTATACATACATACATACATACATATAGAAGTACACACATCCATACATACACATACACACACACACACACAATTCTTCGATTATGACGTACGTGAGTTTTGCCCGCAGAATCAAATATAGTAAACTTGGACTCGTTACTGAAATGAACTGTATCCCATTGTACGTTAGTCCAAACAACATGTTCTTTCGCATATTCCAGGCGTGCCCTTTGGTTTCGCTTTGAAATGAGAGGCTTCGAAGCTGGAATACGGGCATGTAATCCTGTATTTTTAACCTGCGAGCAACCGTTTTCCTTAGATCTTATTATCTGCGTCTTCATTAAATTTACGGGCAATTGATGTAACCTAGGTCGCATTCAAATTACATTCAGAGCTAAAAGCTGCTCCTTCTGTTTAGAGAGGGAGGAGGGGCTGTAAATCACTATATATAAAAGGCAAAATGTTTGTGTGTGTGTGTGTGTGTGTGTGTGTGTGTGTGTGTGTGTGTGTGTGTGTGTCTGTCTGTCTGTCTGTCTGTCTGTCTGTCTGCATGGCCTTTATATAAATCCACAATTTTTATCCGATTCTCACCAAACTTCACACAAATATTCTTTAGGTTTCTGGTCAGGTCATGGGCTATTAATTTTTTCCGATCCCCCTCCTCCGCCGATATTCGATCAGGTCTGATCAAGATCAGGATTTCAACTCTTTTATCGTGGTTATTGCTTTTTAGTCTTTTGTACCAACGTCCAAAGAGTCTGAGCTCCAGGACCATGGATTAGTTTTAAAACTTTCATTACATGCTAGCAACGCCGGCTATACTGCTAGTACTTAATATATTTTGTCTTCGATAGATTCAAGTGAAAGACCATTTTTCCCGACTCAGCATTGAGAACATGTGTTAATGATAGAACACAGATTAAAAATACCCAATATTTTAACAGCCTGTTGAGTCTAGGTGATTTTTTGAGCGTAGCGTTAGATGTGACACCAGGTCAAAAGTATGGGGTACCCAGTGAGGATCATCCCATCGAGTCATGATTAAACAATCACTCACAATTCTTAGTAATGACAAAATGTGTGGTCATAGTAGTAGAGGGCATGTTTAGTATGACTACAAGAGAGCAAACGCAATGTTATCATAGCAAACGAATTTTAAAAGTCTAAAATAATACACTTGTAAGAATGAAACATTTTTTAAAATTCATTTTTAAAATTATTTTACATTCTTATAATCTTATTATTTTAGACTTAAATTTCCTTTGTTATCCTAATATTACGCTTGCCCACTTTTCGAGGCGCAGAGGATGCTTTCTCCTATTATGACAACAGATTTTGTCATCACTAAGAATTTTAAGTACAGTGGAACCTCTACTTACGAAATTAATTCGCTCTGGAAGTAACGTGAAAATTTTGTAAGTAGAGACGCTTTTTACCCTATAAATGCCCTAATCGATTCCAAGCCTCCACCTCGAACCCCTCAAAACCTCGTAAGGCAACAACAACGGGCCACTGCTTTCTCCAAGCCGCATTAAGGCTACGTCTGGTCACCTCCTGTCAAGCCGTGTCGATTATCTTGAGGCAAACAACAATATCGAAAGGCTGCTTCCAAAACTCACAAAGAGTAAGCTTGGTGTTTTCTGTAATGTCGAAACACCTTTTGAACAGGTGTTTCATGTAGAATTTCTTGAAGTTCGAAATGACTTGCTGGTCCATGGGCCGGAGGATAGACGTGGTGTTAGGTGGGAGGTACAGCACCTTAATAAAAGAGAACTCCTCCAGGATATCATCTTCGAGGCCGGGCGGGCGAGCGGTCGGGCAGGGGCATTGTCGAGAATGAGGAGGCAATGAGGTGGATTCTGGAAGCCGCGAGTAGCATCGCGTATTTTGAAAATTTCGCCTTTCGTATCCTGAAATTTCCTTTGTAATAAAGAGCAATATATGTATAGCCTTTCGTAAGTAGAAGTTCCACTGTAATTATTTCATCATGACTTGATGGGATGATATTCACTAAGTGCCCTATACTTTCGATCTTGTGCCAACCAAATTTGTCATTATTTTTCGTCCTCTGAGTGGAATTTATCAAAGCAAACATTTGCCTTGATAATACCTTGGAGGACGAAACGCGTCGGCTAAGATAAGTTTTTCTTTTGTCTTTATTTTGTCCTTTTACAGATATACTTTCTGAAATTTTTTACACAAAACCACATATGAATATGCTATTTATTTAATTTTTAAGAGCATTTTAGCATTACAAACATGGCTGTTTTTTTCCTCTATTCATAACTATTTTATAAAGAAAAATAACAAGGTTAAGCGGATAGCGCCTTTAAAAATCCACTTACTTTGTACAGAAATAATCTTTTAGTGGTCGATCGAAATCACAATAGTTAACATCCTTCCAACAACAGAAGCAGACGACAATGATGACAGCGATGATGAGGATAATTGACCCCCACAGGCGGATTTGGTCCTTGCTGTAATGAAAGAAAAATATTAGTTACGGCTCAGTTTTAAAAGTAATTTTTTGAAGTAGCCTTCGATGCAGAAGCAAGAACGTGCGTGTAGCGTGGCGGTTATGTTGCGTAGAAAGTAGAATCGGTGTGCCGAGTTCAAATTCTTACCGAACCTGTTCCATCCACGTGAGCACTGTTGACCTTGCAAAAAAGCATGAATTCATCTATTTCCCCGACCCCTATCCATACGTTAAATAACAAAGTAAACCGGAACTCTTTAGCTTTAGGGGAAACCAATCTCAGAGAAGTACTTCTCTAAATTCAGAACCGTGACGAAGGTAGCAAGAAAACTACTCCGTTATCTTTCATAGAAAGTATGGCATTTCACAAATAGAAAAAGAATGATGAATCTCTAGAAAGCCACGATGATCAACGTTCTGAAGGGACACGGTGTTATAAAAAAAAGTGAGTTGTATGGGGCACCGACTGAGAAAGGAACTCACGACAGAGAATGATCAAGCAATAAAGGGATTACTGAGTGAGAAAGAATAAGAAGAAAGATTATAAAGGAATGAGTATTGAATAGCTATCAAGAGGACAGTAGATAACGACTGACATTTCATTTAAATTTTTGAAGATGAAAGTTGGATAAAAAACATAGAGCCGGAAGAGAGTTCCGCAAGCGAGAAATGCGTGAGGAAAAAGAAACTGTTAGTATAGAATATATCGTTACATCTAGGGCCATGCTTAGGGCCCCCGCAGCCCGCGCATTTGTGGGAAGGGGAGCGCAAGTTCCTTAGGGGCCGCAAGGCCCCGGGAAGCCGCAAGGCTCCTTGGCTCCGCAAATCTATTGTAATGAAAAAAAAATTATCAAAATAGTTACTAGGATTAACTGGAAAATTATTATCATACTTGTATGTTGAAATATACATCTATCAACCCGTCTCTCTCTCTCTCTCTCTCTCTCTCCATTTTTTAAATAAACGCTTGAAGTCTAATTTTTGACAGTATATCAAACTTTCTGTAGCAAAATGTTTTTGAAATTTAGCTTTAAATTTGTTGAAAAATTCCTTGAAAAAACTTGTAGAAGATTGAGAACCGAAACGAACTGAAATGGCAATAGAAATAGCTAAGAAATCACCAAAAAACGTAGCTAAAAGTTGTGAAAACGTAGCTAAAAGTTGTGAAAACGTAGCTAAAAGTTGTGAAAACGTTCGCAATGAATCGCTTCAAAACGCCGATTCCGCAATTCCTTCCGTTTTTTTTTTTTTTGTGATCACGGAATATCTGCGTTCCGTGAGTATGTTATTTTGTTTAAAGTACCATTTATTGTGAGTTCAGTATGTTCGGGAGTGTCGCAAGTTGCATTCTGCGGATAGAGAGGCCGCAAGGAGTATTCTGTGTGTGGGGGGATATTTCTAAGCACGGCATTGGATACATCTATCCAATTCAACCGTAAAGTGAGACCTTGCTGCCAATCTAGTACTGCGCTTAAATTCATAAAGTCTAGGTACCATAGAGGAAAGTTCGTCAGAACAATTACCATAAAATAATATTTAGAAAAGGCACAGGGAAGATACTGTATGGTGTTAAGAAAGTCGCTAAAACCGAGACGCCAGGTCACGACCAATTATATTGCTGATATAATGTCAGCTTGCTAGGCTACATTATAACTCTCGTTCGTGTCTCTGTTTACGGACAGTGCACGTTAGAACTTTTAGGGATATCTGATCCCAGTGATTTGTGCCAAACAGGTCGAGGGAATATCGATGCTAGTGGGACTGTGGTTGCGGGAACCCGGCAATTTCTGGTCTTAGACCATGTGAACACACACTGGCACCTCACTATAAAAAGGCCACGGAACATATTCTGCCACTGATAGGCGTGTAAATAAACAATTTGGCTGGTCATAACTCACGAATCCACGTTTTTGTTATAACTGTTTGCATTTATTTTCTAGCAGGTATGGATCCGTTAATGAACTCTCAGACGTACCGAAGGACTTTCAAGTCGACAACCTTATCGCTCTTGTCTGGTTGAACTACACGCAGATGGCAATAATAAATGAATTGTTATTTTTAATATAGACTTAAATCTTTATCAATAAGGATAAAAACCATATTACAAGTTATAACGTTACTGACAATTACTATCGTGTTATTAATTGTGGTCACTTAGTACAAAATTAACAACTCACTAAGATCTTGACATTATGATATACTCTGAATTCGATTTAACAAAAGAGGAAAACACAATAGAACATTATCTCATGTTCTCATAATAGGGAATTGCTAACATCATCAATTAAAAAAATATTAAAGAATTACAAAAATAATTTTCTTTTCGTGAAAATCAACTAAAAGCGTTTGATGCTTTCAATGGTCAATTATCAGTTTTGGAATCGGGCTATCGTTTTTTAGGAGTAGATAATTTTTAAATTTTCTCATACAATTTATCATGAAGCAGGTTGTTTGTTTTATTTAGTATGTCGATTATCGCTTATTGCTTACAAATTAATGAAGTCATTTGGTACATCATTGACAATTCTTATTCTTTAAGCAATTTTCTTTCACCGAGCTGTGTCATAAAAGTTTCTGACATAGAATGACGTTTCCTTATGTACAACTATTTTGCTTCTGATGAAGATGTATTTCCGATGTAGTGTCATTGTCTCATTTTTATCCGAAATGATTTAAATAAAACACATTTATATTTTATGATGCCATCTGCAAAGCGAAAGAAGACAATGCTAAACTTACATTTCTTTTGTTAGGTGAGGTACACAACAACCGTATGAGGATCCGCCCAGATGGCAACATTGACTTTTCTCGATGTCTTTACAGTAGTAAACGTTCGCTGGACGGTCGCCCAGGTCTTTGTTGCGGTGACATTTGACGCCTTCTTCGGCTGAAGGGAAATAAATATTAGAAAGCAAAATAATAAATAAAATAAAGTAAAAAAAAAAAAATAGATGGCACATCTATTTTTTTAATCATTTATTTTTTTAATCATTTCACACCAGGCAAATCGATAATACTGTGGTGCATAGGAAATTAAGAATCAAAAGCAATCTTCTTCTTCACGTTTACAAAACTTCACAATGACATGTGAAATCCTGTTTTTTCCCAAATAGAAAAGGATTGACCATGTGCTTAAAGAAAAAATCGAAATCGGACAGTCAGAGTCAGAAGCAGGAGAGACGACAAGCTAAAATTATCTCATGTTCTCATAATAGGGAAATGCTAACATCATATCGATGCCAGTGGGAATGTGGTTGCGGGAACCCGGCAATTTCTGGTCTTAGACCATGTGAACACACACTGGCACCTCACTATAAAACGGCCACGGAACATATTCTGCCACTGAAGAAGGCAGAAACTTCAAGTAGACCCACTGAAGAAGGTAGAAACTTCAAGTAGACCCGGACCTAAGGTCGCGTCGCACATCGTCCTCTTTCGACTTTTTTCTCGTGTGCAGAGTCCTTTTACTTCTACTTCTCCATTTAAAGACATTCCTACCAAACAAACGCTCATACATACATACATACATACATACATACATACATAAGCATGAACGCTTTCCAACAAATTACTACTACGAACATTTTCTACAACTCTTGATACCCTTAACTCATTAACTGTTTCTCACTGAACATTAACTACTACCTATTTATGTATTTTCTTTTTTATTTTAACATGAAAAATGTATATTTTATTATTCCACAATCTCCAGCCAACCAGCTTCAACCTTCTGATGATAACCTTCTGATAATTCTGCATAAACTTGTAAGTTGTAGAGAGTTCGGTTATGTATGACACAAAGCCGAATTAATAAACATTAACCATCTCCCTACAGCTACAATACCACTAGGACGCAAGGAGTTACTGGAAGTGAAAGGGAATGAGAAGATTTTCGTGTAAAGAAATAAGGAGAAAAGACAATTGTGTTCGAGGAACTAAGGAAGAAAGTTAAGCAGGGCGATTGTCATGGAAATATATGGAGAAGAAATAGAGGGAAGATATGCCTTGTCGGTGAGAAAATGACTGAAATTGAGATGTAAAGTCAGGATCGATTACGTTACAGACCCGCCATTGAAATTAGCCAAGAAATCACGAGTTACATAGTAGGAACACCAGATCAGATATGGTGGCAATATTAAATGATAGAAGGAATGGTTGATTTATAAATGGAGTCTGACGTAAAAAATTGTCTGACACGACACAGTGACCCAACTTGAAAAAGGATCGAATCAGACGCCGAAGAAATGCAACGTGAACAATAATTGTTCGCATCGTTCCACACATATTGTAGTGACCAAAACAAGATCTAGATGTAAAATCCAAATGCTAAGCACTGACTCATTGATTTTGTTAGAAATAAACAAATTTACTCGAATTTACAAAATCTTGCTTAGCGCACATACAAAATCGAATCCGAAACAAAACTCGGGAAATTTCACACCTCGATGCAAAATGTTTTTCGGCCAATAGAAAACTAGGAAACATCTAAAAACAAAATTCAAATAATCTTCAATTCTTAGAAACAAATTCTTTTACGGACCTTTTCGCGAGCCGACGCGAAGTTTGTTCGTCGTCCAATGGAAAGGCTCGAATCACAACCGGGAGTGAATTCCCAAATTACCTTTTCAAGCCCCAGAAATAGAATAAAAGACAGGCAAGTTCGCCTGTCACCAGAGAGAAGACGAGCGTATTAACACGTCTCTTGACAAACGTCAAGTGATCGTTAATATCTCTGTCTTTTCCCTCACCTCTTTTCCTTTCACTGTTCAACCGTCTGCCTCTTATACTTGATAACCGAACGAAACCCTTTAAGACTGAGCGATTACTTCAAAGACATTCTATCTAATGATAACGTTCATACATACATACATACATACATACATACATACATACATACATTCCTGTATACGTACACATAGACTCATTCTTGCAAGGACTATTACGAACATTTTTAACGACCTTGTATCAACCAAAATGCATTCATTTTATTTGTAAAAACCTTAATTGATTTATATGTACATAAATTTGTTGTTTCAATTTACAATTTTTGTTTTCTTGTTTTTCTCTTATGGTGGGCTACCTAACTAACAAAGCCAAAATCAAACTAATCTGTTTCAACACACATGCACTTCATTATGGGATGTGCATTGTGGCGCAGGATGTGCGTTGTGGTGCAGTGGATATCGGCTCAAAACAACAAATCTGTAAGCCGAGTTCAAATTTCAGTTGAATGTCTCGCATTCACTTCCTCACAAATACCCTTGAGAAAGGTATTAATCCGACTTTTCCCTCCAGTTATGAGTTAAAAAATAGGACAGATTGGATTCTATAGCCTTGGCTGGCAACAAGTCTACCGCAGAAAGCAATGGCAACTTACTGCAGGATAATCTTCTGCCCAGTCAGTCATGTCTCTTTTGAGACATGATCGCCCAAAGCGTGTATCGCGTATGGCACTTTGACTGACTGACACTTCATTATAACTGATAACCTACTATAATATAAATGCATTTGGCATATGAATGTTTTTCGTTGAAGAGGTAACTCCCTTGAAGAAGCGCTCATTATCAAAAAATATCCTTTAAATAAGTACCTCCTCACAATAGGGAGTTTTTAGGATTAGTTTTTAGGTACCTCTTCTCTAAATTTCATTTCAACTTCTAAATCTAACAAAAAGTAGAAATTTGCATAAAATAAACTGAAAGTTGACCTTTTCCAGTCCCTATTTTCTAAAATTTCATTTGACGCAATTCACAAAACCAGTTTTACATCTCACGAATATTTTTCCTTTGGATCACGGAATTAAAAAAAAATTCAAGTAATGTTCACGTCATCAGTTTTTATTAACAGTTTATTGTTCTCTTCTACTATTTCACAGTACGTGCTTCAGTCGCAAACAATTCTTGGAAATGCTTAGGAATCGTAGAATCTAATACTCACAGAACGGGTAGAAAGAGAGTCAGGGGAAAGCAGCGCCAGACCTACTTGATAGACTTGAGCAACTGGATGGTGGAGCGAGGTTTGGGAGAGATACCAAGAGAAATGGATGTGCGTTGTGGTGCAGTAGATATCGACTCGAAACGACAAATCGGGGAGCCGAGTTCGAATTCCAGTTGAATTCTTTGCATTCACTTACGCGCAAATACCCTTGGGAAAGGTATTAATCCGTCTCTTCCCTCCAGTTATGGGTTAAATAATAGGACAGATTGGGTTCTATAGCCTTGATCGGCAACCGCAGGAAAGCAATGTCAAACTAATGCGGGATAATCTTCAACCCAGTCAGTCATGTCACTTTCGAGACATGATCGCCCAAAGCGTGTATCACGTATGGCACTTAACTGACTGACCAAGAGAAAAAATATTGAGAGCAACAAGAGACAGGGCCAAGTGGAAGTCCATGATCGCCTACGTCCTGAAGGAACACTGCACATGAAGAAGAACCGTGAGATAGTGTAGCGGTTAGCAAGCTTGTCTCGCTAGAACAATTATGATTGAGTAGTGAGTTCGAGCCTCACTAGGTGTTTCACATTTTTTACCTTGTGCTACATCTAACCTACGTTTAGAAAATCATTAGCATATTTCGATGTGTATAATAAGCACAGGTCGAAAGTATGGAGCACCCAGTAAGGATAAAGCTGACTACTCAGTCGTAATTGATCTACCTTGCCAATCATTATCATATATATATATATATATATATATATATATATATATATATATATATATATATATATATATAACTGTGTTTACTTCTCATGCAACTCAGCCAATGTGAAATAGAGATAGGTGTTCCTTGCTGGAAGCATGTTTAACGAAAAATGTAGTCAACCAAGCAACTGTAAAGAGTGAGACGAATTAGTACCTTATATCATTATTGGCGTTTCTGATAAGCGCTGGAAGCAAAGATTCTACAACCATAACAACTATTTCACACAAACGTAGTATAGCAATATACAAAACACTTTCTATATATTTGTGGAATATGAAAAAACAAAAGCAGGAATATGATAGAAGTAGAATGGAAAATATTAAGAAAACAGTTTCAACGTAAAGTCGAATTTCGAAGATGTCAATTATATCTGGAGGAAAAATTATAATTCTCCCAACAGGAAAATCTATTGAATAATAATCTGAATTATTTTTCAAGTGAAGAAATGGGAACAAGTGCTTTTTCCTTATCTATCTATCTATCTATCTATCTATCTATCTATCTACTTATTTACCACATATTTGTTTATCTATCTATTTTCCATCTTATTTTCTTCTATCTATCTATCTATCTATCTATCTATCTATCTATCTATCTATCTATCTCAATCTGTTCATATCTATCTATCTATCTATCTATCTATCTATCTATCTATCTATTATGTCTCTTCATATCTATCTATCTATCTATCTATCTATCTATCTATCTATCTATTATGTCTCTTCATATCTATCTATCTATCTATCTATCTATCTATCTATCTATTATGTCTCTATCTATCTATCTATCTATCTATCTATCTATCTATCTATCTATCTATCTAGTAACATAAAATATTATCTTAACCATGAGTATTTGAAGAGATATTTTGCTTGCATTTGAGAGTTCAAAACAGGTATATTACTAAAAACAACAACAAAAAAAAAATAAACAGATTTTATTGCTATCATCAGATGATGATTTGCATCTAATCACGTTTGTGGTTCCGAATCCAAAATTTTTGGAAGATTTCCTTTTCTTTTATAGAATTAAATTGTTAAAGAAAAGAAAAACAAGTTTGTTTGTTTTTTATTTTTATTTTCTTTAAATCATTTCACCCCAAGCAAGGCAGTTTTACTGCCACTGTTGCGCAGGGGGTTACATAGGGAAAAGTGATGAGAAAGAGGAGGTAGGTTATAGGGGATTTCAGGAGGAGGATAATAGAGGGATGGGAATACCGGTGTGATGGGGGTGGATTGGATGGAGAAAAGAGCTTAAGATAAAGGATACGAGTTAGTGAGATAGGAGAGGCCTATTGACCTTACATTTAAATTCCTGGAGTATGTGGCTGTCGGGAAAGCAAGTATACGGAAGGGAATTCTTGAGGCGGGAAGTGCGAGAAAATAAGTTATTAGAGCAGAAATTGCGGTTACATTTTAACGGTTTCACTGTAAAAGGGTGGGACCTAGTTCCTAGTCTAGTAGCTCGTGTGAATTCATACCTAGTTAATTGGAGCAGAAGCCGTGAAAGTATTTGTAGAAGAGACACAGGGAAGCCACATTACGCCGGTGAGAGAGTGACTACAGCTGAGCTGCTAAGTCGATATCGATCACATTACAGATTCTCCGCTGGATTTTGTCAAGAACCCCGAGATAAATAGGATGAGCACCCGAACAGATGTGGCAGCAGTATTCAATAACACGGGCAGATGGTAGATTTATATATGTGCATGATGGATTCAGACGGGAAAAACTTCCTCACCCTGCACAGTGAACCGACCTTCTTAGCAGCGGATATAGCTATGAATTCGATATTGTCATTCCACTTGAATCCTAAGATTTTTGTTGCGAATTGACCAAGGAGCCTGAAAAGGCAAACTCACGTCGATGTTTGGATGAGATACAAAGCAAGTAAATGAATTCGGATCAACCCCTGCTTCTGGAATTGTAGGCAACAAAAAAGATTTTCTGCTTGTTCAAATATGTATGAGTAATAATCTATAGATTAGCAGCGGATATAGCTATGAATTCGATATTGTCATTCCACTTGAATCCTAAGATTTTTGTTGCGAATTGACCAAGGAGCCTGAAAAGGCAAACTCACGTCGATGTTTGGATGAGATGCAAAGCAAGTAAATGAATTCGGATCAACCCCTGCTTCTGGAATTGTAGGCAACAAAAAAGATTTTCTGCTTGTTCAAATATGTATGAGTAATAATCTATAGAAGGTAATGCTCAGAAGTATTTAACCAAGGTATATATTTGTTTATTTTAATTGTGGAGGCAATGTTGAACACACAAGAGGTACGTGCCGTTTCACATGTTCTGTAGGATAAGCAAGATTGCTAAATCTGTTTTTCATTGAACAAATAAGGGACATATTTGTCTATATTTCTCAGATGAGGTATTATAATTATTTACACTATTTGCTGCTGTCCTCATCTTCGTTGTCCTATTCACGACGTTCGGCCATTGTTCGCTCCGGCCTTCTTCGGGTTATTGGAATTTTGAACTGAATTCAGTAGATAAAACCGTTGGGTAAATCCAGTAACTTGATCCATAACGTTGTGAGTTCAATACCTAGTTACAGCAGAGGTGAGCAAAAACATGGCATGTGGAACCGGAACAATGTACTCTGACGAACGAAATAAAGATTTCAGTTCGAAATCATAATCACTTTAAGAAGGAAGGAGAATACAACGACCGAAACGTCGTGAATATGACAAAAACCACCATTTACTCCCGCATCAGTAAAAAATCTGGCGAGGCGGACAAACATAACCGCGTTCTCGAGAAGGACCTCCACTTTGTGGTAGACTGGGATAAGAAATGGCTTGTAGATTTCAATGTTTCTACTGCGCCTCCTCGGCCTCACCCTCTCTTCCGACCTTAAGTGGAACCATTACATTAAATCAATAGCTAAATCTACTGCTAGGAAGTTTTGGGTTACTGTGTCGGACCAGGAAGTTTTTTTTCTTGCACACATACAATCTTGCACACATACAAATCAACCATCCGTCCGTGCAAAGAATACTGTTGTCATATCTGGTCGGGCGTCCTCTCAGGGTTCTCGACAGGCTCCAAAGAAGAATCTGTAACGTGATCGGTTCCGACCTGGCAGCTCGACTCCAGCCACTTTCTCACCGGCTTATGTGGCTTCCCTTTGTCTCTTCTACAAATATTTTCATGGCTTCTACTCCGACGAGCTTAGCTCACTGGTGCCCTCTCCACAAGAATTTACTCTAGCAACCAGACTGGCAACAAGGTCATACCTTTTTACAGTTAAATCTACCAAATGCAGGTGACAATTTTACTCTAGCAGCTTTTTTTCTCGCATTTCCCACCTGTGGAACTCCCGTATAATTGCTTTCCTGACGGCTACAACCTCCAGGAATTTAAATGCAATGTCAATTCCCATTTCTTATCCACTTGACTCCAGTTTTTTTCTTCATCCTTTCTACATCACCCCGTGTATCTTGTTCTTTTCCTTTCTCACTCTACGTTCTCAACTGTCATCACACCGGTATTCCTATCCTTCTCTTGCTCTTTCTCGGAGACTCTCTATAACTGGTTCGTTTTTCTCTACGATCTTCTCTTGCTTAAACTCTTATGTAGCCCTCTGCGTATCAGTGGCGGTTCCGCCTTGCCTGGGGTGGACAAACAAACAAACAAACAAACAAACAAACAAACAAACAAACAAAAGCAAAGATGAGTTCAACATTCCGAACAATGCAAATAGTGTAAATAAGTTAAGGGATATAATGAAAAGACCCATTCTTTCCGTTATTCTGCCTACGACTCTTTCAGTATTTGGACACTTCAACGTGAGGTAATGGTTAACAAGCTTGTCTCGTTAGATTAATTACAACTGAACAGTGAATTCGATTCTCCCTGCGCTCACCATATTTTTGAACTTGTGCCACATCTAACCTACTCTTAAACCGCCACCGCTCTTGCTATATTGTATCAGAAGTTGCAAGAGGCAACTAACATTGTGCCATACTAATATATGGCACAACATTGTGCTAACTAACATTGTGCCATACATTAGTATGGCACAATGTTAGTCGACATATGAACGTATGCATGCGACTGTACTGGCTCGTGTTAACACTAAAGAGGATATACTGTGAGGCCTGATTACGTTTTTATCACCCCATATTTTATAATCTCTTTCATTTATTTTCATTAAAAGAAAAAAGGGGTTGATAAACCAAGACGTAAAGCAATGCATTCTGGGATATTGCACAATTATCTGAAAGAATTCTTGTCGCTAAACTGAAAGGAAACATTTCAACATATCCGTCAACGACAACACAAATTTCGGAAGATATAGAAAAAATTTACTCTGAGCTAGACAACGCCAAAGTTCAATGCAAATCACAAGAAAATTTAATTGTCATGGTAAACCTGAGTAACTAAGTAGGCAATGAGAGGGACTGTGAAATAGGCGGCAAATTCGAACAAAGAAACCATAATGAATGCGGGGAACATGGGTTCAATAGTGTATGGCGAATGACCAAGTAATAGCCAACACCTGGTTCCAAGAACATTCCAAAAAAATTTTTATTTTATTTTCCTTTGAAGGTTGTTACAAAAATAATGGCCAATTCAGAACCATAATTTTATTCTTGAAAAATTAACTGTAGAAATGTTGAAATTAGTCAAAACACGAGCCTTGAGCATCTATGCACCTCTGCCATCGACAGACAAAGCTTTTTATTCCTCGTTGATAAAATGTTATTGGTTGTGATGCAACGAAATCTTTGAAAGCTGATTCAAACTCTGCTTTGGACCTAAAAGTTTTACCATTTAAAAATGTGCTTAAACGCTTAAAATGATAATCAATGGGTGAAAGATCAGGAGAATGTGGTAAACTCTCTTATGCCAAGTCTGTGAGTTTTTGCATCGTCATTCTTACAACATGTGGCCAAGCATTATCGTGTAGCAGAATTAGATCACGTCCATTCACCAATGCAGGTCTCATTTTTTTTTTTTTTTGCATGCGTGCATGCATTTCAACAAGTTCATTGCAGTAAAGCTCTACATTAATGCTCTCATTGGCTTCCACAAAGCTCTATTGAATAGCACCACTTGCAAAGCACGAGACAGTCACCATAATCTTTTACTGGTGCAACTTTGGCTTTGGGAAATGTTTGGGAGATTCATCATGATTAAGCCAATGACTTGCTCGTTTACGGTTATCATAAAGGGTCTACTTTTCATCACAAGTGACTTTTCAGTTAAGAAAGTGATTATTGGTGTTACGCAGAGAGAACACCGAGCACACTTCAAAACACCTAAGTTTTGATTTTCATTGAGATCATGAGGAACCAATTTATCAAGCTGTTTTGCCTTGCCAATACTCTGCAAATAACGTGAGACTGTTGCAACGTCTGAGACATTTCTCTGACACTTTGACGTTTGTTTTGCTCAAATACTGCTTGCAGTTGTTCCTTGTCAAAACTGCATGACCGTCCTCTACCTTCATCATCTTCAATGCTCTCATCACCAGGACGGAATTTCTGGAAACCACCTATGTACAGTTCGATCACTTGTGGACCCATCATCCCATGCTCTGTTGATATTGGCATAAGTTTGGGAGGCATAAGTTTGAACTCATTCAAGAAAAGTAAACGAAAATCATGTTTTGTCATGTACATAATAAAGGGCTTCTATGTTTCAAGAATATCTCTGTCCAAAAATAAGTTATAAATTATTAAAGAGTACACATTAATTATTATGTAAATAAAAAATTCACCTAATATATAACGTGAATATTATGTTAAAATGGCTTTTTAACATTACAACACTTCGAGCGGTCCTGAGTTTTGTAACAACCTAATATCTAGAGTTATAGGAATATATTCTATTAATAATAAAAAAAAAAACCATCACTCAATAATATTAACTATGAACACGGTCACAATGTGCTGACCGTGTTTGGAAAATATAACATTCTTATAGCTCCACACACACACACACACACACACACACACACACACACACACACACACACACACACGTGCGCGCACATACAAGTGCACGCGCACACACACACACACACAAGTCGGAAATTATTGAACATTTTTACTCCTTTTCTCCAGCAAAAAGAAAACATGTTAGAATACTGGAAAAATTAAATCAAAAATGGATATAATCATCATGTGTGTGTGTGTGAATGTATTAAAATTAGGACGATCAGTCGATTACGACACCATGGTTTCAAACTTTCGGCATCTTCAGGCATTATAGACTAAACAAAATGTTGAAACCAAGGTAACGTAATCGGCTGATCTTCCTAATTATATATATATATATATATAGAGAGAGAGAGAGAGAGAAAGAGAGAGAGAGAGACTATTTACGCTCTCACACCCTGATTGAGCACTCTGGAAGAATGGTAGGTAGACTTGGAAAACAGTATCTACTCTGGCATCTACGCATCGTTCATTCAGCAATGAATTAGAACACCCTCAGCTATTGGGCGTGTATAATGATAATATACACGCTAAAAAGTCTGCCTCCTTCTATCGAGCGCCCGTAGCTCAGAGGTAGAATCGCCGACTGACGCCAATTCGGTCGGTGTTCAATCTTGGATAAAAAGCAATCGGTTGTCTAACCGTATTGATGAGCTTTGATACATCTGTCTGCATATGACTATATATATTGAATATATATATATATATATATATATATTAATAAAATATATTCCTATAAATCTTATAAGGCTTAAACATAGATTTGAACAAACGCCTGAGAGAAAAATATGACCAGAGATAGACAGATGCATGTATATGTATGTGTGTGTGTGTGTGTGTGTGTGTGTGTGTGTGTGTGTGTGTGTGTGTGCATCGATATATCTCTGGTCATATTTTTCTCACAGGCGTTTGTTCAAATCTATGTTTAAGCCTTACTAGTTATTTTGAATTATTTAAACAATTCTTTCTGTTAATAGAATAATATTTTATATACAATTATATGCAATCTTTGCCTAATAATCGATATTTATTGCTTGAATTGTTCGGTCTGTTCCTTCTCAGATGAGCATATTAACCTGAACAACTCATTTCATAATACACGTATGTTGAAAACGTAAGGACCGATACAATTTCAACAGAATGAACTTGCTCACAAGCATTATGAACACAAGTGATACTACGAACGCAATAACTTTAATTATAGACAGTGATTTCGATGAGACTCAGAAGGAGTAAATATATGGATCTGGCAGAAAGTGGCATTCGAAACATAAACCTCTTTGACCACTTTTCTAAAATGGAGGATAAAGCTGCCTTTTTTTTTTCAAGGGAAAATATGAGGATGTATTTGGATTATGTCTGACTCCAACGAATAGTAATGCACCCTTTTTGACATGAGAATATAAAGCTAAGGTCGCAAAAACAATTATAGAGCACTGTTGTCCTTTGCTGGATATGATAGGAGCGTCTATAAGTGCAAATGACCTGTTAATCAGGTGAAGAAGGAATGATCTGCCTACCCTCCCCTCACTTAGTGAACACTTATAACTTGAGAGAAATGAACAAATGAAAAAATATGTACAAAAAATGGTTTGAGTCTGCACAGTCGTATTTTGGATATGAATTCAGTACATTCATGTTTATTATTATTTTCTTTCTTACACACACACACACACACACACATATATATATATATATATATATATATATTGTTCATAATACGCACCTGATGATTGCATAGGGCATGAATTATATATATATGCAGGTTTCATTAAAAATGAAAGACAAGGTATTATGGTTAAGTTCTTAATGTAATTATTCATGTGATCTTATGTTTTTTTTTTTGCTTTTTTTTTTTTTTGTTTTTTTTTTTTGTTTTTTTGAGTAATGACTCTCCCACCCTGATTGAGCACTATGGAGGAATGGTAGACTTAAAAAAACAGTAGCTACTCAAGCATCTACACATCGTTCGTTCATTTGAAACTCTCGGCTCCTGACGCGTTTTTACATTGTATATAAAACGCTAAAGTCCGCCTTCCTCAACCGAGTGCCCATAGCTCAGAGGTAGATGTGCCGACTGATATCAATTCGGTCGGGTTTCAATCATGGTTAGAAGCTATCGGATGTCTAACCGTACTTATGAGCTGTGATACAGCAAAACAGATTTCTCTGCAGATGACTATATATATATATATATATATATATAGTCACACACACACACGTATATATATGTATCATAAGGGAAAACTATATATAATTTTTTTAAATATCAAAACAATTTCAGAAAAATCTATGACAAAGTGGGAAAAAAGATTACAGACACATTCAGTGCATTAACTGATAAACGTGATGAGTCTGAACATAGTTTTTCTTTTAAAAATGTTGCTCTTTACTCTAATTAAAAAAGAAGGCAATTGACTAAGATGAAAATGTATAGAAAGTGCTTTAATCGCTAGATCATCCGTAGTAGAGTTACATCCATGTTCTTACAACATTTAATCTTGGCAAATCTTTTATTATCACAATGTGGAATTTTTAATAACAAAGGCGATAAAAACATAAACAAGAAGAAACTAAATGAAATCGGCTGGACTATAAACCCAAACACTTATATTAAAAACATCTAAATTTAAATTTAAAATTTCAATGTCCTCTCTCATTCATGTGCATGTAGATTCGCATCGACGTAAACATCGTTTTAGCCCGATGAAGCTGTAGTGAACAAAAGATCTAGATTTAAAAATTCAAATGCTAAGCACTGACTCATTGATTTTGTAAGAAATAAACGAATTTATTCGAATTACAAACTTTGCTTAGCACACACAAAACTCGCGAAATTTCACATCTCGATGCGAAATTTTTGTCGTCCGATGGAAAGGCCAGAATCACATCCGAGAGTGAATTCCCAAATGAAATAAAAGACGGTCCCAGTTTGACCGTCACCAGAGAGAAATGAGACAAGCGTAATTAACACGTCCCACGATAAACATCAAACGATCGCATTATTATTGTCTCTTTCTCTCTCACCTCCTTCCTTTTCACCCTAAGCGATAACTTCAAAGACAATCCTACCCAATAATAAACGCTCATACATACATGCACACATACGTTCCTGTCTACGTACACATAGACTCACTCTTGCAAAGACTACTACGAACTCTTGATACCCTTAACTTCTTAATACTGTTTCTTAATGAATATTAACGTCTACCAATGTTATTCTTTTCCATTAATAAATTTCTATTTAAACCCACAAAAGGTATGCTTTTATTCTTCTAAACATTCCTATCTCCAACCTTCTGATGATAGCGAAGTTGTTATAGCGAAGTTCGGTTATGTTTGACACAAGGCCGAATTAATAAACATTAACAATCTCCCTACTGCTTCAAAACTCTTCACACACACACACACACACACAATATATATATATATATATATATATATATATATATAATTAAGAAGATTAGCCGATTACGTTATCTTGGTTTCAACATTTCGTTTAGTCTATAATGCCTGAAGATGCCGAAAGGTTGAAACCATGGTGTCGTAATCGACTGATTGTCCTAATTTTAATACACACACACACACACACACACACACACACACACACACACACACACACACACACACAAAATGATATGTGCTAAAAAGTCTGCCTACTTCCACCGAACGCCCATAGCCCAGGGGTAGAGTCGCCGACTGACGCCATTTCGGTCGGGTTTCAATCCTGGGTAAAAAAGCAATCGGAGTCTAACCGTACTGATGAGCTGTGATACGGCGAAACAGATCTGTCTGCGGATGACAATATATATATATATATACACACACTACCGGCTATAGGCCACCCTAGGGTTTTTTAAAAGTGATGTATTTCATAAAATTTGTTAGTATTTATTGCCAAATTGTTTTAACAATTACCTACATTGCAGTTTCATTAATGAATGAAAGAATGAATAAAATTAGGGCGATTCGGACGAGTTCATCTTTGCAAAATTTTACAAGGCAAGGAAGCAAACTAATAATAACAAAAGAACCATTCTATTTTCATTTGGCAATAAATATTAAAAATAGTATGAAATACATAATTTCTTTAAAAAAAACTGGCGTCGCCTAATAATTATGGCGGGTAGGGTATATGTATGTGAGTGTTTGTGTGTGTGTGTATGTGTAAATGTGTGTGTGTGTGTGTGTGTATTGATGTAAAACTTAAACACTCGTACGTACACAATTCCCTGCTCTTAAAAAAAGGCACTTGTAGATAACACTATCATTCAAAGGACATCTAACTGTATAAAAAAAAAAAATTAAAAATAACAGTAATAGTTTATAAAATTTATAGACAACAGTAGCAGTTTAAGGTAGTTTAAACCAAGCCTCAATCGATATTTTGAAACTGGACGAAGCGTGTTGGTGGTGTTTTGAATTTAAAGGCATAACACGTCGTACAACGCTAGGTAGTTCTTGCGACCTGTATCCAAACATGGAATTACTCCTACTCTCATTCAGTAGAATTACTACTACTTGTACAAAATACAGCTGACAACTAAACATAAAAAATATGCTAAGAAGAACGAACCGCTTGAAAATATAAATTTGGAACAATAATCACTACAGTACAAACGCTTTTTTACACTCAGTTCTCTAAAAAAGAAAAAAAAAAACAGTAACAACGTTAGAAAACCTGAATGTGAAAAAAGTTATAAAATTTTTCAAATTCGCTGCTAATTTTTAGTAAGTATATACGACCTACGAGCCATGAAGATATTTTGGTTTACGGTCTATAGTCAGTCAGTTGAGTGCCATACGTGATACACGCTTGGGCGATCATGTCTCTTTTGAGACATGACTGACTGGGCAGAAGATTATCCCGCAGTAGACTACCTTTGCTTTCTGCGGTAGACTGGTTGACGACCAAAGCTATAGAACCCAATCTGTCCTGTTATTTAACCCATAACTGGAAGGAATAGACGGAATAGACCTTTCACAAGGATATTTGCGCGTAAGTGAATGCAATGAATTCAGCTGGAATTCGAACTCGGCTCCCCGATTTCTCGTTCCGAGCCAATATCCATTGCACCACAACGCACATCTCTTACGGTCTACACTTGGCATATTAATTAGAATCTAGGATCTACAAGAAAAGTTACACTTTTTTTTTTATTATCAAAAGACAAGATAAGCACATGTTCACTGATAAAACGGTAAAACCAGTCTATTTGAAAGAAATTTGTTGATTCATCTTAATGTTTTCCAGTTCTGCTTTGGTAAGCAATCTACGTGCCATTAAGCTGTTTTGGTACACTTTATATACACTTTACACTTTTTTGTGATTTACAACAAAAGTTACACTTTTTCTTTTTATTATCAAAAGACAAGGTAAACACATGTCTACTAATAAAATCACTTCATTTGTTTCAAATTTGCTTCAATTCAATTTTTTTTATAAATAAATATACAAAAATTTAAATTAAGTTTTAAAATAAATATTTATATATAAATGGTGATTATTTATGGAAATAAATTATGTATATGTTGGATGTTTTATTTAAACAATAATAAATAAATGAAACATGTAGATCGCATACCAAAAGTAGCACCAATTTTCCTTGTCCGTCACATTTTTAGTAAAACATGTATAAAATAAAGATTGCTATCCAAATATGCAATATACATAAAGAAATGAAAAAAAAAAAAAGAATACTGAGAGAATATAAGGAGACAAAAAATCAAGAAAAGTGGGGTGGGTATAACCACGACATTCTACACATGTAGAACATGACTGACTGGGCAGAAGTGTGTGTGTATATGTACATATACACACACACGCGGATACACACCCACACAAAAAAGAAAAAATCAATCTAAAA
This sequence comes from Ascarosepion bandense, assembly GCA_037127315.1. NCBI lineage: Eukaryota > Metazoa > Mollusca > Cephalopoda > Sepiida > Sepiidae > Ascarosepion > Ascarosepion bandense. Next base: position 668,394 of record JBBBDQ010000262.1, read on the forward strand.
CCAGCAAAAAGCATATATATATATATATATATATATATATATATATATATATATATATATATATACTGTGTGTGTGTATATATATATATATATATATATATATTATTTATATATGTGTGTATAATATTATAAAATACAATTTTGCTTTCTCAATTAGACTCCAAATTTAAACATTTGAATTGAATATATTATTCGATTTACATAATTTACATTGTTCGTTCTGTTGTCTTCATCTTTATTGCCATATTCACGGCGCTTCAGGTGCTTGGAAGTTCGAACTGAAACCTTTATTTCGATCACTGGAGTGTATCATTCTTGTTCCATGTGCCATGTCACTTCCGGATGTCTTATAGTTATCTCCCTTTCATTCAACACTCTAAATCATTTGTTTACCACTGTTGAAGCCAGGTATTCGGACTCACAACTCTTTTCATGGCAATCAAGATGAGTACAATAGCCCGAACAGCGAATGACCTACCTAACGAGGGACGCAACACATAGAAGAAGAAGAAGAAGAAGAAGAAGAAGAAGAAGAAGAAGAAGAACAACAACAACAACAACAACAACAACAACGAGCTTCTACTTGTGTAAATGGTTGGCAGAACAGAGATTAAGAGAGATAAACAAAAATATAAAATATATTAAATACCCTAAAGGGCAGAAAGTTGTCGAGATCCATATTCGCCAACGTCCTGAAGAGACATGGCATAAAGAAGAAGAAGAAGAAGAAGAAGAAGAAGAAGAAGAAGAAGAAGAAAGAGCTTGTATAAGTGATGGTCAGAAAAAGGATTATGAGGAATAACAAAAAGTAGACCTTACTTCAAAGTACAGAAAGTTGTGAAGATCTATGATCACCAACGTCCTGAAAAGAGACGGCACAAAGAAGAAGAAAAAGAAGCTTGCGTAAATGACTGGCAGAATAGGGATTAAGAGAGATAGATAAAAATACAAACTTTACTAAGTGCTTAAAGGGCAGGAAGTTGTGGAGAACCAAAACCCCCCATGTTCTGATGGGACCTTGCACTGGAAGAAGAAAAGTGGAAGTAAATTATTATTTGAAAAAAAAAACAATACGAGTCACAAATAAGGACCCTCTTAGTGAGGGGTGGAATTGTTTGAAAGGATGCATTTTATCACACTGGAATTTGTATTCGGTACATAAGAGCAGATAATCTTTCTATATTTACATTTTTTTTGTTTAAATTATTCAAAAATATTAGAAAAATATAAGCCACTAATTATTACGTCATCTTGGCGGTCATTTATGAAATAAAAGAAAAACAAGCAACTTACCGTTGACTAAAAAAGCAAAATTAACAAATGTTGTTAACATACAGGTACAAAATATATCAAAATTGAATAGGGTCATGTTGTCGGTCAGAATATGTCCCCTATACTCTGACTGAGACCATCAGTTCGTTAGCAAGTCAGCTCGATTGACTCACCGTTGCTATTCGCTTCCCGTGTGTCCCACTGTTTCTGCACATTTAATATCCGACTCAGGCGTTTTCTGCTGGCGGAAAAAAGAAAAGAAAAAATATCCAACCAGTTTCACTTTCAATCGGCAACCCACGTCGATAAGGTCGATGTGAAGTCAACCCGTTAACTTGCTTTATTGACATCTGCTGGAAGTTTATTAATAAATTGAATTATTTAAATATTAATTAAAAATATATACACAAATATCACAGAAATGAAATTGGTCATCAGCGTTACTTGTCAATCAACGTGGAATTTTTACTTCATCCCCAGGTGTGTAAATCACTCTTGATAAATGAAAGCACAAAGGAGAAAGGCTGTAACGAACACTTTTGTTGTGTTTTTGCAAAAGGATGGTTTCCTTGGCAGTTACAGGCTGGTTATTGTTACTTAGTGGAGAAATGGCGATCAATATAAAAGAAAAAAATTAGCTTTGTGAAATAATATCTGACATTGTTCTTCTTATCTATCTATCTATCTATCTATCTATCTATCTATCTATCTATCTAATCTTATTCTTATCTATCTATCTAACGTTGTTCTTATCTATCTATCTAACTTGTCTATCTATCTATCTATCTATCTATCTATCTATCTATCTATCTATCTATCTATCTAACGTTGTTCTTATCTATCTATCTATCTATCTATCTATCTATCTATCTATCTATCTAACGTTGTCTTATCTATCTATCTATCTATCTATCTATCTATCTATCTATCTATCTATCTATCTAACGTTGTTCTTATCTATCTATCTATCTATCTATCTATCTATCTATCTAACGTTGTTCTTATCTATCTATCTATCTATCTATCTATCTATCTAATCTATTCTTATCTATCTAAGTTGTTCTTATCTATCTATCTATCTATCTATCTATCTATCTAACGTTGTTCTTATCTATCTATCTATCTATCTATCTATCTATCTATCTATCTATCTAACGTTGTTCTTATCTATCTATCTATCTATCTATCTATCTATCTATCTATCTATCTAAGTAGCATTGTCAGTAAATCAGTTTCCTAACGAAAAATTCTTTTAATCCATATGATTTATATTTGTCGACATAACATAATCTCGTTTTCATTTCAATGCACTTAGCCAACTCAATAATAACTGTTAAATTAATTTAACACTCTCATATATATATATATATATATATATATATATATATATATATATATATATAATCATCCGCAGCTCATCAGAACGGTTAGACATCCGATTGCTTCATCTCACGACATCGTTTCATTTTCTTCCGATTGCTTGTATTAACCGAGCCTGAAATCGAAAAATAAAGCCTATAAATGGTTTTTCTTTTAATTACTATTAACCGATGTTACCTATCGACTGGCATATATGGTATATCCGAGAGAATTGCTTTGTGACCCTCGCTATCTGATCAACATTTGCATTTTCCACTTACGTTTATATACGTTACAAATTAAATAAAGTACAAGCTTGCGATTGGAAAATCATACTGTGTACAAATACAGAACATGGTGCTATGATATAGGGAGTGTGCACTGTAAGACACGTGCATTTATCCAGGTTAAACAATTTACTTGTACATGTTATTCAGTAAAAACATCGAATTTACTGAGCCCTCATAAGTAGTTCTCCACACACACACACACACACACACACACACACACACACACACACACACCATAGCTAAATCCGTTGCGAAGAAGGTCGGTTCTCTGCGTAGGGCCAGGAAGTTTTTTCCCGGCTGAAACAATCCTGCACATATATAAATCTACCATCCGCCCGTGCACTGAATACTTTTGCCATATCTGATCGGGTGCACCTGCTATCCACCTAGGGATTCTTGACAAAATTCAACGGAGAATCTGCAATGTGATCGATCCCGACTTGGCAGCTCGGATACAGTCACTTTCTCACCGGTGCAGTGTGGCTTCCCTGTGTCTCTTCTACAAGTACTTTCACGGCTTCTGCTCTGATGAACTTAGCTCACTGGTGCCCCTGTATACGAATTTACTCGAGCCACAAGATTAGGTACTAAGGTACTAGGCCCAAACCCTTTATTTTGAAACCAATAAGATGTAAACGCACTTCCCGCCTGTGGAATTCCCTTCCATTTACTTGCTTCCCCGACAGCTACAATCTCCTAGAATTTAAATGTAAAGTCAATAGTCATCTCCTATCTCCTATCTCACTACTTTGTATCCACTCTGTCATGCTCTCATCTCATTTCTGCAGTATTCTCATCCCTCCCCGACCCGCTTCCTGACACCCCCTGTATTCTGTTACTCCTTTTCATAACTTTCCTCCTATGTAACCTCCTGCACAACTGTGACAGGATAACGCCTTGCTTGGGGCAATACGATTATACACACACACACACACACACACACACACACACACACACACACACACACACACACACACACACACATATATATATATATATATATATATATAAACAACTGTTTGAAGGTACAAAATTTGTATACTGTTTTAAAAACAAGGAATTTAATATGAGTCTCTAAGGTCCTTTAGTCCAACATCTCATCAGGAGAAAAAACTTTTGAAAATTAATTAAACGAAAAGAACAGTAACGACGAAAATGAAGAGCAAAAAAAAAAAAAAAAGAGGAAAACACAATAAAATAAATATACATATAAATAAATATACTTATAACGAGGGGAGAGGAATTCACGTGTAAATGATTAGCGAGGGACAATTAAAATAAAATATCCCCTAACAAATTCAGAGACTTTACAAAATCCTTCTGCCGGTAGAGAGAAGTTTTCCGTAATGATATAGAGACTGATTCCAAAATCTTTAAATGATTATTGGAACCAGACCTATGTATAATTTTGAACCACTCTTATACGATTTGGCATAGGCTATATTTTCCACTATATTCTGAGCGATAGCCGATTCCATATTTGTAGAGGGAAGGCAACACATGTTACTTATTATGGCAAGTCGTATTTTAGAAGGCACATGCTGATTAATTCTTGTTTTCAAATGTAAGGTTGTACGCCCTACATAACCAGCAGCACACTGGTAATTAAATTCATAGAACAAATTACTTAATTTGATGTAGGGCAAATCATCCTTACGAAACAACGGAAACGCAAACCTAGTTCAAAAATACAACACAGAGCCACTGAGGGAAACCAAGCAGAAACCAACTTGATCTGTTTAACCAAATTTGGCCCTTATCCCCAATCCCAAGAACCTTAAAATAAACCGGACACTTAGAAGACCCCAGGACTTTAGGAGAATGGAATTCCCTAGTCTTCTTATTAACAACTAGCAGTATAGCCCGGCGTTGCTCGGGTGTAATGAAAGCCTTAAAACTAATCCATGGCCCTGGAGCTCTGACTCTTTGGACGTTGACAATAAAGACTATCGGTATCAAATAAGTTTTTTTCGTCGTAAACTGAATTTTGAAGGCTAAATAAGTCCTCTGAGTAAATGGTATCATGGCTGAGACTAAGAACTACAATTATACCTACTTAGAGCCAAACCCGAAGCAAAAACTAAAATAAAAGGGTTGAAAAAAATACAGACATACAGGCAGATAAACAGACACACACACACACAAACATCTTGCCTTTTATACATATCGATTTTCTGCACTATTGTAAGAACTGCAACCTTGAAACTTCTGAATATCGTTTCTTATGTCTTTGTGTATCAAATTTGATTAAAATCGGACCACTCCTTCTATAACCCAATTTTTTCGGTTGTCGATTTTCGATATTTATCGGGGGTACATCGACACAAAATCTAGCTAAGGACACTCGCAGACGCTTATAGTACAACTGGGTAAATTTTCAAGAAAATCGGTTCAGCTGTTTCGGAGTCTATAGGTAACGGACACACACACACACACACACACACACACACACACACACACGGACAAAGTTCCATTTAGAAATAAGTTTAGATATAATTAATAAGGACTTCTGGTTAGCCATTACACAGGAAAATCTCCCAAATATACTCCAATTCCGATTCCAGTCTAGTAAGCGAACAAATTTTGAGCGCCCTGTGCACCAAGGTTTTAATAAATGATGTAGGTTCAAACGCACACTAACTCATATACAGGCCAGTAAAGGTGGGTTTACGATAAATACTCGTAAGGAAACCCCCTCTACTACGCTCAACAACAACGTCCAAAAAAGGCAAACAATAATCCTTCTCCACTTCCATAGTGAAGGATAAACCCTTGTGTAAGGATTTAAGCCTATTGAAAAAAATCACAGCCTCACTTTCATTAGAAAAGGTAGCAAAAGTGTCATCAACGTACCTAAAATCAATAAAAGGTTTAGACACTTTGCGACTCGTAGTAGCCCACAAAAATATCAGCCAACGTAGAGCCAAAGGGGCTACTCATCTGGACCCATCCACTTGGCTATACATGATATTTTCAAAGCTAAACTCCACAGAACTAGAACAAAGTATCATAAGTTCGACAAATACATCCCTAAGAGAAGGAAGTGGAGTAATGTCACTCTCATTAAACGAGTCGGCACAAATATCAATAGTCTCCTTTAATGGTCAGTCAGTTAAATGCCATACGTGAAACACGCTTGGGCGATCATGTCTCGAAAGAGACATGACTGACTGGGCAGAAGATTATCCCGCAGTAGGTTGTCATTGCTTTCTGCGGTAGACTGGTTGCCAGCCAAGGCTATAGAACCCAATCTGTCCTGTTATTTAACCCATAACTGGAAAGAAGAGACGGATTAATACCTTTCCCAATGGTATTTGCGCGTAAGTGAATGCAATGAATTCAACTGGAATTTGAACTCGGCTCACCGATTTGTCGTTCCGAGTCGATATCCACTGCACCACAACGCACATCCTTTAATGGTACGTTAGGAAAAAGACTGGACACATCAAATGTGCACATAAAATCAGTATCAGGGCATAGCTGTATGGCCTGGAAACGTTCAACAAACGAGAACGAATCAAATATACAATATTTAGTATAAAATGTTCGAACCGGTTGTATGACCTGCAAAATCCATTAAGCCAAAGAATTCTGGGCTGAACCAATCATTAATAGTATGGGTCTCAACGGGACGTCCTTCTTATGAATTTTGGGAAGACCATAAAGCCTTGGTCTAAGAAAACCTGAAGGTCTAATCATAGATTTTCTTAGAAAAGTAACCTTTTCTAAACAACCATAACAGACGTTTGTGAATTTTGTTTCGTTTCTATAAGTGTTATCACAAGTTTTTACGGGACTAATTTTTAGAAAGTTTTCAGAGTCATTCAAAATAACAAACATCTTTTGAACTTAATCTACTCGATCGAGTAAAACTACAGCAGCCTCGTCTGGTTTACAGATATGAATATCATTATTAGATTTTAAAGACTTCTTCTTTTATGTACCCTGTCCCTTCAGGATGTAGGCGATCATGGCTCTCTACGTCTACTTATCCCTAATAGCTCTTAGTATGTTTGCTCCTGTTACACCTCGCAACCCCCGTTCCGTCATCCACCTGATCAGGCCCTGCAAATATGTTATCTACTGCCTTCCTCTGTCTCTTTTTCCTTTTATCTGGCCAGTCAGTATCAGGTTCTCCAGGCTCTCCTTCCTCATTGCATGTCCCAGGAACTTCAGTTGTCTCTTCCTGATGCTCAGTATTAATTTCCTTTTCGTTGCCATTCTTTCTAACACCTCATCGTTTCTTGCATGCTCAGTTCACGATATCCGCAGCATCCTTCTGTAGAACCACATTTCCGCTGCTTCAAGTTTGTCCTCATTTTCGATGATATTGTCCAGCATTCACTGCCGTATTGAAGAACTGATATCACATAGCAATTCAGCACTCTTTTCTTTGTTTCTAGTGAAATTTTCCTGTGTGTTAGTACTTTACTCAGCTTCTGGAACGCGTCCTTTACCTTGCCAATTCGCCTTCGGATCTCTGTGTCGCACTTTCCATCTCCTGTTAGAATACTTCCTAGGTATTGACATTTTTGTACTTGCAACATTATGGTATCCCCCACCTGTATTTGGCATTTTGTGTTGCACCTTTTGCTGATGACCATGCATTCAGTTTTCTTGCAGTGTATTTGTAGTCCTTTTTTGTCACTCTCCACCGCTACATTCCGTAGGAGGTCGTGTAGTTTCCTTTCCGTGTCTGCAATCAGCACTGTATCGTCTGCATGTCTTATGTTGTTCAAGTTGTGGCCTCCAATAACAAATCCTAGCGTATCATCTGGGCCCTCAAAATATTCTCGCTGTACAAGTTGAACAGATCCGGTGAAAAGACACATCCTTGTCTTACGCCTCTTTCTATCTTTGTAAATCTGCTGAACTCGTTACCTGTCCGTATACAGGCAGTTTTCTGCCAGTAGAAATTTTTTATTACTCTAATGTCTTTCCCAAATATGCCGAGGCTGCTGAGCATCTCTAACAATTCTTTGTGGAGTATTTTGTCGAATGCCTTTGTATAATCAATAAAACATAGGTACAATTCTTTTTTCATTTGTATTGCCTTTTCAGAGAGCATCCTAATCATTAATATGGCGTTCCTTGTTTCAGTGTCCTTTGCGAACCCGCACTGTTCCTGTCCTATCTCTGGCCTGATTCTGCTTCTCGCTCTATTCATCAGGATTCTGACAATCAGTTTTGTAATTTGAGTCATTAACCTGATAGTTCTGTGTAGTTCACACTCGTTTGCACCTGGTTTCTTCGGCAGTGCTATAAATATCGACTTGCATAGGTCGTCTGGTATTATTCCACTATTAGAAATTTCGTTTATTATGTCGGTAATTTTTTCTATACCGTATTCTTCTAGGGCTATCTGCAGCTCTATTACGATGCCGTCTGGACCAGCTGCTTTGTTTCTGTTCAGTTTGGCCATTGCAGCTTCCACTTCGGATTTTAATATTTCCGGTCCATTCTTCTCCTTGTGTATTCTTGGTTGTTCTCTCTTGTCTCAAAAAGATCCTTTATATATCCTTCCCATTGCTGGAGTATTTCTTCTTTCTCCAATATGATTGTCCCATCCTTGGATTTTATGCATCCTGTTGAGGAGCAGGTTTTTTGTCCTGTCAGTTCTCTTATCTCTTTATGCATGTCTGCTTTATTAGTTCTGCTCAGTCTCTTTACTTCTACGCATTTGTTGTTGAGCCATTCCTCTTGAGCCTGTCTGCATTTGTTCCTTGTTTCCTTGTATAGTTTCTTGTATTCCCTTCCATGTCTTGGCATCATTTTCTGTCTCCTTTGCATTATGTCGAAGATCTCTTCAGTCATCCACTCGTTTTTCTTCTGTGTCTGATTTCCTTTGGGGCAATGTTGTTCGTTGAGGTCACCATCGTTTCCTTTAGTGAGTCCCATTTTGAGTGTCCTTTTCCAATTTGTTCTGCATATTTCTTTCTCACGCTGTTAGTATATTCTTTCTGCAGGTTGAGGTCATTCACGAGCGTGTTGTATTGCAGCCTTGGTGATGTGCTGGGCTTCTTCATTCTCCGGAGTTTTATCCTTAGTTTGCAGATGACTGGGACATGGTCACTTCCGCAGTCGACACCTGGATATGTTTTGCATTGAACCACTGCGTTCCTGAATCTCTTGTTTATAGTCATGTAGTCTATTTGGTCCTTCGTGTCTCCTCCTAGGCATCTCCAAGTCTATAGACGTCGTGGGTGTTCTTGAAACCAAGTGTTAGTAATTACTTGGTCATTTGCTGTGCACCATTGGACCCATTTTTCTCCTCATTCCTTGTGATCCCCTCGTCCAAAGTTGCCGGTCGTGTCTCCTTCCCTCTCTTTACCTACCTTGGCATTCAAGTCACCCATTATGATCCTAATTTCTTGGATTTTGCACTGAGCCAGTATGGAATAGAACGATTCTATTTCGTCTTCAGGGCTTTGAGTTGTCGGCGCATAAACTACTATGATAATTATGTTGAAGGGCCTTTCCCGCAGTTTAACCAAGAGGACTCTCTCTCTCTCTCTGAAAGTTGACAGTATTCAAGAACGCATTTCTTCACTTCTTTGTCTAGTATTAAGCCAACCCCTTTTTCGTTGTTTTTGCCTCCTGCATAAATTATCCTGTGGGTGTCACTACTGAGGTCTCCATTGTTAGGCCATCTGGTTTCGCATATGCCTAGGATATTGCTCTTCCGTCTGTTCATCTCCTGCTTGACATTCTCTACTTGTCCACAATTGTTAAGTGTCCTGACATTCCATGTACCAAAAGTAATTCATTCTTTGTTGAACACAGTCGCAGGGTAACGGTCCAGAGACACATGTTGCTCATGTCGTTCTTTCCCGGGCGAGGGACAGGTTTTGGAGTAAAATGTCCCCTTTACGTCGTTAGTGCTAGCAGTCGCCGGATGATGGTCAGGTGGCCCCTGTGGCCCATGCCTATCCTTACCGAGCGAGAAGTTGTTTCATTGGGAAGCAACCCCCTTCACGCTGTTGGTTTTCATATATCTGTCGTGAATAACCATGATTGAGCGGGGGGGGGGGTAGATAGTGGAGTGGTATCTCGTTGTCTTCTCCACGGTGATTTATTGAGACGCCACCTCTAGTTAGCTAGCCGTTGACTTCTTAAGAGTTCTTCCGCCTTTTGTAGGTTCAGTTTTTTTTTTTAACCTACAGGGTTGCTAATGTCCCGGTAAAAAAAAAAAAATTATGTACTTAGTATAAGTACAATTGACTAGTCCTGCTGAGGAAAATAAATTTCACTCCGCCAGAGTGGCTTATATATGTTTTATATTATTATTTTTTGTGGTGGGGGGGGATATGCTGAAAGATAACAACTCACTAAATTTGAAAGGAAAATATTAGAACAGAGCATGGAATACAGCAAAGAAAAAACTTAGTAGTCTTAAAATGAGTTTTCGATTAAACAAAATTTACACGTGAATTCTCCTCCCCTCGTTATATATATATATATATATATATATATATATATATATATATTATCGTGTTTCCATCTTTGTTTTTTTCTTTTCGTCGTTACTGTTCATCTCGTTTAATCTATATTCCAACGATTTTTCTCCTGATGAGATGTTGGACGAAAAGGCCTTAGAAACTGTTAATAAATTCCTTATTTTTAAAATAATATATACTGCCGGCCATAATTATTAGGCCACCCCAGTGTTTTCAAAAAATGATGTATTTCATACTATTTTTTAGTATTTATAGCGGGTATATCTTATCTTATTTATTCATTTTCTAGTTGTAGTAGGATTCCGTTCCAGTGAAGGGTAATTGTATAACGTTTCAGGTTTACAGAATTTGGCCTTGTGGAAGATAGTCCACTATAAGTCATAAAATGATTATAAAATCAAGAAAGGCAATTTGAGTATAAAATAACATTTATATATTTACACATATCAAGTAATTTTTTTACAATTAAAGCAATACTTGAAATAAAGGCCCAACGGAGGTTAGAATGTTCATGGAAAATATAATGCTGAAAAGATAAAAGGCTTAGGAGTGTGATGAATGTTCATTTTGAAGTTGCCACTTCTAAGGTCAGTAAGTCAGTAAATAGGTTTGTGTGGAATGTCTTTGAAGAGGTCACTCCTGAGGTCAGTAAGTACTTTTGAGACAGGGAGAAGGAAAGAGGTCAGCATAGTAGCCGCTCGACTTAAGTCAAGGGGAGGCACTGGTAACTCTATCCTATCGGTCCTTCTGTCTGATGATGCTTTTTGTCTCCGCTTTTTATATCTGCTTTTTAGATCAAAAGCTCGTTTTGAATTTCACGCTTGTATTTGGTACCGGGCTTCCCATTGGCTGGTAAATAAAATTCGCGTAGGCTCGCGAAATGGAAATTTGGTATTTGATTAATTGTTATTTTTTAACCGGAACATCTGCGCGAATCCACCTGCGCGGAGGTGCTTTTTATTCATTCGCTTTCTGGTTGTTATAGAGCAAACTTCCGGTCTCACTTTTGCTCGGTCGGTATGACCACATATTTATTGCTTAGTGAATAATTGTAAATGAAAATAGAATGGTTCTTTTGTTAATACTGGACAACGTGTGCCTCAAATGAATTTATAAATATTTGATAATTACCTATATTGCAGATTCATCGATGAAAGAATACAGAAAATTTATGGAGATTCGGACCAGTTCATCTTTGCTTCTTTACCTGGTAAAACATTGCAAAGTAATAATAACAAAAGAACCATTCTATTTTCATTTAGATTTATCCACTTGGCAATAAATACTAAAAATTGTATGAAGTACATCATTTCTTTAAAAAGAAAATTGGGGTGGCCTTATAATTATGGCCGGTAGTGTGTGTGTGTGTATATATATATATATATATATATATATATATATATATATATATATATATGTGTGTGTGTGTGTGTGTGTGTGTGTGTGTGTGTGTGTGTCGACACCGAGTGGTGACAAACCTCAAGGCATGCGTGTTGGGTTTTTATTTATATATAGTAGTCGCGGATGTGCGTAGCCATGGACGTACGTTGTGATACAGTGGATATCGGCTCGGATCGAGAAATCGGACAGCCAATTTCAAATTCCAGTTGAATTAGTTACATTCACTTACGTGCAAATACTCCTTGGGAAAGGCATGAATCCGTCTCATCTCCCTCCAGCTATTGGTTAAATAGCAGAACAGACTGGGTCCCATAGCCTTAGTTGGTAATCAGTCTAACGCAAAAAGTAATGACAACTTATTGCGGGAAAATATTCTGTCCAGTCAGTCAGTCAGTCATGTCTCTTTCAAAACATGATCGCTTAAGTGTGTATCACGTGTGGCACTTAACTGTATGATTGCTGGCCAATGGTGCATTATGGGTAGCAAGTTCTATTGCATTATCTTAACGGTTATGTTTCAAATTATTCCAGTGACTATTGCTTAATTATAATGGTGTTTTGGAATGCGGTTATTTGTAGCTGTTTTATGACGTTGTTTATTAACATTTACCATTATCCTAACTTATAATTATTTATTTTTCTTTTATAATCATATTGCCCCAAGCAAGGCATTTAACTGCCAGTGTCGCGCAGGGGGTTACATAGGAAGAAAGTTATGAGAAAGAGTTACAGGTTATAGCCGGTGTCAGGTATTGGATAAGAGAAGGATGAGAATACTGATGAGAGTGGAGTGGATGGAGAAAGAAGCATGAGAAAGAGGATGCAACTTAGTGAGATAGAAGATGACCATTGACTTTACATTTAAATTCTTGGAGATAATAGTTGTCGGGGAAGTAAGTAAACGGAAGGGAATTCCACAGGCAGGAAGTGCGAGAAAAAAAAGGGTGGGACCTAGCTGCTAATCTTGTGGCCCGAGTAAATTGAAAGGAAAATATTAGAACAGAGCATGGAATACAGCAAAGAAAAAACTTAATAGTCTTAAAATGAGTTTTCGATTAAACAAAATTTACACATGAATTCTCCTCCCCTCGTTATATATATATATATATATATATATATATATATATATATTATCGTGTTTCCATCTTTTTTGTTTTTTCTTTTCGTCGTTACTGTTCATTTCGTTTAATCTATATTCCAACGATTTTTCTCCTGATAAGATGTTGGACGAAAAGGCCTTAGAAACTGTTAATAAATTCCTTATTTTTAAAATAATATATATATATATATATATATATATATATATATATATATACTGCCGGCCATAATTATTAGGCCACCCCAGTGTTTTCAAAAAATGATGTATTTCATACTATTTTTAGTATTTATAGCGGGTATATCTTATCTTATTTATTCATTTTCTAGTTGTAGTAGGATTCTGTTCCAGTGAAGGGTAATTGTATAACGTTTCAGGTTTACAGAATTTGGCCTTGTGGAAGATAGTCCACTATAAGTCATAAAATGATTATAAAATCAAGAAAGGCAATTTGAGTATAAAATAACATTTATATATTTACACACATCAAGTAATGTTTTACAATTAAAGCAATACTTGAAATAAAGGCCCAACGGAGGTTAGAATGTTCATGGAAAATATAATGCTGAAAAGATAAAAGGCTTAGGAGTGTGATGAATGTTCATAGGAGGCATCAGTGAGCTAAGTTCATCTGAGCAGAAGCCGTGAAAGTATTTGTAGAAGAGACACAGGGAAGCCACATTGCGCCGGTGAGAAAGTGATTGTATCTGAGCTGCCAATTCAGGATCGATCACATGATAGATTCTCCGTTAGATTTTGTCCAGGATTCCGAGGTGAATAGCAGGAGCACCCGACCAGATATGGCAGCAGTATTCAATGCACGGGCGGATGGTAGATTTATATATGTACAGGATGGTACATTAATACTATTATCCTTATTCATTAGCATTTATTATATATTTATTACTGATTACTTAATTATTTTATTGATTATTATTATTATTACATTTATTTGTATTTATATGTGCGTCTAGAGTGTGTTATTTTTTTATTATTTACCTAATTTGTTTACTTATTAGAAATTGTTATATCACAACGTACATCCATGGTTACGCACATCCGCAGTTATTATATATAAATAGTCGAGTTAAAACCCAACACACATACCCTGAGGTTTGTCACCATGCGGTGTTGACATGCACTACTGGCCATAATTATTAGGACACATAGGTTTTTTAAAAAATATCTATTTATTACCATATTTAGTATTTATTGCCAAGTGGATAATTCTAAATGAAAAGAGAATGGTTCTTTTGTTAATACTGCACAATAACATGTGTACCAAATGAACTGTTCTGGTGTCCTTTTTTTGTGCTCTCTTCCCCATGCTAGTCTCTTCTTCTTATTGGCTGGCCGAAGAAAAGACTTCCTGGCTGCCTTATAAAATTTTGCAAAGTAATAATAACAAAAGAACCATTCTATTTTCATTTAGAATTATCCAAATAATAATTGGCAATAAACACCAAAAAAATAAATAGTATGAAATACATCATTTCTTTTAAACTGGGGTGGCCTAATTATGTATATATATATATATATATATATATATATATATATATATGTGTGTGTGTGTGTGTGTGTGTGTGTGTGTGTGTGTGTGTGTGGAGAATAAATGAGGGTTAAGTAAATTCGATATTTTTACTGAATAACATGCACAAGTAAATTGTTCTACCTGGTTAATATATTAAGCTAGTAGTAGCTTTGTCTAAAGACAATTAAATTAAAGGTGCTGTGTATATTGCATGTATTTGCATTTTTAGGAAGTGATTATCTTATTTGTTTAGTTTAAAGTATTGGCTTTGTCAAAAGTCCGTTAGATTACAAGCGCCTGTACAGGGCATAAATTTGCATTTCTTTTCGAGGGTTGGTAATTTTATTTGCTTAGTTCAAAGTACTGGCTTTGTCTGAAGTCCATCAGTGTTATATACGTATCTGTAAACATTAACGGGTATGTCTCAATCTTCATAAATACGTTGTGAGCTGGGGATTTTGTTGTCTAGCGATTAACGTTGCTCAGACGCTTTCCTGACATTATCTGACTTTGTAGGGGCGTCGGTTATGCTCGTCAAATTGGCCTTGTGTCACACACAACCGAAGTCCCCACAATTTAAAATATCAGAAGTTTGAAGGTTGTATGTTGAAATGTGGAAGGATAAAATATTTCGTTCGTACATTAAAGTCAAATTTTTATTCACAGAATAAATAAATAGTAAGAAAACTAAAATGTTCATAGAGAAAATAGATGTAGCTAAATGTTCCACAGAAATTCAGTGTTCATAGATGATAATAGCAGAATGTGTGTGTGTGTGTGTGTGTGTGTGTGTGTGTGTGTAAAAAGATTAAAAAGGTTGCTAATAAAAGTCTGTTCTTTTCCTTTTTATAGCCGGAGAAAAAGTGAAGAGGAAAGTTAGGCAATAAAGGAGGTTGTACTTATCGGAATCCGTTGAAGTATCTTGTTGTTGTTTTCTTTGACGGTGTGTGGGTGAAGACGAAGAAAGAAAAATAGGAAGGAAAGGTTGGGCAAATCATAGCGACCTTACGTCCGGGTCGGTAAATTAAATTTTCTTTAGTCACATTGCGACGAGGTTCTTCAGATTTGCTCCCATGTCGAACTGATTTAACCGGAAAAGATTGTGGTTTAAGTAGTATATTTTAGTCATGTGACCGGCTCCAACAGCATACTCATTTTCTAGTTGTGAAAAAAAAATTGACCGGGGCCATATATCCATTTGCTATTTCTTATCTAATCAGAATCCAGAATCTTAACTTTCACATTGACTTGTGAAATTTGCCTTGGTCTGGGTTTTTTCGAAAATGTTTTTTTGTCATTTTGATCCATTTTTGCGAGTGTGCAAATTTAATTTTTTCGTTTGACTTAGTTAATAGATGACATAGAGTTTGTATCCTTTAACTCTCTGCCTTCGGGCAGAGAGTAACCCAAACGAAGCTTCGCCGAAGGGTTGAGTATCGCCTAGGGAAAAGTAGACATTCAATTTTTGCCTGAGTTATATGGCTCAGATTACTCACATTAAAAAGGTCTTGTGCCCTATTTTGTCTCTAGTGGGGAGGCAGATAAATACTATATTGTTGTCTGGTAGTTCATAATCAGTTTTTTTTTTACTTCACGCAGTTGGCGGGTATTGTATTTTGTTGATGTTTAAAGATCACTATTTTAATCCCATCTTCGTTTTGGTTATTTCTCATTCAGTAACCTTTTTAGGTTACAACATTTTGGTGACTAGGAATTTGGCCGAACTCGAGTAAACGTTCAGGAATACGACTTTCTGAGAACGAAGATATTGACAAAAATCACGGAAAAAATGTTCACCAATAGAACAAGGGTTTTGAAAAGCACATGTAAAAATTCGCCAAGATTTCATTGACGAAGAAAGTTCAAGAAATTACCAAAGCTACAAAGTATTTTTGGCTACAATGATTTTCTAAGGGTTACGTGGATATTAACTAACTTGTTCGAAATACGACATTCAGAAAAATACGGGATATTATTCCGACTATAACGAATTGGAAGCGTAACAAAAGGTACGTGAAATTGAAAATTCTATTTTTCAATTTGCAAAAATCATGTATTATTGGGAGGGTTTCTCAGTGTAAAGGTGTTACGTTGGAAGTTAATTCGTAGAAAGATTTTTGGAAAAAAGGAAAATCAATAATTGTAAATCGCCTGAAGATACAGAAATGTTGAAAGTTCAATACCACGCTACAGTACTGGTGAGCAAGTAGCTTAGAGAGTCCTGTTAGAGGGAGATCACAGATACAGAAAGGTTGTGAGTTCAATACCAGGCTACAGCAGTGGTGAACAAGTAACTTAGAGAGTCTTGTTAAAGGGAGATAACTCATGACTACCAAAAGATATTTCGCACAAGAAATGAGAATGATATACCCAAATGATCGTAATAAAGGGTTCGATTCGAAATTCCTAGCTTCTGAAGAAGGTCGGAGCGTACAACGGCCGAAACGTCCTACAAAGATGAGGACAGTAGTTCGAATAATGTAAATAGTGTAAATATTACCTCATTTAAGAAATATAGACGTGTGTGTGTGTGTGTGTGTGTGTGTGTGTGTGTGTGAAAAGTTAGTTCACATAAAAGTAAAAAATTGAAGAATTTAAAAAAGGTGTACTGGAAATATTATGTGACACGATAAATAGGCGTATATTAAGGTGCTTTGTAAAATATGTATTTTATTATAATAGGTTAAAATAAGAAAATGGTTAAGAAAATAGATTAAAAACATGTTTTGTTTTAACAAAAGTGAAAAAGAGAAAAAATAAATAAATAAACGCTTTTTCTTTTATGAGGAAAATTGTGGAAGAGAAAAGGGGATCAGATTACTGTTTGAAATCCTACCACTCTTCCGGTAAATATTTGACTCTTGACTCGGTGATTTAATGTGATAAGAGATAAAGTTCAGAAAAGAGGTTTTTTTTTAATGACCAGGTCAAAGGCTGTCTTTTACTGTATCTTAACCACACATTAAGAATTTTCCGGCGGAAGCTTTATTAAGATAAAAAAAGATTTTTAAAAAATTCCTGGAAAAAAAAAATACTAAGGCTAAGTACAGACTGGATGTCTGCGGGATATTTACACATCAAAAGAAGGAAAATTTAAGTGCCCTGAAATTTTGGACTTGCAGTCGCCAATTGCTTATCAACCGGTGGTTTAAAGCATTTCCGGATTAATTTTAAATAGAGAGAGTCAGTAGAGTTGAGTTAGTTTCCAGTTAGTTCCGCCGGTCGTGTGCTTGAAGTAGGAACCTCCGTTCGTCTTGTTTCGGTCAGTTCGGATTTGTTGATCTCCATTAATTAGAGATAGAGCTGTGTGTCACATTCGCCTGCCCCAACCGAAAAGGCTAACTCTAAACGAAATAAAGCATCCTTTCAACTCATCCAAGTTGTGGAAGTTCGTTCCTTATAGTTTGATCTTGTACCCCCAGCTTGAGGCTCCGACATTTTCAACAAACTCCCGGCAAACATCACAGCGTGGAGAACGGCCGCCGGAGAAATTGTTCGGACCGATCCATTGGGTGTTACAATTAAAACACAAACAGAAACAGCAAAAACGTTACGAACAAATACTTGAAAAATTCGAAGAATTGTTTATAGAACCATAACGGAAAATGTAAACATGATTCAGTTGCTTTTTCACGGGACACTATCGTAAATACGAATGCGGAATTTAAATATATGCCTGAAGAAGAGGTAACATTTTCGTTGTGTTTCCGTAGATACAAAGACCTTTACAAAACAGACTATGCAAATTGGTCCGAGCACAAAAATGCTAGACTCGTGTTAAGAAAACCAAGTGCTTTCGAACACACAATGTTCGCAAATTACATTTTACCGAAGAAAACTAGTGACCTAACGTATAAAGAAACGGTTCCTTTGCTTTCTGAAGTACTCATTCCAAAGACGTCATTGTTTCATAAAAGATGGAAATGCATGAACTCAATATAAAAGAAAGATGAAGATTTCACAACGTGCGAGGGTTTCAAACTGGCAGAATTAAGCCCTGACGATTTTAAATGATTGATATTTGTTCAAGGTTTGGTGTCGGCAAAAGAGCCTAAAATAAGGAAAAGGGTTTTAAATAAACTTGAAGCCCAATCTGACTGGACAAAACCTAGCAGAAGATTGTCAGAGGTTTATAAATGTTCGACAAGACGCTTAGGGTATCGAAGTAAGCGGTGTGTCACACATTAAAAATGTGCGCAAAAAACAAAATCATTACTCCAACACCTGTTATGCACGTGGATAACTACATTTTTATAGTGACTGTCCATACAAAAATAAAAAAATGTTTTCGTTGCAAAAGAAAAGGTCATAAGAAAACTCAGTGTAAGTAAAAAAACAAAACAAAAAAAAAAACAAAAAACGAATGAATAATTGCGTTAAAGTTACAAATGCTGATGAATCTGCCAGTCGGAATATAAAAAAAATTGTGCAGGTAAAATCTTTAAAAAATCCTTAACAAAAAATCCTTAACAAAAATATTAAATTACAAGTGGATAGTGGATCCGACTTAAGCATGATAAATGTATATACAAGGAAGAAAATTGGAAAACCAACGTTAATGGTTGTCAAGAAAATCGCTAGTAGTGTTACAGAACAGAAAATAAAATTCGAAGGGGAATTTATTACAAATGTGACATTGAACGAAAAGACGTTGAAATTGGGACTGTTTGTGATAAAAAATAAAAATGATCTTTTTGAGATGAATTAGCTGAAGCAGTATCAGTTATAGAACGGTTCAATCGGTTCGTTTTGTCAAAAAGTTAAAAGTTTTACCAACAAAGCAGAAAGTTTAAAGGAAGAATTGATAATTATATTCCCAGAGGTATTTTCTGTTGGTGCAATAAAATGGAAGCTAAATTCGAACTAAAGGAAAATGTAAAACCTCTTTTTTTAATAAAAAAAGAAATGTGCCAGTTGCAGCGTTAACACAGATCAATGACAAGCTTGACAGACTCGAAAAAATGGGTGTTAACTGTAGCGATTGGCTTCACCAAAGGTATGCATAAAGATAGAGTCTAAAGACATACGTGTTTGCGCGAATTTTTCCACGGGCCTAAACAATGCCTTCAAAAGTCATCATTACCCACTTCCAGGACCGGAAGAAGTTTTTGTGCAACTTAGCGGGGGTCGGATATTTTCGAAAATCGAGCTAAGCTACGCGTATCTACAGACTGCAGTGGACAATAAATGTTCCAAATTATTTACGATCAACATACATCGAGGAATGTATAAATTCAGTCGTTTGGCTTTCGCTATTTAGCTATTTTTCAGCAAGTAATGAATACGATGCTGAGTGGACTTGAATTTGCAGTCGCTTATCTGGAAGAAATATTGCTTAAAACTAAAAACTCATAAAAACACAAGAAACATATTATCGTGGTTTTCAGAAGAAGAAAGATGAAAAATGTTATTTTTTTTTAAATTTGGGACAAATAATTGATAAAAATGTCAGAAGAACAGATCCAACGCGAGCCAATGTTATAAAAGACATGCTTGCTTCTGAAAATGTCAGTTGTCTACAAATTTTCTTGGGTTTGGCAAGTTATTACAACGTATTTACGCCAAACATGAATTGCTTGCGCGCTCCGTTAAAAGAACTATTAAAAAAGACTCTAAATGGATGTGAACGACGTAGTGTCAGGAAGCATTTGAAAGAATTAAAGGAATGCTAACATCGGACTTGTTTTTCACACATTACGATCCAAAAGAAGAAATAATTGTAGCAAGCGACGCTAGTTCATATGGAATGGGAGCCTGCATTATAACATAAACTCGAAGACTGCTCGATTAAACCTCGATTGCCCACTCATCCAGGACGCTTCTTCCATTCGAAAAGAATTATTCAGAGAGAGAGAGAGAGAGAGAGAGGGGGGAGAGAGAGAGAGAGAGAGAGAGTTATGGGATTGTGTTTGCCCTTACGAAATTTCATAGATTCATCCACGTAAAAAAAAGTTTACCTTATAATCAGATCACAGACTCTTGCTAGCTCTTTACGGGTCCAAAGAAGTCCTACCGACCCATACAGCTAACAGGTTACAACGATGGGGAACCATATTAGTAAATTACTATTTCAGGATTGAATCTTTATCAAGTAAATTGAGTCACGCAGACGCATTGTTCAGACTTATTCCAAAAAATAGTGAACCTTTGGAAGACACGGTCCTTGCTTCTCTGCATGCGGAAGTAGAGATAAAATTGTTCTCTGCAATACTGTGAGGAAACTACCTATGACTTTAGCAGAAATAAAAAATAAAGTATTAAATGACAATTTTATTGTGGAAATAAAGAAAAAACTAAAAGACAGTAGTAAAACAGAATCCATGATATATTCAATTTGCAATGACATTCTCATGTTCAGCGAGAGATTGGTGGTACCTTTATCACGACAGAAACGAATCCTTAAAGAATTCCACACAAGACATCCTGGTATATCCAGCATGAAAAGCTTCATGAAAAGCCATGTGTACTGACCTAGCATGGATAGAGATATCGAAAGTTTAGTAAAGTCTTGCAAAGATTGCACTTTGGTAGCTAAATCACCACTAGTAAAGTTTAACCCCTGGTCAGAAACTGACAGCCGGTGGTGACGTCCGCATATTGACTTTGGTGAACCACTTAATGGTTCATATTATTTGATTGTTTTAAACAGTTTTCCAAGTGGCCAGAGGTATAGAGATGTAAGAAGCCAATTACGGGAGTAGTAATTGGGTTTCTACATGAACTGTTGGCCGGGTTCAGGGCACTAGATTGGATGGTTTCGGATAACGGCACCTATTTTACATCAAAAGAATCTAAGGAGTTTTATAAAATGTTTGTGGTAAAGCACATAACAATTTCCCATTACCACCCTAGAAGCAACGGCAAGGCAGAGCATTTTATTCAAGAGTTTTGTTTAGTTTCTTTAAGAGAGCCTTAAAAAATCTAATGCTGGGACCTTGGATGCAGCACTGAAACAATTTTTATAAGCCATACACCAAATAAAAAATTATGTTTGCGCAGAAAATAAGATCGGTCTTTGCCAGATAAGAAAAAGACGGTACAAAAAACAAATCATACGAGGAAGCATTTATATATAAAATAATATTAATAATGTCTAAAAAGTTATAGTAAGGGATGCTACTGAGTCCTACTTATTGTTACAAAAGATTTTAATTCATGAAATAGTTGTTAAGTAGAGAAATTAGAAATAGAACGTTTGCAAGATTCTAGAATATTCCAGTGAAATCTAGTACATTCCAGATGATTCGAGAAAAATGCAAATTAGGTGTTAGCTCCTATAAAAATAGGCTTTAGGAAGAGAGTAGTTAGTTGTTAAAAAGAAGTTGCTGACATTATCAATTCCGGCCCGATTCAGGATTTGTATATCCATCCGAAAGAATCTCTACTAAAAGTTGCCGACCAACTAAAACCTGAAATAGAACCTAATGGAACTAAATTGGTAAATAGAATTTTTTGACTCTTTCAATGACCAAACAAAAAATCATTCTTTATAGACACATTTGAGGATTTCCAAAAATAGCACTTAAACTACTTCGCTAGATGAACTGGATAAAGATACTTGACACCTTCCTTCCCCTTCGTAACACTTACCCGTCACTCTGCCAGTAGTAAACTCTATGTTTTCTATTTGAATGCAAAAATTGTATATTTGTAAAATATTTTATTTTGTGTTTTTGTAAATTAGATATTTGTCTGTGATTTAGCTTCGTGTTTAGGTCAATTATTTTTCTTCTTTTGTTAAAACTTATAACGCGTAACAAAATTGGGAGCTCGTCTGACTCTATAAGATCTTAACACAAGTGAGTGAAAAGGTTTTTTACTGAATGCATCAGACAGAGTAAAAGAAGCTGGAACTATTAACAAAAGAATCGATAGGCTGATATATTTAATCAAAGAACCAGAAATGGTGCACAAAAGCACTGGAATCAAATAAAATGTAGGCGTGTATCTACAGAGAACAGTGGATTTGAGCCTATGGAAGTTCTTTAAGATATATTTGATGTGCCAATTCCTCGAAAAGCTCCTGAGACAAATACCCGAATAAGATAAAGTAAGAGGAAAATAAGGGATACAGAGTGAATCGACATCAACCCGAAAAGGAAGAGATATTGGCCCTCTGCAGAGTAAATTCTAAAAGTGGGGTGTTATATACGTACCCACAATCATTAATGGGTATGTCCCAATCCTCATAAATACGTTGGACACTATTGTGAGAAGGGATATTGCTGTCTTCAGTTCACCATTAGCAGTGGTTGTCTATTTCACGCAGCTGGCGAGTACTGTATTTTGTTAATGCTATAAAGATATATAGGATGTGCGTCGTGGTGCATTGGATATCGGCTCGGAACGAGAAATCGGGGAACCGAGTTCGATTTCCAGTTAAATTTCTCTTGCAATTCACTTACACACAAATACACTTGGGAAAGGTATTAATCCGTATCTTCCCTCCAGTTAATAATAGGACAGGTTGGGTTCTATAGCCTTGGCTGGCAACCAGTCTACCGCAGAAAGCAATGGCAACCTACTGCGGGATAATCTTCTGCCCAGTCAGTCATGTCTCGAAAGAGACATGATCGCCCAAAGCGTGTCTCACGTATGGTATTTAACTGACTGACTTAAAATAAGATATTTTCGTTTTGTTTTTTAAAGTAAAAGATAAAATCTCAGTACATCGAAGTTCATGAAAAAAATCCAAAGAACTGTTATTAAATCGATCCTGATTTGGCAAGTCAACTTCAGTCACTTTCTTACCGACGTGATGTGGATTGTCGCCATCAGGGAAATAAGCAAACGGTAGGGAGTTCAAGAAACGGCAAGTACGAAAAAAAGAAACTGTTCGAGTAAAAGAGGCGGTTACATTTAATTATTTCGACGATGAACGGTTGGGACCTTGATGCTAATCTAGTAGCGTGGGTAAATACACGTGGTCGGGGTACCAGGGGAAAAGGCTTGTCAGAGCAGTTACCCTGAAAATATTTGTAGGAAAGACAGAGGAAAGCCACATCACGTTGGTGAGAAAGTAACTGAACACTAGCTGTTAAGTCCGGATCGATTATATTGCAGATCTTCCTTTGGATTTCGTAAAGAACCTCAAGACGAATAGCAGGAGCACCCGACCGGATATGGCAACAGTATTCAATGCACGAACGAATGGTAGATTTATAAATGCGCAAAATAGATTCTGACAAGAGGAAAAAAACTTTATAGCCTGACATAATGACCCAAGCCAACATCAGTGGCGTTGCCGCCTTGCTTGGGGTGATATGTCATCCATTCTGATGGTAGGCAGGAAAGTTTCTCTAGGGTGGTCAAAGAAGAGCAGCTTCATTTTGGAGCCATTTTTTACCCCATTCAATCACAGATTGGGGGTCCTTTTGAAGAGCAGCAGCCAGGTTTACTTTGTCAGCTTTTGTTTATTTTTTTTAATCATATCACCCCAAGCAAGGCGGTAACGCCACTGATGTGCAGGGGGCTACATAAGAGAAAAAGATTAGAAGAGATTGAAGAGAGGGACGAACCAGTTAGAAAGGAGCAAGAGAAGGATGGGAATACGGGTGTGATGACAGTTGCAATGGTAGAGGCAGGGGCGGAAAGTCAACTAAATAGCCAGAGTGACCGGGCAAAAGAAGAAGAAGAAAAAAAAGGAACAAGAAATCTAACAGAGGACTTAAGGAAAAAAGAGAACCAAATAATCCACCAGTCAAAAAAATTTCTTTGAAAAAAAAACAAAACCAGTCGTTCAATTAAGCATGAAACGTTTAAAATTAAGCAAAATAAATAAATAAAATAAAATAAAAATAAATAAATATAAAAAAGAAATAAAAATCATGACTTACTTTTAAGAATATTTAAAACAGTTGTTTCCATCCCAAAGACACATGCTTTAATGCCAGTAAGGTAAAAAAAAAATATATCTCTTTGGCCAGTAGAGATGGTAGAGACAGGGGTGGAAAGTCAACTAAATAGCCATAGTGACCGAGCAAAAAAAAAAAAAAAAAGAAAAGAAAAGAAAAGGAAAGGAACAAGGACTCTAACAGATGACTTTGGCATATTTCTGATTGAGATGGGCGTAAATGGTGGTGGCACCTGCATAGATGCCTACTTGGGACCTGATAACCAGAAACCAAACGATGTCGACTTTTTTGAGTCTTGCATAAACTGGATCCTTGTATGCAGTTTTGCCTCGAGTAAACTAGACCCATGTATACTTTAATCCAAATGAAACCTATGTCTATTCTCCTGCAAATCATGGTATACATACGTCTGATTTGCATACTTGACTATTGTATAAACCGGAATTATTTAATTTATTTTACTCGAATGTGTAGAGGACTCGACTATGCTTATCAAATTGGCTTTGTGCCAAAAATAACCGAAGTCCCCACAATTTAAAATATCAGAAGGTTGAAAGAATAAAAGTGTTTTGTTTGTAAAATAAGTGAAATTTTATTAACTGAACAGAATAACAAATTTGTAAGAAGTGAAACGTTCAAATGGAAAATGTACGTCGTTAATTAATTTGTAAGTTTTAAATGTTGAAAGAGAAAATGTACGTAGTTAAGTGATCCAGAGAAATAGTCGTAAGGACTTAAATGAATCCTGAGCTTATAGTTGTAAGTAGCAAAATATGTGTATGTAGAAAAGATTAATCAGGGTACTAATAAAGTATCTGTTCCTTTCCTTTTTTATGGCCGGCGAGAAAGTGAGAAGGAAAATGAAGCAATAAAGGCGATTGTACTAATCGGACGTTAGTTTTTAGGAGTCAGTTGGAGATGTTGTTTCTTTGACGACGAGTGAGTGAAGACGAAGGAAGGAAAATCGGAAGGAGTGGAAGAACGAATGTATGACGACGAGACAGGACAAGGTTGGCGTTTTTAAATTTCTCCCTTACATTGTGACGAGGCCTTTATCAGATCCAAATGTGTGTATGTGGTTAAATTACGCAAACCTAACGCAAAACCTGATCCACAATCCGAACCTGACTACTGAGATAACTCATCGTGTTAAATGAACAGCTTCTGTTACTTCTGATGAACCTCAGTCTCGTCATTGTTGTTGCTGTCTACACACACCTTGGATAATATTTCAGGCTTTGATCCTTGGTCTGTTATGTAAACAACAATATAGTCAATCGCTAGTTTTCTAAATTGGATCAGCTTACATAAACGTAGAATAAAGATTCGTTCTACTTGTAGTAACATTTCCCGGTAAACTCGAAAAATCCGCACGATATGTACTGGAAAATTCATTATGTAGGTTAATTTTATTCCAATACCTGGGGGAAGCATATAAAATTACTTTTAGAAAACAAATTAAGATATTGTGTTTTCTTTTTATTCCATGTTATTTTTAATGATGAATTTTTGACTTCCGTGTATCCATTTTGTTGGTAATTCGGTCATTAACTTCCCACACATAATAATCAAGAGTGTGGCAGTCTGGTAGCCATGATTGAGTTCTCCTGTTTGTGTGGTATGGTGTAGAGTCTTGTTGCCACACATCGGTCTTCCAGCAGACAACAAGGCAGCACTACCTTCTCAAGGTACTCGACGCAGGCGTCCATATTGAGTTTGAGGCACTGTGGAAAGATGAATGAAAGCATAACGTCGCCATCACTAACGATCACACCAAACGCCATGATTTTGACTGGATATATCACCCCCCACCAACTCCTTCCGAATCCTCTACACTGTCCTCAGATTGACATCCAAAGATTCTGAAATGTTTGCATTGGAGCTACCGGCACGAATGCCATTCAGTACAGCATGCTGTTTCCAATTTTATGGCAGCGTGAATTGCATCATGGTGCTCTTTTTCTCACAGACGGTGCCCAACTGAATCTACTACACTGTGCAGTTGACAAAATAAAAGACAATCAAGCCGTATAGTTTACGGTTATATTGTGTTGAATACACCGGTTCCCGTCCGATCACCAAAGTTAAGCAACATCGAGCCTGGTCAGTACTTAAATGGGTGACCATTTGGGAATACCAGGTGCTGTAAACGTAAGGACCAAGGTTTGGAGGTTGGGTGCAGGGCTAACAACCCTGATCCTTCAAAAACAGTTTTTTACAGAAAGAGCAACAAAAAGTTGCTGCCATATGCACCATTGGGTGTGATGGATAAATGATGATGATGATGGAGACGTATGCGTAAAAGAAAAAAATAAAATGGCGGCAATTTATTCATCGCACTTTGTATTATCAATTTTTCTCTACCACTATTTTGAGATGAAGCTTCCAAACGATTAAACGGCTAACAATTAATTTGTTACGCATTTGGTATTGTTTCTTGTCTCGGTTTTCTGGCGTTTCCCTTTCAATCATTTCAGTCATTTCACCCCAAGCGAGGCGGGAATGTCATTAGGATGCAGGGGTGGGGGTCACATGGAGTGAAAGTGAGAAAAAAGACTGAGTATAGGTGGGATATGCGTTGTGGTGCATTGGATATCGGCTCGGAACGAGAAATCGGGGAGCCGAGTTCGAATTCCAGCTGAATTCATTGCATTCACTTACGCGCAGATACCCTTGGGAAAGGGATTAATCCGTCTCTTCCCTCCAGCTATGGGTAAATAGCAGAACAGATTGGGTTCTATAGCTTTGGTCGGCAACCAGTCTACCGCAGAAAGCAATGGCAACCTACTGCGGGATAATATTCTGCCCAAAAAGTCATGTCTCTTTCGAGACATGATCGCCCAAGCGTGTATCATGTATAGCACTTAATTGACTGATAGGTGGGATTGAGGAAAGAACAAAAGATGAACGGATGAACGGATTCAAGGAGATAGAAGATGGCGAATGAAATTGCATTTAAAATTTTGAAGATTGTAGTTACCAGGAAAGCAAGTAAACGGAAATGAGTTTCACAGGCGGGAAATGCGAGAAAAGTAACACTTGGAGCAGAAGTGTCAGTTATATTTAACTATTTCAACAGTAACAAAGTGAGGGTTGGATACCAATCTAATAACACGCTTAAAACCTTTTGGTCTCGGTGTATGAGGGGGAAAAAGCTTGTCAGAGTAACTGTCATGGAAATATTCATAGAAAAGAAAAATGGAAGCCATGTAACGTCGGTGATAAAGTGACTGAAGTCGAAATGCTTGGTCAAGATCAATTACATTAATGATCCTTCCATAAAGAAGAAAAATCGAGAAGTATAAACAGTCAATTGCTGATACCCACTAACGAGTGAGCGGAATAATTCCCGGAGGGTCCGTTTACGAAGATCTGGAGTCGGGATGCTTAAGGTAACATCAATTAGCTTACTGACAAACCTTTTACTTGTATTAATTCTCACCCTCTCTCTTGCAATATATATATATATATATATATATATATATATATATATATATATATATATATATATGTATCACAGCTCATCAGTACGGTTAGACAGCCGATTGCGTTTTACCCAGGACTGAAACTCGACCGAATTGGTGTCAGTCGGCGATTCCACCTCTGAGCTACGGGCGCTCGGTAGAAAGAATAGCTGAGAGTATTCTAATTCATTACTGAATGAACGGTGCGTAGATGCCAGAGTTGCTACTGTTTTTCAAAGTCTACCATTCTTCCAGAGTGCTCAATCAGGGTGTGAGAGCGTATATATGTAAACAAAAATATGGCTAGCGAAAGGTGAATGATTCCCAAAACGGAAGAGATTTAACGACCAAGTGTGAAAAATAACAAACAAACAAACAAGCACGCATATGAACTTTCTGACCTGCTCACTGACCACTTTATATATACACAGTATTTTCGTCAGAAAAACAAGCAGATCTCGATGTGTAAACTCACAGGTTTATTCGCCTGAAGAGAGTCAACTTTAGGCTCGAAACACGTGTAGCGACACAAATACCATTATGTACACTTAATGCATTATACAAAAAGCAAGTAATATTAATAACAATAAACCTACACTTTAAACAAAACGTTCACGGCTTCTCGCACTTGTTTCTTACACACACACACAAACACACACACACACACATATATATTATTGTGGTGTTCTCAAATGTAAAAAATCAAATATTAAAAAAAATATTTAAATTCAAAGAAGGCGTTTGCTCAACTATTCATAAGTCAGTCATCATTTAAGTGCCATACGTGATGCACACTTGGGCTATCATGTCTCAAAAGACTGACTAGGCAGAAGATTTTCCCATACTAGGTTGCCACTTCTTTCTGCAGTAGACTGGCTGCCAACCAAGGCTATAGAACCTAATCTGTCTTGCTATTCAACCCATAGCTGGAAGAAGAACAGATGGATTAATACCTCTTCTGTAAGGGTATTTGTGCGTAAGTGAATGAAACGAATTCAACTGGAATTCGAACTCGGCTCTCCGATTTCTCGTTCCGAGCCGATATCCATTGAACCACAACACACATCCAATGAGAAAGCAACACTCATAAAAAGAGGAAAAAGAAAAAAACCTAACAATTGGTGCGAAACGGAAGTTTTTCCTTCCAGAATTTAGTTATTGTAACTAATTGTTATCTAACAAAATAAGAGAGGTTTCACGCACAAGCAAAAGAAAGGAAAGCCGGAAAATATATAAAAAAAAATTTTGTTAATAAAAAACAAAAACAAAAAAAAACAACAACAAATTTTTGATGTTTGGAGAAGCCAAGCTTCTCGCCAACATTATATATAAAGGGACAGCAGACAGACAGATAGAACCCGGCCTGAGAATGTCGCATGTAGAAACTAAGTAGTCATCTGCTTAAGACAATTTCCCGCACTTTTTGAGAGTAAGTAGAAGATTGACGCCGCACATATTTCCAAGGTATACATGATCCTGATTACTACCAAAGTTACTCTCAGATTCGTAAACTTGCAGTTAACCAGTTGAACGGGCTTTCGCCAACTCGATATACAAAAGAACTGGGTATTTACCTGAGCCTCTCCACAAAGGCGGAATTTGGCACAAAGCCGATTTTACCGTGGTACATTCCGAGCGCATCCGTTCGGGCAAAAATGTCCCGTACACCACGCATACGCGAGGTCGGGCTCTCGTCTGTTTACCCCAGACGAGATTCTGTCTTTGGCATAGTCTCGTCTGGGTTCCTTTTCACCTGAAGTCAGAGAGTAAGATTTTTGGTAAACTTTCCCCTCTCCTATATACAA
Organism: Ascarosepion bandense; assembly: GCA_037127315.1. NCBI lineage: Eukaryota > Metazoa > Mollusca > Cephalopoda > Sepiida > Sepiidae > Ascarosepion > Ascarosepion bandense. The sequence continues at coordinate 697,923 of JBBBDQ010000262.1, forward strand.
AATAACTTGCCACAATTGAAGTCAATTAAATAAATATATATTATTTGTTTCGATCTTTGATTCTGTTCGTTCATTTCTGAGAAATATTATGACGACTGAAATGGAATTTGGTAAAATTGGTTGGAAGATGCATTTTTTTATTTTACTTTCAACGCTTAGTTTTGTACGAAGATCCACAAAATAACTGAAAAATTTACGGAAAATCGTTACCATGACAATGTTGCTACTTAAATTAAAGCATCTATAAACACAACTTATTGTATTTATTGTTTCGTTTATTACGGCTTTTCAAACTTTTGTAGGTTATTTAAATCCAGATAATATTCTGAGACTGTAAAAAAGCTCGTAAAAGACGATAAACACCAGCAACAAGATTCAATTGCATTCAGTCTGGAAACGCAAAATCTGATACAGCCGGGCAGATTCGAGCCAATGTCAAAATCGTATCTGCTTGCTTACGATATGAATATTATTATTAAATGAAAATATAGTGTTCATACATTCACCCCCACACACATATCCACATTGCAACACACATTTGTAAAATATTATTATGCCCACTCTTTCACTTCTACGCATTAAACCAACATGCGTGTTTTCATCCGCGTGACACGCTATGTTCATTGGTTAATCCTGATTGGTCATGCTGTGTTCACGTGTTAAACTCGATTTATCTGCGCAGCCAGGCGCGCCCATTTAAGCAGGGTAAAAAAGTTATTAATATATTTCTTATTCCAAACCAAAAGTTTAGGATTAAAGTTAAATTCTTGTTTTCATTATTGGAATGGCTCGAAAAAAACAAAACAAAAAAACAAAAAAACAAAAAAAAAAAAACTGAGGAAATTAAAAACTTTTGATTTGAAGTAAGAAATATATTAACGACTTTTTCAAAAGCCACTTATTTTCATTCTTTTTTTTTATAAGAAACGCCAGCTTACAGTAAATTTAATAAGTTTCATTATTTTTTTAAACAAATACAAATAGACACATGCTTAATTTTCTCTCTCTCATCTTGAATCTGATGAAGCCTTTAATGGCGAAATGCATCATCAAATGTCTCCTCTTTTTTCATTCAACATTTCCATTTATCATATATATATATATATATATATATATATATATATATATATATATAGTCATTCGCAGACAGATCTGTTTCACTGTATCACAGCTCATCAGTACGGTTAGACATCTGACTACTTCTAGCCAGGATTGAAACCCGACCGAATTGACATCAGTCGGCAATTCTACTTGTGAGCTTTGGGTGCCTGGTAGAGGAAGGCGAACTTTTAGCATGTTAAATACAATGTATGCACATGCCAGTAGCCGATAATGTTCAAATTTTTTACTGAATGAATGATGTGTAGATGCGTGAGTAGCTACGGTTTTTTTTATAGGATTAAATATAAAATTTGTTACTTAACTGATTTGGTGTTTTATTCAGCACTTCTACTCTATTGTTTCATGAATGAACTTTTGTGTAATTGCTTGGTCCACTCATCAGGAAGTATAAATGTCCGTCAATTTTCTCTTTTTCGTTATTTTTTTGTTAATTAAAAAAAAGTTATGCACATTTTTATTGGTATTAAGTTGATTTTTCTCCTTTGTGTGCATGTCTGTACGTGAACGTACGAGCATTTCATGGATTTTCTATTTAAAAATTCTGATGAATCTTGATTCTTCCATTGATGAGTAACTTTCTTTTCCTTATGGTAAATTCTATGGAAAAAAAATATCTGTAGAAATTCCCTTGTTGCATTATTAACTATTCGAGCTCAACATTTTTTTTTACAAGATATTGCAATAAAAATAAAATATATGAATGCTGGTTGTCATTTCAAGAAGTAAGAAGGTACAAATAAAGATTTGAAATTAGCAAGTTTCCAGTTCACTGAAACAACCTTTTATTAAACACTTCTATCTTTCCTTTGTTTTTCATTTATTTTCTCACTGAAACCAAGTAGCATCTTTTACTATTTTTCCATGTAATAATCCATAATTTATGAAGGTGTAACAGTTGTGAAAACTAACAAAGGGGGGGTACAAGTACAGTTACAGTAAAATATTTATTGATGTGAAATTATTGTTTTTTTAAACACATCTTAAATAAACTTCATGTATTTGATAATAATGGTTGCACTCTTGATGAGGCTCCTAGGTTTAAATATCGGGATTCAAGTTCATCCCAGACATCATATATATAATCCATCATTAAAGATGCAGGGGGTGTCAATGCTTGTTTCCTTATCCTGCTTCAGAAAGTACCTGGCCTTTTCTGCCATGTTTAACTTAACAAAAGCCCAAAAATAGACCAAAAATAGAATATTGCTATCATCTCCAGGCAGAGTTCAAAAGCACTTTTTTTTTATAATCATTTTACCTCAAGCAAGGCAGAAATGCCACTGGTGCACAGAGACTAAAAACGGTACAGGGGATGTCGAAGAAAAGATAAGAGAGGGCAATTGACGTTGCATTTAAACTTTTGGGGATTGTAGCTATCAGGAAAGCAAGTGAATGGAAGTGAGTTCCACAAATGGGAAGTGCAAGAAAAGAAACTGTTAGAGTAGAAGAGGAGATTGCATTTAACTATTTCTATGGTAAAAGGGTGGGACCTTGATGCCAATCTAGTCGCATGAGTAAATACACCTAGTTGGGGTACTAGGGTAAAAAGCTCATCAGAGCAGTTGCCATGAAAATATTTGTAGAAAAGACGGGGGGAAGTCACATCACATCAGCGAGAAAGTGACATTAGTTGGGTTACCAAGTCAGGATTGATTATATTGAAAATCCTCCTTTGGATTTAGTCGAGAACACCAAGATGAATAACAGGAGTCATCAATGTGCAGATGAATGATAGATTTATAAATGTGCAAAATGAACTCTGAAGAGAAAAACTTCTCGGCTTGACACTATGAACTAACCTTTCTAGCAGTAAATGCAGCTATGGATTGCATGTAGTCATTTCATTTGAGGTCACTTCAGAGAGTGAGGCCAAGGAGGTGCAGTGTGTTTCTCTTACATGGGTGTTAAATTATTTTCCACCAGGCAGCTCCTTGCCAAAAATACAATATCATAATTCTATCACTATTTCCATAACAAGCTTTATTCTTTAGTGCCACCAGTCCAGACATTCACAGCCAAGGTCTGTCTTGCAAGATCCCCTGGGTTGAATCACCCTCATTCCCTACATATTCCATTGGTTGCACGAGATACTAGATTAGCAACTAGGTCCCACCCTTTTACAGTGAAACTGATAAAATGTGACCACAATTTCTACTCCAACAGCTTCTTTTCTCACACTTCCCGACTGTGGAATTCCCTTCCACATGACTGCTTCCCCGACGGCTACAATCTCCAGGAGTTTAAATGTAAGGTCAATAGACACCACCTAACACACTAATTTGCATCCATTCTCTCAAACACTTCCTATCTACCCAACCCTCAGCCTCGGTATCCTTACCCATCAATCACCCTACCCTATATCTAATGACTCTTTCTCTTTACCTTCCCCTATATAACACCTTGTGCAATAGTGGCAGTGGAATGCCTTGCTTGGGGTGAAATGATTAAAAAAAGATATTTACTCAGACAGATTCTTCCTAAGAAATGCTTTGTGGAATAAACTCCTTAGGGAAGCATCCACATGAAGGTCTATTTCAAGGAACCATTATTATTCATTATGTCCTCATAATTTTGACTTCATACTGTAGTGCCATCAGCTGATATCTTGCTAAGGAGCCACTTGTAATGTATTACAGAAATTACTTTGACAATTTTGTGTCTTGACAAAGAAGGTTGGCTTAATGAAGTGGAGTGGACCTCCCAAGAACAGGTCAAATGATCATGACAAAGATGATCAGTAAGTTCTTGATGAATCAGTTTTTAGATAAAGCTGACAAGACAAAGAATAATGTTCTCTATGAGATGGTAGTTACTAGCGGCTGAAAAAACAGAGAGGAACAGGAGACTAATTGTGTGCTATGTGAATGGAAAACATGCTGTTTACTTCATTGCTTGCTTGCCTATAGCAGAAGGTTACACCCAGAATAAAATTTGCCGACTGCTACAATTGGCTCATGGTTTAGGTAATGATCGGGTCAGAGTTTTTTTTTTTTAAGCCACAAGTGTTTGACTGGAAAAATCTGCACCGAGCATGAACATAGTATCTGTTTACATTTTACACAACTAATCTAGTAACCATTTATCTTGAGTGGGTCTTTGGCTTCGTGAACATGTGTAAGAAAAAAAAAAAAAAGCAATAAAATGACCTGTTTAAATCAATGAATTTTTCTGTATTTAAACTGACATGCAAAGAAATACTAAACCCCTGTTTCTTTGGAATATGATTCTCTTCCACTAGCAGAAGATGGTAGTTGACAATCAAGTTAATTTAGGAGTCTACTTAATCTGAAAGGTTTATTTTAGCATTTCTTTCTTGTCATAATCAGTTAAAAAAAAAAAAAAAAAAAAAAAAAAGCCTACAAGACAAATAAAAAGAAAACACTTTAAAAATGATGATTTTCATAACTTTATTGTTCATATAAAATGTTTGGTGAAAGTAACATTGTCTTTGATCACATGACCAACAGACAAACCAATGAAACAAAGACTCACAAGGGGAATGCTGCAAAGTTTTAGGCCCGGCCTATTTCCCTAAATCTGTATTGTGATGTTCACTGAAATACTGATTTGGGGCAAGGAAGTGTTGGGGTGGGGGAGGAGTCGAGAACTTTTCAGCACCCTCTTGTAACTCTGTGAAACCACTATATTTCTCATTCACACAAACCATAGTCTTTTGACAAATACACAATCACTAATGAAACTGACTTCAGACATCTCATGCCCAGGCGTCAACATTTCTCACAAAACACCATCTCCAATAAAAGACTTTCTGACAAGATTTCAAATTCTGTAATATACAAAAAGAAAGGAGGAGGGGGAAAAATGAATGCAATGGAAAAATTCTCTTCCCAAAAACCACTTTCATGCAATATGACTAAATTAATTCTGTTTACCATGTAAATTGATAACCAAGTTTTGCTAATGAAGCCAAAGTTAGCTTCCGAGAGAGACAACACCACTGGTAGAAGACAGCCGGGCAATTTAGAGTTTGTATGTCAAGTGAGGTGCTTTATTTTGTCTACATCAGCTCTATTGTTCTTTTTGGGGTTTCTACCATGACCGTTGACTCAAAATAATTTGAGGAGCTGTGGGTAAGATGTGACCTGGGTGGGTGAGTAAATGGGCTCTGAAGCTGCACATGCTATGCTTATTTTTCCAACCATGAATGATCATTTTTCTGGCTGAGCCAGAATAGATCAACACACCAAATAGGGAGATCATTTTGCATCACACTTCCAAGTGGGGAAGACCTGCTTTGAAAATCATCATTCAATATTTTTTTACTTGGGCCCAAGCACTCACCTCTGTGAGTGAATGATCATCTCAGCAACAAAACAGCCCACCTTGACATATGTACATGTTATTTATGTAACATTGAAATGTTTGCTATATTATAAAATAATACATACCATTTTTTTTTTATATATTTTGAGAAAACTTTTGAATATTCTACAAATCCATGGGTAATAGGATCTGAGGAGCAGTTGCTTGGCTGCGAAATATCTATTACCCATGGGTATGTAGAATATCCAAAAATTTTTAAAGATTATATTACTCTGTTAAATTTTTATTAAATTTAACATTGAGTTCTTGAGTTTGTCTCTATTGGAATTTAATTGACAAAAGTACCAAATATTCTACGTCATTATATATATATTTTTTTTCACACACACACACACACAACATAAGTGTTGCTCACTTGTGATGGGATTTTAATGTTGGGTATAAACTTTTGCCATTACAGGTAATATCAAACTTTGTTTTTTCTGATCATCCATACTTCGGCTATACTACAAGACAACAGTCTTTGATCACATGTGCATATAAAAAAAAACCCCGAAACAATATCACCCTATACCAACTGAACTTGAACTGTGTTGACAGGTGAAACTTACTTTAAAATAAATGTATTTTTCATTAAAGTATAAAGTAATTTTTTTTTCAAAATCCAATTAAATTTAATCAAATTTTATATTTCTATAATACCTACTTTATTATGGATATTTTTTTAATGACACTTTAAAGATATCATTGAAAAATTGAAGTTAATTTTGGCTGAAAAAAAAAAAAACAAACTTAAAAAGATATCAATAGTCTAAAACCTGCTTTAACTGGGTAAAAGTATTTTTCTTTCCATTTTCTTGTCATTAAAATATTTAAATCATTGCAATGTTTTTAAATTTTATAGAAATAGTTTATGCTCATTGCAATAATTTGTAATTGTTTCAGTAGCTACCAAGTGGAGATATATGTAAATAATTTAATGCCGACATATCTTAAGGGTTTTCAAAATATTATTCTTAGATTGAAACAAAGAGAAATCCAGATGTTTTAGGGTGGGAGCTATCTGGAGGGTGTTCTGGAAAGCATAGGTGTGTGAGTATCAGCAACTTGACTTACCCTATTTGTTTTTTTTTGTTTAAACAATATTTTAAAGAAAAAGTGCACATTATATATGGGAAAGGAAGAAAGAGAAACTGATTAATTTTAGTCAGGCACAAAGCTAAATGAATGTGAAATAAGAAGATTGTGGGGAAAAGTATGCCTTGAAAAATCAGCATTCAAAACACTGATTTCAATGTTGAACACAAAAAATCACTTGCATTAGTGGGATATGATCATTTATTTACCAACCTGGTCCCTGAATCATTACTTTTCATTTTAATCTAAATAAGTTTTATTAAATCCCAGTCAAGGTCTATCTGTTCAAATTTTTTATGATAAGTTTTTACTTTTTGAATGAATTTTCGTACATCAGATTTTAAGTTATAAATACATTGACCAAAATTCATTTTTCTATTTCTGTTATATTCAAGTACTTTGAGACAAGACCAAGTTCTTGACAATGACTGTGATAGACAAAAGTACTTGAATATAGCAGAAAAAGAAACATGAACTTTGGACAATTTATTCATAACTTCAGTTTCGACATGCGAACATCTCATTCAAATATTGGAAAAATATAATGAAAAGTGGAATAAACATAAACAAGTCTTGTGAGTGAAAATTAATAAAACTGGTTTACCTATATATATATATATATATATATATATATGTGTGTGTGTGTGTGTGTGTGTGTGTGTATTAATGAATAAAATTAAGTGTTCATTTTTCTTATCACTGCTCTGAGTTTCACAAAAATTACATCAACTTGCCAGGAGACATGATTGTGAACTTGATTGGCATAGCACAACCTTTGTTATAGTTTTCATATATACACAGATTTTAACTATTTTTATCCATTAACATATTCTCAAGTCTTGTGTTGTCTGTTTTTTGTTTGTAAAATGCTGTAAAAAAGAAAATACATAAATATCATCATGTTACTATTTGCCTATGACTTTAGCACATAAAATGAGGCCAAAAAACAGTTTCCTAAGTAAAGCTGTTGGTTCAAGCCTTGCAGATTTGTTAATAAAATTTTCCTCTCGTGTTTTAGATTTTCACATTGGCTGAAGTATTAAATTTTGTCAAAAGAAGTTAAAATAGACCATTTATAAGTGAGAGTTCTTACGAAGGCAAAAATTACATTTTCTGTCATCAGAATCTTTTATTGGTATGTGGCGCTTGTGGGATCTGAAATTGAAGAGAGAATAAACAGTCCATTTAACAAATTTTCTTTGTTGAATCTAATACAATTATAGCTGGACTTGTGAGAATAATAAACACATTTCAAGTATATAACATTTCTGTATGTCTTTGCTGTGTTCTCTCTTCTCTATGAAGAGATTTCCAAGTAATTCTTTAATGTCTCTAAAATGTCATAGAAATTCCATTTAATCAAGAATGCACAACAGACTTGGTTATCTTGCAAAAAATGTTTCTTAAATGTCATTTTTATACTCCTAACAACTTTAATAATATTATGAAAGTCTATCTTGAGATAAAAATGAATTTCCAATTGCAATTTACAAAAGCTTTCAGCACTTAATGGACAACTGAATTGTCCATTAAGGAAAAATGTTTTGTAGATTAGCATTTATTAGAAGTTTCTCAAGTCATGACATTCGTCAGAAATGAAAAATATTGAATTGATCATTTTAGAAATGGAGGTGGGGGCTGTTTATAATATAGTTTCAAATTGATTTAGTTGTACTTTGTTTTTATTTACAAATGTCATAATTAAAAATTGCATACTACTAATTATGTCCCTTTTTTCTAATTCGTAATAGTACAACAGATATCGATGATGTAAACAATTTCAAATTTGTCATTTGAAATAAAATCAAAGTACAGATAACTTTTTAAGAACTCAGTTTTTCATTGTATTTATATTATGAGCAGGACTCAATTTATATATTCTTTACGAGGGGACGAGCCAATTTAAGAAGTGCTAAGCTTTCTTGTTTTTTGGGGGTTTGGGGGAATTCTCTTCTGAAGTAATAAATACTATGACTGACTAATATCCTGATCATTTTTCAAAAAGGGAACTCATGTAAAGAAAGTTGTTTTTTTCTTTTCTTTTACCTTCACTACTTTTTTTTTATGGTTAACGAGTCTTAAGAGTCTAGACTTCTAGCCACTTATTTGCTGTTCCAAAACCTGACCCATACTCATGTAAAAAAAAAAAAAAAAATTCGTCGCTCTGGCTGTAATAAATTTACCTGGCAGTTAAATTATTTTGCATTGATTTGCATATATTATGTACATCTGTTCACTGGGAGTCAAGGAGGGGGAGTAACTGGAATCACTTTGCGTTTTCCTGTTGCAAAAAATAAAATAAAACTGCAAAATAACCATTCGTGTATTTGCTTACAAGTCATAACCATAAAATGAATTTAATGTAGACAAATGAAAGCTTAAAATAAAACCAAGCTGTTACATTACAGGAATAAAAACTGAAAATAAAGTGAAGTTTTCTTTTTGACTCATAATTGATAATGTTTGGGAATTTAAAATAAGAAATAACTGAATGAAAAAAGAAGAAAAATAAGGAGAGAAAGAAAAGATAAAGAATAAAGATAAAGAATAAAGAGAAAAACAGAAAAAAGAAGAAAAAAGAAAAAAAAAGCAATTATATAATCCAAGTTTATAGGTTGGTGAAAATTAAAATTTTAAATTAAAACTAAAACTTTGAACCCTTTTTTTTGTTTGTTTTTCTTAAAAGAAAAAATTTAAATTAAAAAAAAAAAAGAAAAAATATTTCAAGAGAAAAATATTTTACGAATAAATTTAAAATTTCTCAAAAAAAAAAAAAAAAAATAAAATAAATTTTTTCTTGAGTTAAATAATTTTTGATTTCTTTCAAATCCTTAAATATAACAATTTGAAGAATGGCGGAGTTTACAAGTTCATGAATACACAAATTTGTGGCTATGAAGCATAATTTGTCCAACACAGTTTTCATCCTTGAACCACAAACTTGACCATTCTGACAATTTAAAAAAAAAAAAAAAAATAAAGCATTTTCAACCAGCTCCAGGAATTAAGCAAGCTACTATTACTTCAATCCATCAGATTTTACAAGCATACAATGTAAAGGCAAAAGGGATACTGAAGATTTAACTAAATGCTTCAAGCTCAATACATACTGATGTTAACCAATGGATTTTTCAATGGGCGACAACTATTATCTTTAAAAAGATTCAACTTTTTTTTTTTTTTTGATTATCATGTCAACAGATTTGAGAGCAGTGGGTAATGTTGTGGATGTGTAAATGAGTTGTTGGAATGTTTATTTTTAATTATTTATATCATAATGAAGGTTTTATTTATTTTTTCAGCATTTAATAAAAATTTCAAGCTTTTACTCCATAAAACTCAAACATTAAAAAAATTTTCTATATTCATTTATTTATGGCAAAAATACCTCCCACATAATAGTAAGACATAGATGAAGACACTACTGATGTCTATGTGTGTGTGTGTGTAGGTATGCCCACCCCCATATACGTACGAAAGAAACAAAAGTTTTACATTGGGCTCAGATGTTGCCCAAAATACTCATGTTATGGTGCAATGGCTAGTTAATCCTACAAGCCATTATTACTACTAATAAATGGTGTGTAAGTACTGTGTCCTTGTGCCTGACTAAGATTAATTTTATAAATATTTGTGTGCCTGCTCTAGGCACCCAAATATACAAATTCCACATGCCAATTGCCTGTTAAATTGTTTTATAATTTTATGCTAGATACAGTAAAAGTGTGTGTGTGTGTGTGTGAAAATAAATATATGGTTTCTTTTTTAATCTGACATTTCTATTACTTCAAACGCTATTTTTAGTTGATACAAACAAAAGAGACTGTGTGTGTGTGTATATGTATATATATATATATATATATATATATACACACACAATCTCTTGTTTCTCATACTGTAGTAAGACCAGTCATATTTTTAGTTTTAGTTTATATTTGTTAAAATGTAAATTTTAAAACTCACATGAACATATGACCATATATAAATTATATAAATAAAAATATGTGACCTGCTAAAATTTTCTAGTTACATTTCAACAATTGTATGCACATCTTTGGAAATGTATGACTTTTTATACCACTGTTGTTATATTCTACATATCTGATTCCAGACATTGACATCATACCAAAAAGTTTTTCATTTGTTGTATTTTTAAAATGCATCGTAGCAAAGAACCCTTCTCTGAAAAAAATTTGAAGTAATGAGTTTGATTGAATTGCCACTTGGAATAGAAAATTAGATCTTTTGACCATGAGTCTCTTGCTCAAAACACTGATCAAATGCTTTCAAACATGACAGTTTTTTGTTTTTTTTAATTATTTCCATTTTTGAGGCAATAACTGTTCCATGAACTGTGAAACTAATATTAGAGTTGACATTTGGAGGTTCGTTAAAAAAAAAAGAAAAAGGTCAAAATGTAAAAGATTCCTCTTTTCTTATGTAAATTTTGACTGTACAAAAATGTTTTGAATAAAAAAAAAGTTAATTCACTCAATTGATGTTTCCCCAAATAGTAAATAATATAAAGACAAATATCAAGGTAATCAGTCATTGGAAGGAACACACAAGTCTGACTAACCAATTTAATCCATCTATTAATGGGTTTAAAAATTATTTTTTTATTTATTTTTTGATTTGTAAAATTACTTGATAAAAAATTCATAGGTATTTTTTAAAGTTTTTTTTTCTTGTTTACAAACCAGAAATTCAATCTTATATTTTTTGTTTCGGGCAATGGGACTATAATAATATCTTAAACGAAGAAAAAAAAAGATGATATCATTGATGAAAAGAAGTAAAGAAAATCTATTTTATAAAATAAATTCTATGAAATTTAAATCTGACTTTTCCCCTGCTTTAATTTCACATATGTACAAGTGCATATGAAAATCATTGACAATTTGAATGTTTTGTTATTGTGAACAAATTAGTCTTTAGTGGTGGGAAAAACAAATAAAAAAACAACAAACATGTCAAATAACAGAACAGCAAAATTTGGAGGAGCAGTAAACACTGGATAAATATTTACAAGTAAATAAAGTAAATTATTCAAACTGTTTTTATTTACAACACTTTCAAAACCAGACGGCCGAGTTGGCTACTTGCTAAGAGAGATGGCTAATTTATCAAAGACTAGCAACATTTTTTGTTTTTATTGTTTTGACTTCTTATTAGCATTTAGAAATTTGGAAAATTTTGCTGTTAACTGGAATTTTGGTCTTGGTATTCATTTGATTATTTTGTTTTTTTATTTTGCAATGCAAAAAAGCCTAAAATTTATCAAAGGCTATTTTTCTTCTTTTGGCAACAGAATAAAGATTGTATAAAAACAATTTTGGAGGCTTATAATTTTGCATATATAGATGTTACTCGATTGATGATCTGAACAGTCATCATGAGGAGTATAGAGGACAAATCATTTCCTTGGTTTTGTAACTTTCTTTATAATTACCAGTGCTGCTGGTCATTGTGAGGTGTCTCGGGGGCATTTAAGAAAGTAAACTGGTGAATTCAGTTTGTCTATAATTAAAAAGATAAATTCAAGGAGGTCTTATGTTGGGGCCAGAAAGAGCCAACTAAAGGAAGTGCTTTACTTATTACTGATTATTTCATGGCTATTTAACTCACATGAGTGGCACTGAGGATTGAACAAATATTCTAGCCTTGTCAAATTTTTTTACTAATCGAGTTATGCCCCTGTATTTTGAATATGATAGAGAAAGATTCTTTGAAGAAATTATAAAATAAATAAATATAAACTGGAAAAAAACAATAATAAAACAAATTTCTTTTTAAAGAATAAATATAAATTTGAATAGAGAAAATTATTTGCCATGCTTCCAATAGTCTAGGACACCCATTTTTAAAATCCATTCAATTATCTATTGAAGTCTCTGCATGTTATATACAAAGGATAGGAGTTTTGCAGCACCTGAAGTAAGTATGTAAGACATCACCAAGGTAACAAAATTTTTAAAGAGAAAAGCTGATGATTATGAATTTTTAGAATTCAAAGAGGTTTATAAATCGGAAATGAATTTTATCTAACCAGTTGAATCAGCTTACCAATGTATTTTTGTAAATTTTTTTTTGGTTTAAATTTTATATCTTTTGTTTTTCCCATTTGAAATATTCGGCTTGGATTTTTTTCAAAAATTTGCATTTAAAAATGAGTGAGAGGAGTGAAATAAGGTATTTAAAGTGAATTCTTTATATTAACCGACTATAGTTCTAGATATGTTTCATAAACCAACAAATGTGATGACCATAGTGGATTGAATTAGAGACGTGTGCACAAATGGATCAATGCTAAACCTAAACAAAACAAACATAACAACAATGGAGGGATTGTTGCTTACCTGAATGCATCAGGCCAGGTGGAAACGATACAATTACAGAAAACAATTCTAGAAATAAGAATAGCAAAAATTCTAATTATTTACTCAAGGGTAATTTTCAGGTTTCCAGAACTGTTCTAATTTTGGTATTTAATCCTAATTGTTAGAAGAAAATGGTTACTACCTCTGTCCCATAATAGTCGCTACATTTGCATACATATTTCATACAGAAAATGTATGAAATATTATTGGACAAATGTAGTAATTAATATTGAAAATCTTATATAAAGAAGAAAGAAAGAAAAGGTATTTGAATTCTTCAAGAGTTGAGCAAAGAAAAACAACAGAGAATGTCAAAAAAAAAAAAAAAAAAATTCAATAAATATACATATTTCCCAGTACAACTTTTGGTACTTTTTGTGAATGGTTGGATATTATATCTTTGAAGGAGGATCTCATGAGGTAATATTTTTTCTTCTTTTTCTTCTTCCGGGTCCTATATTGATGGCAGTAATTGAACTAACCACATTAACTTTCACAAAAATTTTGTCCAACTCTGACTGATCTCAGGGCTGGACTGTAGTGGTTATCATCGTCTATTCTTATCAAACTCATCAACCATATTGACAAGTCGTTGTCGTGCTTTACGGTTGATGTGATCGACAGAAGATATCAAGGCCAGAAGTTGCTTATTCGAATACTCCTGCAAAACAAAAAATACATTTTTCTTTTACAAGTCAACCATGAGATTGCTAATAAGGGTTGCTAAGCTCAATAATTAAAGCTATTGTGAGAAGAGGCATTATCACTTCAAAAACTTTTCATGCTACCAATTTAATTTGAGAAAACAGAAATGTGGTTCTACAGAAGGATACTGAGAATACCATGGATGGAGCAAGTGAGCAACAAGAAAGTTTGAAGTAAAAAACAATCATACTACAAGTCAGAACAAAAACAACTGAAATTTTTGGGACACATAAAAGGAAGAAGGGTTTGGATTGATTTATTTTTTACAGCTTATCAACCTTTCACAGGTTATTTAAAGTCAGTAAATATTTTTAGATTTTAAAAAAATTTAGAGATAATCATGATTTACTGATACAAGTATACTAATTAACCCATACGTGAGAGGAGAAGAGCTGAATTCATATCTTTCCCAAGGATATTTGCGTATAAGTGAATACAATGACTTCAGTGATTGTTTGAGAACCCATGTTTAAAAATTATATGACTGTAAGCCTAGAAGGACTTAGAAAATTTGATAATTACAGATATGATAGGAAAGGAGATATGGTTTTAAAAAAAAAGCAAAATGTTACTAAGATCTACAAAAGATAGGAAGCTGTGGAGGGTCATGCCCTGAAGAGACATGATATACAGAAGAAGAACTTGCCTTAATTATAGCTGAAGTTTCCAGAGGAAATAACTAAGAAATTTTGTCAGCACAGTCAAACACTCCTTAAATGAGAGGGTAATTTATGAACCATGATTTAAATCATTCGTCTAGTCAACTGATATTTCTGTTAGTTAAGAATTGTGGGGGGTTTTTATGACTAACACCATTTTGTTTAATTTTATTTCTGACTTGTAGTATAATTGTTTTTTTATTTTCTTTCCATTTTCCTTTAAACTTTCTTGTTGCTCACTTGCTCCATCCATGGTATTCTCAGTATCCTTCTGTAGAACCACATTTCTGTTTTCTCAAATTAAATTGGTAGCATGAAAATCTTTTGAAGAGAATAATGGTTCTTTTTACAATAGCTTTAATTATTGAGCTTAGCAACCCTTATTAGCAATATGTAAATATTATTATGCATTGTGTAAATATTCATTAGGGTTTTCATTTTCAAAGTTGTTGATTTATTCCCCACTCCCCACACACAAATGGTATATATGAGACTAGTTAGAATTTCATAGAGTCTTTGAGGTAGTATGGCATTTGTAATAAAAATGGTAAGTAAGAAAGTGATATTTTGGTGCAAGAAATATTGTATAGCTTGCTTGGGTCAGCAAATGTGGTTAGCTAAGTTATTTTAAGACAGATGAAAACCAGCCTACTCCATCCCCATTTTTGGCCTTGTGCCACATTTTTTTTGTGTGTTTAAACAAAAATAAATATCAGTTAAAATCATTCTAGGCTGGAACACTTGTATAATTTGAGGTTTTTTTTTCTACATCTGTTAATTAAAGAAAGGACTGGATTAACTATTAATGTCCAGCATCCCAATTAATGGGTTAGTGACTGAAACCCTATGATTAATACTGAATTTTATGTTGGACATTGATGGGTCAATCAAAATAAATAAGTGCTGAGAATATCAAAAAAAGAGAGAAATACTACAGGGGTTTTCTACACACATTCTCCAAAACTGATGGTATAGTTTGTAAAAGTAATGGTCAGTGGCACTAACATATCTTGATATCCTGGAAATGACTAAAATTAGTCATGTTGTAATATCTAGTGAATGAGTGGGATTATCAGCAAGGCGCTTCTAATAGAAATGAGATGTGAAATATTGGAGTCTGAAAAGAGCATAACAGGAATTTCAGGCATTTCTGAAATTGTATAGACATTTGACGTCCCCAATCAAAAAGGTCACATGTGCAGTGGGAAGGGTGCAAGACAACTCAACACTGCTGACTGAACATAGAGACAACTCAGCTGAATAGAAGTAAGAAGTAAAACCTTAATTAGTGAATTTTTTTTTTATAAATAAAGCATTTGAAAAGACATTATTTAAAATATGAACCAGTTTTTGTTTTTGATTATTTTTAATAAAGTAAATTGTAAAGAAATTTATTTTTTAATCAGCATATAAAAATAATTCAATAAAACACACTTGTTCTTAATTATTTTTAATAAAGTAAATTGAAAAATGCAAAACAAAAAGCAGTTTTTTATATTAATTTTTTTTAATAAAGTAAATTGACATTCTAAAATATTTCTATAAAAAATAATTCAATAATTTACAATTTACTTTATCAAAAAAAATTAAAAACTAATTCATATTTTAAACAATGCCTTTTCAAATGCCTTATTTGAAGAAAAATCACTAATTAAGGTTTTAACCCTTAATAAATTCCTTTTATTTGGTTAAACAAAAGTTATGGTTTCCTGGTGCCAAGTTGTCTCTTCTTGCAGTGTATATACTAGAGAGGAAGCCTTACCAACATCGTAAATAGTGCAGTAGCTGACCGCATGTCCTAAATGATGAGGAACAGAAGCATCTGGTTAGAATTATAGAGAGAAACAACACTAGCACAAATCATATCCACTATCAATGTTTATCCAGTTTTTCTTTGCACCAAACCTACCAGATCATAATTTATATATAAATGATGAAATATAGTTTTAAGATATTCTATACTTATAGAGCATGTGTAAATATAAGTATGAAATCTATATAGTTAGAGGGTTTTAAAAAATAGCAAAAGGTGACTGGCATAAGTAGTTTAGTTTTAATTTTCAGAAATAGGATTAGCTAATCAGTGACGGATATAGGTAGTTTTGATAAATTTTCGGGAAGGGTATAGCTAATTATAGACCAGCTAAATAGTACAATTTCATTTAAAAGCTATGTTAATAAATAGAGGTAAGAAAATATAATCAGTATTAGCAATTCAAAGTATAAGGGTTAAATTTAGTGAAGAAAGGAAAAAATGGACAAACATACCAGAAAGAGTAGCCGCGATTAAAGATCCAAAAAATAGATGCAACTCGGATTTGTTATTAAATAGGGAAGGGTGGGAAAATGAACATTTCTCATTGGCTAGAGTTAACAATAAAAAGTATGAATTCTGCTGAAATGAAAAATTTAAATCCTGACAAGTAGCACAAAAGGAAGGAGCCGGCTTGGTACTTCTGGACCGAAAGTCGAGATTACTGCCAGAGCCGATATGATGTTTAAAAACCCGAAATCGGCAATGAAGTCAGAACATTGCTGAAGAGCTCCTTTAAGCACTAAAAATGTATTTATGAACTGAACACTGATGTTCATATGTACTTGAACACAATCTTCAGCTTCAGGTCCAAAGATTGTTTTAAAACAGGAAACAGGCTGTTGCAACTTGGTCATCTGTCTTCTCGAATCCAGTTTGTGTTCTTCAATAATGTTTTTCTCTGATTTTTTTATTCTCTGTAACCTCTTGCTTCATAGTGACCTTATTGCTTTGCTTAGAGGTTAAATAAACAAAAAAAGTCTTTCAATATCTAACCGAAAAGGTTTAAGTTGCATAGTAATACCTTTTGATAAACCCCCCCCCCCCCTTTACTACTGCAGGGTGGGGGATAATAAGTGGAAGAGTTTTACCTTGTGATCCTGCAGCCAAACCTCAAGTTGGATTTCTGGTAAATAATAAGCCTTTATATACGTCTCCACATACTCTCTCTCGGGAATTGGTCTGCAAATGAAAAGAACATTTTCAGACAACAAAATAATGAGATGTAACAGCATCAAATAAAAGAAAACTTTATAAGGACATCAATTAAAACTAATTGAAGGTGACATTAATTATTCTCTTGCTCATCTTTTTTTTTTTTTTTTACCTAATTTCATATTTTCAGCGATATCAATCTGCTGACACACAAAGGTTAACAGGAAAGAAGATTTTGTTTTAATGTGGAATTTTAAAAAAAAAATTAATTTTTATATATTATATGCAATAGAATCTTAACAACACTTGATCGCTTAAAAAAGTTGATATTAGCAGAATAGCTCAAACGAACATGCAAATGGTATGGTGGATGTGCAATATCAGTCTATCAATACCCAGAAATAGGCTGGGTATTGCCAATATAACAGATGCTGTACATCAAGCTTAGATGGTTTGGGCATGTTAAGAGAATGGACATAGAAAACCCAGTCAGCAATTGTAGATTTATTGAAGTTGATGGCTAAACAGAGATAGGTAGACCATGTAAAACATGAACCCAACTCATCAAAAACAATTTACAGAAGCTGAGATTATAGTCGAGCCTTACACAAAATTGGGCAGCCCAGAAAAAAGCCGTCAAGAAAACCCTGCCCAACCCTTGCTAGCATGGAAATGGACATTAAACGATGACTGGAGAACACGTATTTTATTGAATGATATCTGATGCTGAATTCTATGGCAATTTGGGTGTGTTGAATACGAATTTCGCCTTGGTTTAGCTTTATCAGGTCCTGATTTTTGTCAACAGCCTATGCGTTATTTTTCCAGATTTTTCAAATAAGGACCAAAATATTAAGTGGTTCTAAATTGTTTTCAAGTTTCATGAATACAAGCAAGTAAAATTATAATAAATATAATTATTTTTTTATTATAATAATAAAAATGATTTGAAATAAAAAACAAATAGATATGAAACTTTCACTGGGGCAAAGATTTTCTCTTACAAGACTTTCTAATGTATTTGCTTGTTTATGGCAAGCTTCTTTTCAAGCACCAGTTGTAAACAGCCATCATGGGGGAATGTCAGCAGCCTTGGTACTGTTTCTCTATAATTTTGATATTTTGGTGGAATTTCTCCCCTTGTTTACATCACCTAAATTACTTGGAAATTGGTCAAAATAGTTGTTCAAAAAATGTATTTTTAGACTCATGCAACCTAGCTATTTGTAGTCCCTTACAAATTTTTTACAATTTCTTCATAATTATCTATTTTATAATTGCCTAAAAAGTTTTCTATCAAGTCCACGAATAAGAATCAGGCATTTTTTTCTAGTTCATTTTTGAAATTTGGAAAATTGCTGTTTTTAATTAATTAACTTATTTGTGGACTATTGGAATTTCCCATCTTGGTTTAAATAGGAACTTATGAAACAGGTACTTACAATCTATGAAACGCAGATGATAAAAATTACAATATAAATTACATCTAATTAAATCAACTTTTAAATCATGATAAAATTAACTTCACTAAATAGTATGCCAATTCAATATTATGTTAATGTTCAAACTTAACTGACCGATTGAATTGGGTGATTAACTCCAGAAACCAGTTGCTTTTATGTTTTGTCCCTCTAGAATATTCTACATAAAACATAAACTTTTAAGAAAATTCTAAAATTCTATATTTTTAGCTTATTTTAATAATAGCTAAATGGATTAAAAATGACAAAATTAAAAATATTTTTAGGTGGTATATGTAAAAATATACATAATACAATGCCATAAATACAAATACCTACATAAAAACCTAGTTGCATAATGTGTAACCGTAAAAAGACTTAGTGAGTATTGAGGAAAAAACACCTTTTTATGAATATGACAAAAGAGGTGTGTTGAGCAAAGACAAACCAAGCATAAATTTGACCCCCGGCGCACTAAGATTACATAGAACCATAAAATCTAATTAAAGAAATAAAAAATTGAAATTTGTTTTCCAGTGTATTGATGCAGCCTATGGATATATGTAAAATTATGTTATTCAACATTTAGCATAGGGAACAGAATTTCTGACATTAAAGTGCTTGATAATGGACAAGAGCTGTAATTATTGAATTTTATTAGAGGAAAAAAGAAATCAAGGCATTAAATCTGCACTTGATACATTACACACCTATGTAAATTATAGTGAATCACACATAATAAAGTTCATAATACTTCATGTTTACACACCTATAAAAAAAAATAGTGAATCACAAATAATAAAGTTCATAAAACTTCATAGATGTTAACTCTGAGATTCTCATCGGGACTTTGTATTATAGAATGTCTATTATTTCATAAACATTTATTTATATATGCAAAATTTTAAATTTAACTATTTTTCCTAAAATTACAACTGCCAATTTTGTTACTTTTCTATTATAGCTAAAAATTCAATTAATTACTTCTGTGTGTGTGTGTGTGTGTGTATATATATATATATATATATATATATATACATATATAATATTGAGTTGTAATAATGCTTACACTCAAGATTGTTGTTTTTTTAGTGGTTTATTGATAAAAATATTTTGGCAAGCAGATTATATATATTATAAATTATATTTTAGAACATGTACATAATTTTTTTTATAAATATATCCACTACAAATATTACACTTGTTTCGACATTGAAACTTCTGATGAGACATTGAAGTTTCAATGTCAAAACAAGTGTAATATTTGTAGTGGATATACTTAAAAAAAATTATGTACATGTTCTAAAATATAATTTATAATAAATATTCACAGCACTATATATCATATATTGAGCACTGTTTTAAATTAACGTTTTGGATGTTGTAAAAAAAATTTTTTTCTTCGTTCTGTATTCACTTGGATATATATATATATATATATATATATATATATATGGAAGAAAGATATATGACAAAATGGAAAAAGTTTTTGTGCGACTCATTTTGTCCCTTAGGTCTTCATTAGACGTGACTACACATGCACATGAGAGATGCTGAAAATTTGAAAATATTTTTGAAATTATTTTCCAAATTTAAAATTCCCAGCATTTCTCATTCATGTGCATGTATAGTCACATTATCGATGTAAAGAAACCTAGTCCAATAAAGTATGAAGAGATGAAACACAAAATCCTGGCTAGAAACAATCGGATGTCTGAACATACTGATGAGCTGTGAGACAGCGAAACAGGACTATTTACATTCTCACCCGCTGATTGAGTACTATGGAGAAATGGTGGACTTTAACAACAGTAGCTACTGATCGCTATTTATGCATTGTTCATTCAGTAATGTATTTGAAAACTCGAAAGCTTAGAGGTAGAATCACCGACTGATGTCAATTTGATTGGGTTTCAATCCTGGCTAGAAGCAATTGGATGTCTTACTGTACTCATGAGCTGTGATACAGCAAAACAGGACTGTCTGCAGGTGATTATATATATATATATATATATAGTCATCCACAGACAGATCTGTTCCGCTGTATCACAGCTCATCAGTACGGTTAGACTCCGATTGCTTTTAACCCAGGGTTGAAATCCGACTGAATTAGCGTCAGTCGGCGATTCTACCTCTGGGCTATGGGCGCTCGGTAGAAGAAGGCAGACGTTTTAGCATGTATATTATCATTATACTCGCCCAATAGCCAGAGTGCTCCAATTCATTACTGAATGAGCAATGCGTACAAATGGAAAATATATATATATATATATATATATATATATATATATTTTTTTTTTTCCATTTGTAAGCGAGTTATTACACAACCTAAGTTTCTACCATGAGTGGTGTCTTCAGGCAATTCTCAATAACTGATTTTACCATTTAACTCTTTTTTAAGAATACTCACGTAACGGTGATCTTTTTTGAACGCTCACATGGCAGGGAGTTTTTGAACGCACAATTTTTAAAATTACAAGGAATTATAACATTTTCATCCATGGTTGTATGAACCTAATAGGTATTTTTTAGTATGGTCACACTTAGTCATAATTTCCGTTCTTTCATTCAATACTTCCTTTTTGTTTGGGAATAGCATAATCTCTAACTTTTCTTCCTGGTACAGTCTACATATTTTGCCACCGTTGTAAGGCTTGTCATATTTTGGTCTTTACCTCTAAATTAAATGGTGGGTTGAACCAGATAATGTTTCGTTTTCTATTATCGTTTTTTGTTTGTCTGTTTGGTTGAGAATTATATTGTAAAATGTTTTTATGGTCAGATTTTCTTAATGCATTTTCATAGATATTTTTCTTTTCATCAAATAATGTTTTGTTTGACGGATGATTTGATAGTCTATAGTCTATGTTCTATTCCTTAGTGAATGTGTCTAATTATACTTTTGGGATGGTTGGATTTTGTATTTATGTACCTTAACTTAGTGTTTGTTTTCATGTATGGCGAGACATTGCCAGTTTGTAAATTAAATTCCACATCTAAATATTGTACCAATTTTCTATTTGTTTCTACTATTGTATCAAAATCAAGTTTTTTGAATAGTTTGAAAAGCTCTTTCCTTATTTTATTATTTTCTCTTTTGTTGACTGGTGCTATCATTAATCCATTGTCTCTATACAATCTTATAATTATATAGAGATGACAGATTAATGATATTTTGTTCTTAAAAAAATGTAAACGGTAAAATCAGTTATTGCAAATCGCCTGAAGACACCACACATGGTAGAAACCTACATCGCATAATAATTCGTTTACAAATGGAAAATATTCAAAAGTTCTACAATATAATTGTATTGAACACTTTTTAATACAAATGTGTACTGGTCTAAGCTTATTATGATTAGAAACTAAGTAATTAAACAATCAATATATATATATATATTTTCTGTTGAGGTTGAATATAAAGCTCGATGATTTACTTAATAAAAAAAAAATATATATATATATATATATATATATAAAACAAAGTGGAAAATGTTTTGTGTTTTATTTCATATCTATTTGTACATCGTTATAAATGTAAACAAAAATATTCAAAATTAACATTTATCTACTTTATAAGATAAATACTTATTTTAAAATTTTATAGAAATTATATTATTGATCTTGAGTGTACATCAAACTAAAATTATAACATGAACAAACAATTCAGATTTAACTTTATTAAGTTATTAAGCTTTTTTTATATTTTTCAGGTAAATATTTTCATTAATTACTTGAATGAAGAACATTTGAGTAAATATTTATTTACCTTATATCAACAAATTTTTCAAGCTTGGTAAGAAATTGTTGAAAGTCAAGCTGCATCCAAGCACGACCTTCATTGCTGCATTTTTTTGCACTTGCGTATCTGGAAGTAAGAAAATGAAAATAAAGAGATGTCAATTTTGAAGGAGTAGATCTGGAAACTTGGGGAAGTGGAGATTTTACATTCTTTATTGAAAAGCTGAAGAATATGGCCAACAGATCATTGAAAAATCAATTTAAAAAACTAAAAAAAAAACAAACATTAATAATAGACATTAGTTGTACCTGGTATTATTACTTTCAAGAAATGTTTGAAGGCATGAGCCTGGAAACTCATATCCATCAAAATATAACTAAACACTGATACCAAAGTTCAGATGAGACCAAAAGTCATTACAATTATTTTAAGTAGATATAAATACTGCTATGGTGAATGCAGGAGCCAAAAAATTGGGTTACTTTTTTTAAAACGTGGAAAACTAATAATTTTCTGGGGATTGACTGACAGATTTGTCATTTTTTTTTTTTACAGCTTATTAACCTTTGTGGGGAATTTAAAACTAAAACACATTTTGGATTGTAATTTGGGGGTGTGGAGAAGTGAATATTGAATTTACAATGTTTTTAGGAGCTGAAAATGATTTTTGCACATACAAGTTGTATTATTTACCCAATAGCTGAAGAGAAAAAATGAATTCATACCTTTTCCAAAATATGAATGCATGGTGATTTTCCAAACATAGCTTAGATGTAGCACAAGGCCGAAAGTATAAGGCACTCAGTGAGAACTGAACTCCCTATTCAGATGTAAATGTTCTAGCAAGTCAAGGTGGCTATCCATTGCATGAAATGCTCAGTGATTTTCTAAACATAACTTAGATGTGGCACAAGGCCAAAAGTGTAGAGAGCCTAGTGAGGATCAAGTTCGCTACTCAGTCATAATCAATCTAGCAAGACAAGCTTGTTTGCCATTAACTTGAGTGGAATTCGATTTCTCATTCCAAGCTTGTTAACCATTACATCACCAACACATCCAGTTTTCAGAGGAAGAATGCTGATTATCAAAGCATAAAAAAGATTGGTGCAACACAATCTAACATTTGGCTTTATAGTGTTCTAAACAAAGTTTAATAAATTTTAATATGCCAATTATCTTCTGCTTTCTTAATTCCTGTTCTTATGGTGTTCTCTCTTTTTAATGTTTTTTTTTCTCATATTTTTGCCTCTTGTGCTTTTAAGAGTGAAATGATTAAAAAAAACAAAAAAAAAACAAAAAAAACAATAACTATCAAGAGATTTAAAAAAAATCAAAATATAAGATTTAACTATTTATATTATTTGGACTGTTGTCCTCATCTTTATTGTCATATTCACATTTTGACTGTTGTACACCATGGCCTTTTTCAGGTGATATATGTTTGCATTACGAACCAAACTCTTTATTTAGTCCACAGAGGTAGATTGTTTTAGTCGCCTTTTTCTGGATATCTCAAGTTTCAATTAATATCCCTTAGTAACTCAACAAGTTTTTGTTCACCTCTTCTGTGGCCAGTTACTAAACTCACAAGTCTTTAGATCAAATCACTTTTTGGATTACTTCAATGCTTTTATCCACTGGGCCATGTGTCCTTGAGTTCAATACCTGCAGCAGAGGCAAACATGATGACAACAGTCTTAATAATATAAATAGTTACAACACCTCATTGCAGAAATATAGACAGATAAGATTCTACCTTGATTAAAAAAAAAATTAATTGCATTACTTTCTTTGATTCAGTAAAGTAAAAAATTGCAGCAGAAACAAAAAAGAGAAATTAAGATATATTGTGGCTACTTAATTCTAACTGCACAATGGTTCATATTTCTGTACAAAATATTCCAGGCTATTTCCTCATGAGATTTTGCTTCACCCAATTCCATTAAATTCCTTTCTTTTGAATAATCAAGATAGAAATGTAAGGAATTTCTAAAGAATTAACAGATGATTTTTTTATTTATTTGTTTATAATCATTTCACTTCAAGCAAGGCAGTACTGGCAATAGTGCACAGGGGATTACGAAAGAGGAGAGTGAAAAGAAAGAGGAACAGGTCACAAAGGGCGTTGAAGGATGGAATTTGAGTTTGAATTTTATTTAACAGCATATCAACATCTGTGGGTTATTTAATGCCAAAAAGGTGGAGTTTTAAGTTTTTTTTTTTTGTTTTTTTTTTAATGTTCGGTTATAGTGAAATGGTTGATTTAGTCAAATTTCTATGAAAAATTTTTTATTATTAATTTTTTTTTAAACTGCAAATATCTTCTAATTTTGTATTCAAAACTGTATTGCTAGTAAAAAATTTTTTTCCTTCAAAAATGTATTATGGTAATAATTTTTTTTTTCTTCAAAAATGTGTTATGGTAATAATTTTTTTCCTTCAAAAATGTATTGTTGGTCATATTTTTCCTTCAAAAATGTATATTTTTCTATAAAATTCTATTTTTATGTATATATTTCTATAAAAGAAAATCTATTTTTATACGTTCATAGTGTTTTGTCCCCAGTTTGGGGCTTAACTATTTGCCCATAGCTGGGAACCTAACAGGTGCTACCACTCTGGGTCAGAGTGGACCTGGGAACAACAGCAATTAAGAGGTGGTTCCATGCTTCTCACAACCCCCCAATCAGAGGACTTACTGCTGAATGCAGTTTACTGTCATACCCAGGACTGAAGGATGGAAACACTGAAGAGAGCTGCATGAGAGTAGAATGGAAAGGGAGAAGGGTTGTTGGGGAAAGGATGAGAGTCAAGGAGATAAGACAGGTCGGCAACCTTTTGGAGAGAGTGGGCTAGACAGCTATGCAAAGTCTCAAAGGAGGGCCATGATAAACGTACTGTAATAAATTGTCTCAACCTTAGACTGCTCCATCCAGAAGTCAGCCATCGTCTGGATGTTTAAAGAAATAACAATGAAGTTAATGTTATATTATTTAAACAAGGTTCTTTATTTTATTGCAAGACTAACAGGATAACAACACACTCAACAAAAAAAAATGCAAATTCCTTACAACAAAAAATACATTTAGAAATGGTGAATTATCTAATAAGATTTATTGTTTAACAACTTCTCCACATCATTTGATGTATTTGTTGATGATAGCAACAAAACTCCATTCAAATGGTCATCACCCAACCTTGTGCTTAAACGATTTTTAATGATACCATCATTTTCGCATTATTCAAGAGACTTTTATATTTTCCGCTTGCCAAAATATATTTCTTAAGAAAGTCAGCAGTGGATTTGAAATTAAATTTTGATTTTAAAAACTCGTGGCATTGCAAGTCGATGAACTCTAACTGATAATTTCTTTGCCACTTTCTCAGCAAATTCATTAGATAATTAGTGTTGAGGTGTTAAGTTGGAGGGCCTGACAAAACTTCTTTGTGGGCTGGATGTGGTCCTGGGGCCAGGGATTGCCAACCCTTGAGATAAGAGATGAAAATTGATATTGCATCTAAATTCTTGGAGAATGTAGCTGTCAAGGAAGCAAGTATACGAAAATGAGTTCCACAAGCGGGAAGTGTGAGAGTAGAAGTTGAGGTCATATTTATTATTTTGTATTACTTTAAACATTATATTTCAGTGGACGCACGTGTTTGAGTAGATGCCCTGTTTTTATTTTTTTTAAAAACAAACATGTCAATTACATTTACTGATTTATACATTTAGGAATCTTAATAAAAAAAATTCGGGTGAGCCAAGTTCGAATTCCAGTTGAATTCATTGTATTCACTTACGCGCAAATACCCTTGGGAAAGGTATTAATCCGTCTATTCCTTCCAGTTATGGGTTAAATAGCAGGACAGATTGGGTTCTATAGCCTTGGTCGGTAACCAGTCTACCGCAGAAAGCAATGGCAACCTACTGCGGGATAATCTTCTGCCCAGTCAGTCATGTCTCTTTCGAGACATGATCGCCCAAGTGTGTATCACGTATGGCAGTTAACTGACTGAATAAAAAAAAAGTGCTTTCTGGGAAGCTCAAAGCTGTATCCCACTTTGTAGGAGAACCCCTGTCTAATTTGTTGCATGTTAAACTGTTGTGGCCAAGCAGTCTAAAGTATGAAGGATCAGACTGTAGTTTTCCCTACAAAATTGGATGCAGGTTCAAATGCTGTCGTAGGAAACATCATCTTTATTAAGATTCTCAAATGCACAGGTTAGTAAATGTAATTCCCACTGTTTAAAAAAACAAGGCGTCTACTCAAACATTGTGCATCTACTAAAAATATAACATTTACAGTAAGAACAATTAAGGAAATGTGAAATATTTAGTTCTAAAAGTAGCATACAAATACAAGATTGGTTAAGTTTTCTATTTTTTGTAGACAACAAAGAAAAATATGTTAGAATTTTGCTTGTCTCTTTATTAGCACACATGTTACACCCTACCAATATCTCATAAATAATGTACTATTTTGTTTCATTGAGAGAAAGAAAGGAAGAGGTAATAATGCTCTCATGTGTTTAATGTCTACATCAGTGAAATAGAAAAATTTGTGAATTTCAAATGTTGGCATTTATACTCCCTTACTTCTTTCAATCGTGAACTACATTCATACTTATGGTTGTCATTATGATAGTTTGTTAAAGTTGTTAAGTGCAAATATTTAATGATGCAATAAGAGAATTTCCCTGGGTAGTTTATAGCCGGAGAACTTGCAAAAGGGACTTATTAACTTAATCATCAACTTTAGAATAAAAATGCATCAGAAAATTAAAGTCGCAAAATCATGAAATTTTCACGGGTATTTCTAGTGTTATTTGTGACAGCCTTTGAAAGACAGAAAGCAAAAAATATGAAAACGGTAGTTTTTTGAAAAAAGCAAGAGAATGTTCCAATCGAATTTCCTTTAAAGGAAACTATTTAAGAAGTTTCTAACTTGCCTAGAATGATGAAAGGTAAGATGAAAATAGTAACACTACAAAAGACTTACCCTTCAACAAACATGTGGTTGGCCAACCGCACACAATGTTCCCACAATGTGTCGTGAACAATTTTGGAAATGGGAACATGTCGGCTAACCTCATGTAGTCGAAACTTGAAATCTTCAAAACTCTGGAAAGAAAAAAAAGCGTTAAAAAAAAAAAAAAAAAAAAAAATCAAATTCATCCAAATTATTGGTTTTATTTTTAATTCATATTTTCAGTTTCAATTATTAAAAAAGGCTTAACCTGGAAATTTTTTTTTTTAAAAGTCATAAATAAAAAGAAATCACAAACTATAGCCTATGTGGATGGAACAAATAGTTGCAATATAAATGAGAATATAAATAAAGCAATTTCTTAATAGATTTATTTTTTTATCCAACATTTTTATTAATTTAAACATTATTGCTAGTTGTAGAGTGGCCGACACCTCTTTAGCAATCTCGATGGTGGAATGATCCATGGCCTGAAATCGTCTATTTAAATAAAGAATAGTAGCATTCGAGGCATAATACTCGAGTATCATTCAAGTAATATTCGGACTGATTACTTTGGAGATTGTGATCTAAACCCCACCTCTCTGTGTTGTAAATTCTGTCTTGTTTTGTTATTGTAACTATTGTACTGTTCTGTGTATATCCGTTTAGCATCACATATTGTGCTGAATAATTCTGCAGCACATGTTCTGTGTATTGTATCCACCTCAATGATACATCACCTAATGAATCCAACAACTTTAGTAACAGTTGCCAGTCATTTTTTTGTTTTTTGCAAACTAACTTTTTGTTATGTACCTGCCTGTATACAGGAATGAGATGTTCATATCCATTTAAATACATGTACACTATTGGAGTAAAGTGGGTAGGGTAGAGGAGAGTGATTATATTGACTAGCAGTGTATCTACTTCAAGGAATCTTGCGAGTCTTGTACTTGTTGATATACGATTATTCCCAAACTCCATTTTGGTGATTATTCCCGGAGTAACCTTTTAGAGTTACAATACTTTTTCAAAGTTATCTTATTTTCTTTAGCTAAGTAATCTTATTCCACTAGACCAAGAAACCTAATGCCATACATGATACACATTTAGGTGATCATGTCTCTTTCAATTCATGACTAATTAGCCCAAAAGATTTCCCACAATCAGCTGTCATTTCTTTTAATAGTAGACTGGTTGCCGACCAAGGCTATAGGTTTGTCCTGCTATATAACTTGGTGAGAAGAGATGGATTCATGCCTTTCCCAAGGGTGTATGTGCGTAAGTGATGTAACAAACCAAAAATTGAAATTCAACTTGGCTTTCCAAGTTCTCATTCTAAAGTGTTATCTGTTACACCGCACCAAACCAACAAGATAAAGAATGAATTGAAGTGGAAAATCTAATATCAAAAAGAAGAGAAATCTCAAAATTTCTTCTTTTATGAGGGGGTGCAAAAATTTTCTCAATCCGACCACATCTCAAGATCAGTATTTTGATATTTACTCGTTGAAATATTGATTTTGGTAAGTGAATAGAACTAAGGACTTTTTACTACCCTCTTGTAATTATCACTTGGAGTTTAAATCTTACATTTCTTTTGCTCTCTCGGAAGAAAGTTTCAGCTTTAATGACCATAAAATGAGAAACTAATCAAAATTATTAAAAAAAAAATGATAATTTCAAAACTTTTATCCCTTTGAAGAGGCACGATCACTTGAGAGAATATTAGGTCCTGACTCCTCATGCTAGCCTCTATCTTTATAAGAACCAGATCAGGCCAAAAATGGAGCACAGCTGCCATATTTGGGTAGGAGCTGCCCAGACCTCACTTTCCAGTCTTGATAAGAGTTCAAAAGCGTGTCAGAGTCCTTGTGGGTGACAAATTATTTTACACCTCCCAACCTCACAGGTTGGGATGTGGGAAGCATTTGACTGCACTGTAACTACTTTCATGGAAAGTTCTCAGACAACTACATTCTGTTGAATATTGGTTAACTGTAGTTGATTTGACACACAAGTAGATTGCTGTAATTACTTCCATGGAAAAAAACATACTGAGTGATTTAATGGAGAGAAATATATAGTGAATAGAATCCATTCATGAAAATGTGTTGGGCAGGTCCATTATAGTAAAGTGGACTAACCCACATGCTGCATTAGATCAGTCAGTTAAGTGCCATACGTGATACACGCTTGGGTGATCATGTCTTGAAAGAGACATGACTGACTGGGCAGAAGATTATCCCGCAGTAGGTTGCCATTGCTTTCTGTGGTAGACTGGTTGCCGACCTAGGCTATAGAACCCAATCTGTCCAATTATTTGACCCATAACTGGAAGGAATAGACGGATTAATACCTTTCCCAAGGGTATTTGCACGTAAGTGAATACAATGGATTCAACTGGAATTCGAACTCGGCTCCCCGGTTTCTCATTCCAAGCCGATATCCACTGTACCACAACGCACATCCGCTGCATTAGATATTCTCCTATAAATGAGGTAGATTAGCTGGTCTGCCTTTTTCAAAGGAGACAAGAGGAGGCAGCCATGTTAGAAGTTATTTGACTTCTACACATTTCTTGGTTCAGCCTGTTCTAACCTTCACGGCTAGGGCTCATCATGTCATTCACTGTCATTCCTTCCATTTACCATATGAACATGCACTGTGGAACCAACTCCAAAGAGAATGTTTCCCCAATAGTGAAAATCTTAATCTGTTCACCATTATCTTTCCCTCCTATCCATATAAACTACCCCTTAATGCAACTCTCTACTCCAGGGCCTTGTATAGAGTGAACCTTACTGTTAAAAAAAAAAAAAATAACCAAACTTCACACTTGAATGCCTTTTGTATATATTTACTTACCTTAAGTATTATATCAACGTAAGTATTGTGTTGTGACATGATATCCTTTACATCCCACTTGACCATGGACATTTGATAAACAAGACTCGCATAATCAATGGCTTGAGTAGAAACAACACGATAAATAGGTTTCCTCAACTCAGCAGCCATCTTAACTGTCTGTACTCAAAGAAATGAAAGAAATATTTATATATGTACACATAAGGAAAATCCTTTTCATTTGGATATAAAAATATTAGAGTAATGAAGGTGCTTATCTTTGTAAATAAACAATGTTTTTAGAAATAAAATATACATTATATATTCATTTGATCATCGATAATTCTATTTTATCTATAAATTGGAGACTGAATAATCTAACAAAAATAGACAGCAGACTAGGGACAGGTAAGGGAACAAATGTTCCTTAAAGCAACATAGGACAGGAAGCTATAGAGAGCCATAAGAGAAGAGGAAGATGTACTAGAAAATTTTAGTGGGAAGTGTTATAAAAATGGGAGTATAAAATATTAGCATTTAGCTTTCTATTTGGTATGTGCAAAGGTTTCCAGAATTTCTTGTCAAATGTATTAGTTCTAGAAATGCCACAGTTATCCAGTGTCCCCACCCCTTTACGAGAAGGATTACGATCCCTAAGATTAGAAGATTACAGTTTTGCCTGTTCTAATGCATGGTGTGACCATTTTTTTTTTCTTTTTTCCGAAAAAAATAATTTTATCCCAAGCAAGGCAATAATGCCACTAGGATGCTACAATATACTAAGACTAGAAGAGAATTGGAAGACAGGACAATAAAAGGACAGGTTTCAAGAAGTCAGAAGATGACAATTGGCACTGCATTAAATATTTTGAAAATTGTAGGTAGCAAGGAAGCAAGAAATCAAAAGGGAGTTCTACAGGTGAGAAAATAAACTATTAGAATAGAACAGTTAGTTGCATGTAGCTAGTTCAACAGTAAAAATGTGAGACCTAGTTGCCAATCTAGTATTATGCTTAAATTTATGCAGTCGAGGGACTAAGAAGAACAGCTCATCAGGACAATTGCCATAAAAATATTTGGAGAAAAGACAAAGGAAAGCCATGTCACGTTGGTGAGAAAGTGACTGAATTTGAGTTGCTAGATCAGGATATGGGTTCCTCTTGCGTAATCTTATTTTTCAAAATGAGGACATTTGAAACTTTAATTTTACTAGCTAAAGTGCCTAGGGAAGAAGTCGAGTATGGATCACAGATGGTTATAATAACTGAGTTTTGTTTAATGGTATATCAACCTCTGCAGGTTAATACCAAAAAAGTGGGGATTTAAGGGGTTTTTTTTTAATGTTCAGTCATCGTGAGAAGGTTGATTTAGTCAGATTCCAATGAAAATTTGTTTTTATTATTTTCTATTTTACAAAACTGAAAATGTCTTCTAGTTTTGTATTCAAAAAATGTTTTGCTGAGAATATTTTTTTCTTAAATGTATTGTTGGTAATATTTTTCCTTTAGAAAAGTCTACTTTTATGTATATATTTCTATGAAAGTGTATTTTTATACTTTTATAGTGTTTTGACCCCAGTTTGGGGGTTAACTATTTGTCCATAGCTGGGACTCAAACAGGTACTACCACTCCAGAACAGGGTGGACCTGGGAACAACAGCAATTAAAAGGTGGTTCCATGCTTCTCACAACCTCCCAATCAGGGGTCTTGCTGCCGGATGCAGTTTACTGTCAATGCCCAGGACCATGTTATAATAAGAGTAAAAAACAATTCCTTAATGCTAATGACAATGCTTCTGTCAACTTATGCAAACCTGCTGGATATAATCTTTCCTGAAAAGTCATAAGATTTTTAGTGAGATATTGTTTTTTAGGCAAACAATTTCATTCCATGCCTATCACTGATTAAATTTCTCTGTTCCTAATTGAAAGAAAAAGCTAAAGAAATTGACCGCCTATTGTTCTTTGCATACATAATTATAATTAAGGGATTGAGGGATGAATACACATAGAATTATTAGCAAAAGTGGAATTCTCTTTATTTTAGATGGAATTTCTGTTTAATAAAACAAAGAATGAGATTTAATCCACAGGATTTCTTATGCCAAAGTGAAATACATGAAATGTATAAC
Organism: Ascarosepion bandense; assembly: GCA_037127315.1. Lineage (NCBI taxonomy): Eukaryota > Metazoa > Mollusca > Cephalopoda > Sepiida > Sepiidae > Ascarosepion > Ascarosepion bandense. The sequence continues at coordinate 730,328 of JBBBDQ010000262.1, forward strand.
AAAGGAATATCTATTTTATAATCTTTGTTATTAATTAAAAATTAACAATGAGAGTGGGCTGAATAGTTCATCAGTCAACTACAAAGGGGTGATGCTAGAGCTGTGAAGCATTACATGCATCTCAACTCTTCTGATTAATAACTGCGTTGTTTTTTTTTGTTTTTTTTTTTTTTGGTAAACTAATATCTGACTGCTCAAAGAAGACTTCAAATGTAACTTGTAGTGACTTGTCTTGAAAAGGGACAAAGTTTTGGCACTGTGGTTGTTGGGGATCACCTCTTCTTGCACATAAGAATGGACTCGCCTGATGTGTACATATAAACCTGCCTATACAGAGAACGGTGGTAGTTGTAAAGAGTAGTTGTACAGTTGTAGAGTCACTTAGTTGGTCAGTAAGTTGGTGCATAGTAAGTTAGAGTTTTTTGGATATAGACTCATTACCCGGACATACTTTTTCACTACAAGACTGCATATATTGATTCTACTAATAGTATTCCTGAATTGACTAACCTGTGTTCCAGTTTGTATATTTTTGTTCAATATAACTTACATTTTCTATCTCCATATCTGCTTTTGCATTTATTATTTTGAGTGGTTTCTCAACCAGAATCTACAATAGTGGTGTTATCAAGTACCTGCAGAAAAAGGATTTAGCCTTCAAGGATATTCATGCTGACATGGTTGCTACATTATAGGATTTTGCTCCAGCTTTATCAGGAGTGCAAAAGTGGGTAGCTAAATTTAAGCAGGAATGGGAGTGCTTTCAAAATAACTCAAGGTCTGGATGTCTTGCAACTACCACTGATGAGGAAAACATTGTGTTCACCACATAGCAATTAAAGACAGGTGATTGACTATAAATCCTACACCCAATGCTATTATCATATCCTGTCAGAGAGTTGGGAATATTCTTCACAATGAACTTGGCATGATGAAAATTTCTGCTCGGTGGGTGATACGTCTTCTGACACCTGATCATAAGCACACCAGACTGATCACATTGCTGAAAAATCTGACATTGTTTGAGGCAGATCCAAGTTGAGTTTTGGATTCATCACTTTGAACCAAAGACAAAGAGACAATCCATGTAGTTGAAACACTCCTCCTTACCTGCTCCAAATAGGCCAAGGTTATTTGGTCGGCAGAGAAGGCGATGGCCTCAGTTTTCTGGGATATAAAATGACATTGTGTTTATTATCTTCAAAATGGCTATACTATCAATGGAGAGTATTATGCCAACTCATTGAGGCAGTTCTGAAAAGCTATTGAGACCAAACACTCAGGAAAACTAACCAAAGGAGTTTTGTTTCATCAGGACAGAGTCTCAACACACAAGCCCTTGGTTTCAATGGCTGTTGTACGTGACTGTGGCCTTGAACTGGTTGAGCACCCACCCTATTCTCTTGATTTGGCACCATTTGACTATCATGCTCCTCAACATGAAAAAACACTTGGCTAAGAACCAGTATTGCAGTGATGATAACGACATATACCGATGTTGATGACGTTATTGACCAACAGGATAAAAATTTTTTTCACTCATGAGATCCAAGCACAGCAACACTGATGAAAGAAGTATGTGGACTGTAAGAGGGTCTATGTTGAAAAGCAAACCTCATTTGGCCATATTCCATGAGAGTATCTTGGTCAGCCTAGGAACTATTTAGCTGACTCTTGTATTCTCATTATTTATTCAGATAGATGTTTTTTTTTTTGTTTATAGCATCTTCGTAAAGTAATTTGTAGCAGAAAGGAAAAACAAAACAATTCATTTGTTTGTGATAAATTTCTACTGAGTTTTCAACTAAGAAATATTATGAAACAAAAAGTATATATATTTTAAGGGAAAAAAATTTATCTGCAAAATTGTCTTTTCAAAGTCAGTTAAGTGCCATACGTGATACACACTTGGGCGATCAGGTCTTGAAAGAGACATGACTGACTAGGCAGAAGATTATCCTGTAGTAGGTTGCCATTGCTTTCTGCGGTAGACTGGTTGCCAACCAAGGCTATAGAACCCAATCTCTCCTATTATTTAACCCCATAACTGGAAGGAATAGACGGATTAATACCTTTCCCAAGGGCATTTGTGTGTAAATGAATTCAACTGGAATTCAAACTCGGCTACCAGTTGAATTCACCTTTTCAAAGTACACAGGTATTTTTTTTTGTCAAGACACTTATAAGAAAAGAGAAATATATATTCTTATAAGTGTCTTGACAAAAAATTATTGATACAGAATGATTACAAATGGAAATTGTTGCTGCTGAAGATAAATCTTTATGACAGGAAAGAAGAAAACATGAGAAATAGAAAAGATTTTTACATTAAAGTCTTCCCCTTGATCCAATAAGTATACATGCTAAATCTGAGGACTGTATGTGAAATGGTTTCACTGTGTATAGTGAAGAAACAAACTCTTCCCAATTCTATATATAGATTATAGTTTACATGACAAAAAGAAATTGTTCATAACTGATAAGATATTAATAAAACCAATCTCTTAAATTGGTTAAATAAATCCTACTTACATACACATTTTCCATTTATTTTAAATGTTTTTATATCAATTCTGTATAATTTATGGCATTAATATACCCACAATTAGGACATTTACTTTTAATATATACTTGTTAGATTTTGTTGTGTAAATAATGTAGTTATATTTTTATGATAGCTACACCACATGAATTTCAGTTTATAATATCATTTTATTTGATATAATTAAAACGACAATATTTTGCGACGTGAAGTTATTATGAAACTTTAGGATTGTTTATCATAGTATAAATAATTATAAATATGAATATTATGTAAAATACACCATGAAAAATGCAAATATATGCACACTATATACAATGCAGATAAGTTAGCAAAACTGAGACAAAACAAATAATATAACCAGTACTGCAGAAGACGAAAAAGGAATAAAATAATAAACGATCAGATCAAATTTCAAAAGACAGACACTTTAAGTTTTTACTACATTACTTCAAAATCAAAAACTAAAAACAAATACCTTTTAAAATAACACCATGAAAAATGCCAATATATGCACTGAATACAATGCAGATAATGTTACATACTTTTGACAAAGCCAATACTTCAAACTAAGCAAATAAAATAACTAAACCACAAAAACAAATCTAAGTAAATAAACAAATTAAGTAAATAATAAACAAATAAACTATAAATACACACATCAACACATGTAATACTAATAATAACAATAATAAACAAATAATTAAGAAATCAATAAGTAAATTAAAAACACTATAAAATGTTTAAGCTAAAAAGTATATTTCTGCAAGCTGACCAGTACCCACCTAAAAAAAACAACCCTCAGATACCATATTACTATAATGGCACTAAGACTCTCCAAATATTAACCCAATAAAAGAACTTACAGTCCACCATTAAAATAAACATATCTAAGAATGGAAAACAATATTTAAACAAGGAAGTTCCGAGAAGCAATAAAATCTGTTGCTAGTCATGTTAAAGTCAAAAGTGTAAAAAAGTTAAAGTCAGTTGTTGAAAGACTGATGAAGATTATAGAATATCAAAGAAAGAAGCCATGTGAACATGTAAAATAAAATAATTTATTCAAATAGATGGTATATTGGGATAATAAAATATACATTACTACAGTCTATTTAAAGTTTATTTATAAATAGTTACTTATGCTGCATTTTGTTTGTATAATAAAACTTGATATCATAAAAACAATATTTTAAATAAAAATATCATATGATATATTGCTCATATATCTTGAACATTTCACAAACATTGCTTGGATAATACCAATTTTATGAAAACACTGATTTATATAATTAAGTCTGACACATTGTATATCAGAATGAAAGCTTTGATTTTGTCAGATATTGTGAAATGATTGAAAACCACTTGAGGATATTCAATGGCCGTAAAGGTAAGAAATAAAAAGATTTGAGAAGAACTGAACCTGAGAATAAAACTGCTGCAGGAAAGCTTTTTTATTCTGTGGAATAGTGCCATCCAAATAGGATTGCAAGAACTCAAACTGTTCGGCCAGGAACACACTGAAAGACAAAAAAAAAAAAAAAAAGGAAATGAAAATTACAAAAATGTATAGAAAATACAGATATTAAAAGTTTCCCCAGGAAAGAAACGTTTTGCTTATTGAAAAATTGTATTTTAGCTTCTACAACCCCACCCCAAATAAAGATTAACATTTTCAATTGATAGACAAATTCTTTTTAAAAGTTTTGATTCCATTGACCAATTCGTTTTTTATGGCTTAACATTTTTGAGGTTATTTAAAGCCAAAACATATTTTTTGGATTGTAAGAAGTTTTAGAAATAATAATGCATTGTGGTGCAGTGGATACGACTCAGAACGACAAATCGGGGAGCCAAGTTCAAATTCCAGTTGAATTCTTTGCATTCACTTACACACAAATACCCTTGGGAAAGATATTAATCTCTTTCCTCAGTTATGGATTAAATAATAGAACAAATTGGGTTCTGTAGCCTTGGCTGGCAACCAGCCTACTGTAGAAAGCAATGGCAACTTACTGCAAGATAATCTTCTGCACAGTCAGTCATGTCTCTTTTGAGACATGATCGTCCAAAGTGTGTATAACGTATGGCACTTAACTGACTGAATGATTTTCTTATACAAGTTTTTACAAGAGGTGTATTCATACTTTTCCCAAGGGTATTTGCATGCAAGTGAATATAACGAACACGGCTGGAATTCAAACTCTGCTCCCCGATTTCCCATTCTGAGCCTTTATCCATTACTCCACCCATACATCCAAGATTACAGTACCTGATATTTCCCAGTGGTCACCTATCTAGGTACTGACCGGGTTCAGTGTTGCTTAGCTTTAGTGATTGGACAGGAACTGATGTTTCAACATGATATGGCAGTAAGCCAAAATCTTGAGAGACTTTCCATTGTTTATACTGGGTATTTGCAAACATTAAACATTTTGTTCTACATCAATTGAACCTGGCTAACAAAAGTCCAAAATGAATGATGGATATCTCCTACTCACAGGGATTCAGCAGCAACAATCCGCTCGGATAATCCATATAATTTTTCTCGGTTGGATAAGTCCACAATTGGTGAAAGGTGAGCTTGTGGAATTTTGTCCTAGAAAGCATAAAATTAACAGTAAAACATAAAATAAAAAAACTTTAAAAAAAAATGGAATTGTTAAAAGAACAGTTTTTCCCTTGACACCACTATTATTTTTAACTACCTTCACTACTTGGTAATGTTTATTTTTTTTAAAAGTGATGATTAGAATTGTAATAAAACCTAAACATTTGATGAAAGAGAATTTATACACTTTTTGTTCTTGAGAATTTACAACAAAAACATTAAATACTATTTACGATTATTTATAAGAATAGTTTTATATTTACAACATTCTAAAAATTAATACAGTTGTATTAAACATGATGCAATGCAATATTTATTATTTACCAATTTATAAAGAAATAAATATGAAAACAATTTTTATTTGTGAATTTATAAATGTTTACTAAATTATTAAAATATGAGAACAAACTACATGAAAATCCTTATTTTTTTACCTTGTTTTCTATGTGAATAAACTATAAGGAAATCCTTATTTTTTAGTGGGGTCAAGGGAAAAACCATCCTTTTCACACTCCTTTTTATTTTTCAGGCACAAAGGTCTAAGTCTGCCAAAGATTGTAATTATGAATAAATATAAAAATAAAAACTAATAAAAGAAATATATCTATGCATCTATCTGTACATAGAGTAATGGAAATATATAGGGATCTTTTTAATTTAGAAACTGGCCATTGCCAGAACCCCCAAAATCCAAAATGCTAGAAAACAGATATTGTAGAAAAAAAAAAAAAATAATAAAAGAATTTTTAATATAAATTAAAGCTGTATTTACCTGTCCATGCTTTTTAATTAGGTTATATTAAAAATAACATTAGATTAACCCTCTAGGGCCATTCATATCATATTTGATACAGTATTTCCCTATAAGGAAACATTTGGTATTTCCCTATAAGGAAACATTTGGTATTCATTGACTGAGCAGTCAGTACTGCTTTCATTTGAAATTTATAAAATATTTCTCTTAAAAAATTTTTCAGGAAAATATTTCTTTCAAGGCTTGTTTTCATACTGTATCAAATATGATACGAATGGCCCTAGAGGGTTAAAAAAAAAAACATATGTGTTTAAAAGCAAAGTGTGTAATAGTCATATTAGCTGTTTCTCTATAAGGAAACACTTGGCATTCATTCATGAACAACAAGTACTGTTTTTCATTGAAATTTATAAAATCTTTTTCTTAAAATATTTTTTCAGGAAAATAGGTATCTCAAGACCAGTAACGATTATTGCTCTTTCCAGTATTGATGGGAGTTTCCTTACTAAACTTTTATTTGAAGTAGAGTGGAATATCAACATCTTGATTATGTTATTATTTTCTCTTTGTATTACATGCACTTTCCATTTTAGTTGTTGCTGCTGTTGATAGTCCTCAACTGATATAGTTTCTGTTATTTGATACAGTTCTTTGTGATTCTGTAACACCAGTCCACAAGGTTCGAAGAGGAATGATCTTTGTAAAGACCCTCATGCTTTACTTGCTCAAAGCTTTTTTTTCATTATTGTTCTCTGGAAGTGGTTGTATATAGCTGACAGTTTAGATCAGAGGTTTGCAAACTGGGGTCCACGGTCCCCTAGGGGACCAAGAAGGGGTTTTGAGAGGACCGCAAAGAGGCCACTCACTTATAATTATTGGCTATTTGAGATTGTTACCAAGTCATAATGGCAGCGTTGTTATTGAAAAGGGAGATAATATCTTTTCATCTTCAACTCCCTTATTTACCTCCTTTTTTCTTTTGTACGCATCATTTTTATTTCTTGATTTATCTCCCTTAGTTCTATTTTGACCTTTGCTTATGTTTTAGTTACGTAATAAGGGGAATGTGAGGATGTGCGTTGTGGTGCATTGGATATCAGCTCAGAACGAGAAATCGGGGAGCCGAGTTTGAATTCCAGTTGAATTCATTACATTCACTTACACGCAAATACCCTTGGGAAAGGTATTAATCCATCTCTTCCTTCCAGTTATGGGTTAAATAACAGGACAGATTGGGTTCTATAGCCTTGGCTGGCAACCAGTCTACCACAGAAAGCAATGGCAATCTACTACGGGATAATCTTCTACCCAGTCAGTCATGTCTCTTCCGAGACATGATCACCCAAGTGTGTATCACGTATGGCACTTAACTGACTGAATAAGGGGAAAAGCTGTTGCAAAAGTAATCTTACTTATATGAAGAAGAATAAAATATTTGTGTTCTACAGTTTGCATGATTTTATTCGAGTTGCTTTGGGTGGAGGTGAGATAAATTGCGTGATTATATTTGAATCGCTTTGATTACAGGTGTATCAGTGATTCCAAAGTATAACCAGTATCACTAGATTAAATACACCTGTAGCAGAGGGAGTTCAGGTGGTAAAATTTTTGCTCCAGATTTTGTGGAACCGGCTATAGTTCTTATACACCATTTGCATCAGTGATGTGGCTGTACCAAAAAATTTTTCTACCACGACATTTAAAATAAAAATAAATACAATTTTTCAGTAGAATTTTCATATACTTTCTCTCTTGCACAAAAGAAGAATGACCAAATAATAAAATAAAAATAATTAAAAAATTAAAATCGCATACAAAATATTTTTAAATCAGCTTTGAAGAAAAAATAAAAAAATTGGCCCAAATTGACGAAAACACCAAAGACAGTATTTATTTGCATGAAAAAAATGTTTATTTTTCAGTAGCCTATACATTAACTGTGGTTAATATAAAAGGCTCCATGAGCCATCTAAAACATTATAACATGCAAAAAATCTTAAAATAGTTTGAGAACCACTGGTTTAGATATTTCTAAATAGATTTGATACTATGCATGGTATCTGTATTAAAATCTTAATCTGATGAGGCTACAAATTATGACTAGAGTTTTCATGATGTTTTGACTTTGTGGTGTTGGGCAAAACTACCACTGGTCTAGCCTATTCTTTGTCTAATTTCTTTTTCTCTTATACTTAATAGTCATTATTATGAAAATGTATTTAAAAAATATACATATCTATCTAATGGTAATAAGTATTTTGAGCCATGACTGTATGAAAAATACTAAGCACATGTCCGTAGTATGTTTTGTTTTATTTTATATCAAGTATGAAGTTTATACAATACGAAAATCTGTAGAAGGTCTTGACATGGATGAGAAGATTATATGTCAATCTGAAATGAATGGCTTATTTTTATTTTTGGTGCCCAACAAGAAAATAAATCTACAATCTAATTATAATTGCTAAAGAAATGAGTTTGTATGCAATTTTTTCAAATGATACTCCTTTTCATAAGTGTTGTTGACATTAGTTATATATTTACTTACAAAAGCAATATATAACTTAACTTAATTTGTGATGTGCATTTTCATATTACTTAAATAATCATAAAGCTAGTTGGGTAAAATCATCTAACACTCATTTTTCATATGTATAAACCAACGTTTATCAAATAAAAAGGAGTGTCAAAAGGATGGTTTTTCTCTTGACCCCACTAAAAAATAAGGATTTCCTAATAGTTTATTCACATAGAAAACAGGGTAAAAAAATAAGGATTTTCATGTAGTTTGTTCACATATTTTAATAATTTAGTCAACGTTTTATGACCCATGCCAGGAAATATCAGAATTTTTTTAATAGAGTCTAATGTTCATCAGGAATCTTTGGTCTAAAAAGAGTTTATCTGTGGTGACCCCAATATGACCAGGTTTACCCTAAGAGATACCAAAATAGGATTTGTACTCGGTGTCACCTCAGAATATCAAAAGAACTAGGTGCCTTAGTGAGCTGACCTAGATGATAATCCCCAAAGACACCAAGTGTAGAATCGAGTTAAAAGGGACATCAGTGGGTGCACCAACATAAACAAGAAAGAGAACTTAGAATACAAGACAACTAGATGACAGGAAGTTATATAAATGCCTGAACCACAAAGGGGCAGTCACAGCCCCTGACATTCTTGCAAGAAGATCAAATGTTCAAAGAAAGTTGTCAAAAACTACATAACCTCCATGGTTGACATTAATTTGATGGAGTCCAGAAGTGAATAAACAATTATTCTACACATTAAAAACTTAGTCTTGTATTCTTATCACATATTGCTAACATGACATTGTATAATTAAACTTAAATCGTAGCAGGTCCAATCATATTTTGTAACACAATTCTTGCCAGGGACAAGGAGTTACAACAATTTGCCCAATTCAATCTACAAACTTCTAAAAAAAAAAAAAAAAAAAAAAAAGACAGATCTTTTTCTTCTGAAAATAATGAGGAACAGAAAAGAAATAGTGATAAAGAGTGGAGATGAGTTGAGTTGGTTGGTAGATTTTTAGAAATGGGGGGGGAAAAATAGAAACTTTTTTCTTCTGAGGATGGATGTAGAATGAATTGGCTGAAATAATGTTATAACAACAAACAACTCTTGCAAATTTAAACAGTTTCTCTCCACCTAATTTAAGAGTGACATAAAACGAATATCTTAAATGAGAAAAGAATTGAAGGGTGAAACAAGACAATAAGTAAATATTTATAAATTCTTACTGTTCGTTCTTCAGGGGCACCATTAATACCGGGGACAGTCTCATCGGCAATGAGGCTTTCGTGGATCCTTTGTAAAGAGATTTTTAGACGATTGTTCATTGTACGGTCGTTGATTTCAGGCTGGAAACAAAATACAAAATGAAAGCCAAAAAAAAGGGGACTAAAATCAGCAAAGTATCTTTCGGTTATTAGAATATAAACATAATAGTAATAAGAAGAAGACTATGAAACCTATTAAGGGTGGTGAGTGGATTTCTGTTACAGATATTTGATCAGGCATAATTATCAGTTTGATAAGGTAAAATTAGCAGCTGATCTAAAAATGACCTAAAATATGTTCTTAACTGAGGCAAGGAATGGATTGTTAATTCTAATGTCATCAAAACAAAACTGCTCTCTTTTAATCATCTAAGAGAACTCTTTATCTTCTATCATCATGGCTGATTCTAACCTCCAAGAAAGTTACTCATTGCACATTCTCTGATTAACATCTGCTAACATAAAGTGGAAAGATTATATTGAATCGGATGTATCAAAAAATGTTTTGCTGAGAATAATTTTTTTCCTTTAATATTGTGTTATGATAATAATTTTTTCTTCAAAAATGTATTGTTGGAAATATTTTTCCTTTAAAAACGTATATTTTTCTATAAAAGTGTATTTTTATACTTTCACAGTGTTTTGTCCCCAGTTTGGGGGTTAACTCTTTGCCCATAGCTGAGACCCTAACTCAGGGTCAGAGTGGACCTGGGAACAACAGCAATTAAGAGGTGGTTCCATTCTCCTCACAACCTTCCAATCTTGCTGCCGGATGCAGTTTACCGTCATGCTCAGAATCAGAAAATTTTAGAAGCATTAACAAATGACTAGAAACTAATATAGGTAGTATATGTAACCAGTTTAACCAAGAAGGTGGCTTATCAGGTATTTAGGGGAAACAAAGAAGGATTATGGTCAGAGTTATATTTCTATACATGATAGTCTTCATGACCTCTTCAGTAAGTTTGTTTGTTTGTTCCTGTTTAACAGCCTATCAACATCTAAAGGGTCATTTAAGGCCGGAAGTGTATTTTTATTTTAAATGAGAGTTATTCCCTGGAAACAGGTATGTTCGGAACACAGCATGCTATTTTACCCATAGCTAGGAGGAAATGTTATAGTTTATATGTCTATGTTGAAGCTATATAATAAAGTTAAATTTTATTAAATAGGTCAATTTTCTGAAGGAAGGCTAGTATTTTGTCCATGTTGATGTTTTCAAATAAAGATCTTAAGTTCTGTACTTTATAAAACTGTTGACGAATTTTTTCCAGGTTTGTACAATCAATTAGTATATGTCTTATGCTATTATTCATCTGGCATTTAGAGCATTTGGGCGGATCTACTCCTCTTAACAACCAGGAGTGGGTAAAAAAGGTGTGTCCTATCCTAAATCGAGCCAGTATTACCTCTTCCTTTCTGGATTTCCTTAATGCACCTCTCCACTCTCCCAAATTTGGTTTAATTTGGAAGAGTTTGTTGTTCTGACAGGTCGACCAACGTTTTTGCCATTTGAGTTGAATATATTGTTTTATTGCAGGCCTTTGATCTGTGAATGGGACCTTCATATTGAAGATATCCTCTCTCAGAGACTCCTTTGCAGCCATGTCCGCTTTCGTGTTACCACGAATGCCAATGTGGCAATATTCTTGGTTTTGTTCATCACGTTTAATCGATTTAAAAGTTTAACGATAATCGGGTTATTGAGATTCTTGTTGTGGATGGACAATAGTACAGAGAGTGAATCAGAGAATATAACAAAGCTGTCACTTACATTGTCAGTGATTAGATCAAGTGCCAGCTTCACCACTAAAACTTGATGCTCCATCGGGTAAACGTCTTTTTTTTTGTGACGCTATCTAGTAGGGCACAGCATCCACATTTCTCACCTTCTTTCGATCCATCTGTGTATACATGTTTATAGGAAGGGAAACTATCGACAATCTTGTTCAGTTTGGGATGTACTGGTTGACCTTTTCAATTGTAAATCCTATTTTTAATTCCTTCGGGACTTTGGGGAGGTTGAAAGTGAATATATATGTGTTTGTTTCGATGATATCTGTTCCTTTTCTAATTTGAATGTGTCGTACGTCTATCACACCTTGTGTTTTTAACTGAGTCTTAATTTCTTCGATAGTGCAGAGTGAAAGCTCAGTGCTTCTGACTACCCCTCTAGATTTGTTCAGTGTGTTGTGTGGATATGCTTTTATCTTTGTTTCTGAAAAGGTTTTCATTTTTAAAAGTGTATCAGAATATGATTTTTTGTCTACTTGGACAAGTAGCATACCATTTTTAAGTTTCTTCACCATCTTTGGTACTATAGCACCAGAAAGTACTTTTTCAATAACAAATGGGGATATCTTTGTTAATTGTTTTTCTTCTAATGACTCCAAAACAATAAACTGAAGAAAATGTTTTGTAATAATAAACTCACTTTCTGAGTCTGATGGAGATTCTATATGGGGGCGTTTGGAATATTTATTAGACATACTATATAATATATTATTCATTGGAGGGTTATCCGCACCCACCAAACCAGGCTGGAGCCCACGAACGGGATCTGTCAGGGGAAAAACCCATTCGCCCTGACTGATCAGGGACTTCCCCTCCAATATACTCGACGGCGCGAGAGACCCGGAGCACCTGTCTCCTCCCTCTGTGCACCGCCCCATGATGTAGGTGCACAGCTGGATGGATTGCAGCCATGTCCGGGCCTATGTATCTTGTACCGCCGATTGACCCTTAGTCAGCACCTTCTAACATCTATTCATAGAAAGCTGGTGGTAGTTTTCTTATATATAACTTCCCATGGTCTGGTAGTTTTTGTTTTTTTGGGGGGAGGGGGAATATGTATGGTAGGATACATCAGTCTTGGTAGAAAATGTTTTTGGAGGGTATGCTTGGGAGTAGATGTTAGGGCTTGACCTGACCAGCTGGTTGATCGTATCGGGCCTCTCCAACCGCCCGTCTAGCCCAGGTAAGGACAGAAGTGATGTGTTGCAGAACCATGACCTCTTTGCACCCGGGCCATGGCCTGCTCAATCACTAGGATCCTGTCCCCAGACGACACGGGTCGCCACCCACGGCCAACAGGTGGCCCCATTGAGAGACTTTTACTCTCTGCAGTGGGGAAGTTGGCGTATTCTGATGCCCCGCCAACAAGGCGGCTCTTCAGTAAGACAGCCAGGATTAAATATTCTTTTTTCATGAGGAAAGAGAATAAATCTGAAATTTGTACTTACCCCATCAGAGGCAAAGAATATATAAACCTATAAGAAAAAAAAGAAGAGAAACAATTATTAGAAGAACAACAAAGAGTATATGAAAAAACAAAGTTTGCAGTTAATTTATAAGTATATATTTTTTACTTACAGTGTACATATAGTAGTCAAACAATTGAGACATACAAGTAATCACATCAAAAGCAATTGGTTTCAGGATCGTCATCATCTTCATGTAACGACCTGAAGACAGAAATAAACATATATTTCTATGTGAAATATAACTGTAAAACTATGAAAAGATTATAATTCAATTTGGAATTCAAATATAATACTTTACTGAACTTTCATGGGTTCTTTTTTAAATAAAAAACTTTGAATAAATATTTTAAGAAATAATTCAAAAGTAAATAAGATTTCAGTTCATTTTTCAATTATTTCATTTAGTAAAACATTTATTTAAAATTTAACATTTAGTGAAGAATTTTATTCAATTACTGAGTTTAAGATTTAGATTTATTCAAAATTTTATGGATAAGTTTCTACATTAGCTGTGCGCAAAATTTTCATCAGAAATATTTTTTTTAACTATTCAATCAATATTTTTCAGAAAGAATAAATGAAAACATTGGAAATTTTTGTACATGTTTTATTAAAATAGATAAGATTTATTTAAGATCTTATTTCAAATGTAAGATTTATTTACAGTCTTATATTAAATTTTATATTGCTATGGATTGGTGAGACTGGTGTGTCAGACAATGCTAGTCTTTTTAGCCAATCCATGTATCACCATTTTTTTTTCTTTACTAATACTAAAATCAACTCATAAAGATGTGGCCCACCTATCTTCTGTAATTTAGCAATTTAAGTGTCAGTGTGAAGCTGACTACATAAGCAGGACTAATCAACTCTTAAAAGAAGAGAATTGCCCAACATGTGCCAGTGCGTTTTAGAAAAGGTTGACTTGAAAATTAGCTTAAGTGTTTTATTACATCCGGGTTGACAATCTTGTTCAAAAAATTGGGAATATGCATTATCCTTCCGTTTTTAGAAAACTGAAAATGTCTTCTAGTTTTGTATTCAAAAATGTTTTGCTGAGAATAATTATTTTTCCTTCAAAAATGTGAAATGGTAATAATTTTTTCTTCAAAACTGTATTGTTGGTAATAGTTTTCCTTCAGAAATGAAAAGTAAAAGTATTTTTATGCTTTCATAGAGTTTTGACCCCAGTTTGGAGGGGGTGAACTATTTGCCCATAGCTGGAACCCTAACAGGTGCTACCACTCTGGGTCAGGGTGGACCTGGGAACAACAGCAATTAAGAGGTGCTTCCATGCTCCTCACAACCTCCCGATCAGAGGTCTTGCTGCCAGATGCAGTTTACTGTCATGCCCAGGACCTGGTTATTGAGGGAGTCTGAGGTGATACAATAAAATTACATAAACACTTGTGCCAACCAATTTTATCAAAGCATTGTTACTTTTAACAATTTCTTAAATACTACAAGTTCATCTCCTCCTCCTAAGTAGATAGTCTTTCAGTCAGTCCTACAACCTATATTCTCTTGAGATGTTAATTTTTTAAAAATAGTATTATAAAATGGTAATATTGAAATACATGCTTAACAAAATCAGCAATCCTTAAAACCCACTAACAATCAAAATTCAACTCTAAGATCTCTCTATCACAAACTAAGCAAAATCGTTCAGATATAGAAATCAACTCACCCATGACACGAAGAATGTTGAGTGATGTATTGGTGACAATAGGAACAGATTTGAAGCCACTTCTGCTTCGAGTTCGTGGTCGTCGACTGTAATTAGATGAAAAAAGAGAATTATGCTTAGCAAATCTGCTGGCAAATGATACACACTTTAATACTAATACTAACTATGCCAAAATGACAGTATGTCAAATGTGTTGGTATAATGACTAAAAGGCCATAGTTCAATATTAATGTAAACTATACATTACATAAGCTGGAAAATAAAGTACTTTTGATGAATACACAAAATCGCTTCTACACACATTTTGAAAATGCTAAGATGGTGTTTTTCAATGAGATAATTTCATACATAGAAACTTTACAAAACTATTCAATTTCAACATAATGTTGAATAACATATCAACTCAGGTAATCCTAATTTGTGTTTAATGTTATAAGAATTGGTGTAAATAAAAACAACTGCATTCATTTATTATATAGCCCCCCCCCCCACTGTTTTTTACTTGAAAGCTTTGTTTCCACATTTATAATTATTTGTATTTTTTTTTAATTGTTTCATCCCAAGCAAGGTGGTACCACCACTGGTGTGCAGGGGGCTACATAAGAGTAAAAGTTAAGATAGGAGGAGAGTGAAGAGAAAGACGAACCAGTTATAGGGGTGTCAGAGAAAGGGCAAGAGAAGGATGGAAATACAGGTGTGATGACAGTTGCAAAGGTAGAGAGAAAGGAAAAGATATACAGGGTGATGTAGAAAGAGTTGGAGTCAAGTGGATGAGAGATGGGTATTGACATTGCATTTAAATTCCTGGAAGTTGTAGATGTCAGGAAAGCAAGAATATGGAAGGGAGTTCCACAGGCGGGAAGTGTGAGAAAAGTAGCTGTTGGAATAGAATTGTTTTCTGCATTTGGTTAATCTAACTGTGACGTGCAAATACCCTTAGGAAAGGTATTAGTCCGTCTATTCCTTCCAGTTATGGGTTAAATAACAGGACAGATTGGGTTCTATAGCCTTGATTGGCAACCAGTCTACCGCAGAAAGCAATGGTAACCAACTGCGGGATAATCTTCTGCCCAGTCAGTCATGTCTTTTTCGAGACATGATCGCCCAAGCGTGTATCACATGTGGCATTTAACTGACTAAATGAACTGTGAATGGGTAAAGTTATTATAAAAATTGATGTAAATAAAAACATCTGTCAAAGTTTTTACCTCATCTCTTTTTCTACATAAAAGAAAATTTTATTTAATGAAATTTGAACCTATTTATTCTTGGTTATACCTAGAAGCCCAAAATACTTCCCCATCGATAAAAGATGTTTGTAATGTGTTCATATGTAACAAGCATATTGTGGCATCCTATACAAATTAGCTGAGTTGTATTTAAATGCTAGCCGCTAACTGTTGGCACTCCATTATGTTACACCTAACAGTGTACCATATATCGAGAACTGAAACTGCAAGATTTATCAGACATAACACATATAAAGATCCTTTTATTTAAAAGGATTATTATATACTTCAAATAACTCATTAAGTTTTAGATGAAGTGGTGGTGTTCATTAAGATAGGGCCCTGCCCTCATACCACATTCAAAATAATTACAGATGAGATCTAAGAAAGGCAATTGGGTGGGACCAGTTGAAGCCATAGTGCTGAACCCACTAAAACTAAATCAAATCATCTGCGAATACCATGGACTAAACATGTGAGGAACAACAAGGTTTTGGAGAGGATGCAAACGAAAAGGAAACTTATACTTAACATCAGGAAGAGACAGCTGAAGTTTCTGGGAAATAATGAGGAAGGAGAGCTTGGAGAATCTAATACTCACAGGATGGATAGAGGGAAATAGAGACAGGAAAAAGCAATGCAAAACATACACTACCGAACATAATTATTAGGCCACCCCAGTTTTTTTTAAATGAAATGATGTATTTCATACTATTTTTTGTATTTATTGCTAAGTGGATAATTTTAAATGAAAATAGAATGGTTAGTTTGTTTTTATTACTTTGCAAAATTTTACAAGGCAAAGAAACAAAGATGAACCCTAAATTTTCTTCATGCTTTCATTGATGAAACTGCAATACAGGTAATTATTAAATATTTATAAATTCATTTGATGCAAATGTTTTTGTGTAATATTAACAAAATACCCATTCTATTTTCATTTACAATTATTCACTTGGCAATAAATACTAAAAAATAGTATGAAATACATCATTTTTTTAAAACACTGGGGTGACCTAATAATTATGGCCGGTAGTGTACTTGATGGGCTTGAGTTAGTAGATGGCAGAGGAGAGTATTGGAGAGATACCAAGAGTGACAAGGGATAGTGGTAAGTGGAAGTCCCTGATTGCTTACGTCCTGTAATAATAAAAGTCTTGGCGGACCTGAAAAAGATTACCACCACCTTTAGATTTGTTGTTTTACTATTTTGTTTATTATTATTATTTTTTCCAGTGCAATCTTATTGCTTACACCCTAAACTTTTTGATTGACAAAAAAAATTTGGAAAAATTTTAATATTTCAACAATTTTAGGGGAGTGGGGAGCTCAGTTTTTCATACAAGCTTATAGTAAATCAATCCTCCATTTTGGAAACACTTGCCAGTACAACATTACCACCACCTGTAAATTGGTTGATTATCAATTTTTTTTACTTTTTTCAGTGCAATCTTATTGATTAAACCCTAAACTTTCCGACTGACAAAAAAATTTGTAAAAATTTCAACATTTAAACAATTTTAGTGGTCAGGGGTGCTCAGTTTTTCATACAACATTATAGTAAATCAATCCTGGGTAATTAACGTTTTTGCTTGCACATATTCAACTACTGAATCCTTTGCAAAATTTTAGAATAAAGCCATTCTTGGAGTTTCTGAGGAAGATGTCATCATAAGAACTAAAGAAAACTTGAAAAAGACAAAAACAAGAGCAACAACTCGTCCCCCAAAAAAACAAACAAAATAAAGCAACCCCAATGTGAGTGGTTCCAAAATGGAGAATCGATTTACTATCATGTTTTATGAGAAAGTGAGCCCCCACTAAAATTGTTTAAATATTGAAATTTTTTCAAACTTTTTTGATAATTGAAAACTTAATGTAATAACCGATAAGACTGTGCTGAAAAAAGTAAAAAAAAAAGAAAAGAAAATAACAAATTTAAAGGTGGTGGTAGTCTCCTTCAGGTCTGCCAAAGTCTTAAAAGTA
This sequence comes from Ascarosepion bandense, assembly GCA_037127315.1. Lineage (NCBI taxonomy): Eukaryota > Metazoa > Mollusca > Cephalopoda > Sepiida > Sepiidae > Ascarosepion > Ascarosepion bandense. Next base: position 748,203 of record JBBBDQ010000262.1, read on the forward strand.
ATTGCTGGATAAACATGGTTGTAGCAGGAGGCCAAAAATGTATTATTGTGACATGAAATGAATATTTTTCTTTTTTTAGCATGTGATATGAAAATAAGAAAGAAGAGAATTGCCACTTACTGATTAGGTTGGGTTTCACCTGTGTGTTCATCGATATATTCTTGCTTCAACTCTTCTGGAACATCAGAGTCACTGTCACTCTCGACACTACCATCATCAAAACCATCACGATCCTTTCAATAACAATGTGGAGAAGAGAGAAAAAATAAGAATTAAAATGAATTCAATTCATGCCGAGTCAAAGGTAAAATCTTTTTAATTATTGATACATCTATCTCACAAGATCATCATGATCATCATCATGGTTTAACATCTGTTTCCATGCTAGCATTGGTTGGACAGGGTTTTCTTAATGGCTCTGTAATTGAACCATCATGAAATATTAGAGCGAGTTTTACAGCTGTATGTCCTTACTGACACCAACCAGTTTGGGAGACTGGAAACTCAGTGCTTTTATCAAGACACCAAAAAGATTAGCTTCCAACGTTAAAGGGTACAGCCTACCTTATTCTATGCAGAGTAGGTGCAGAGGTTTTTATATCAGAGATTTACTTCCTTTAGATAACTTACTATTCTAAGCTATAGACTCTTACACAGCCTAATTTTTTCTTTTTCTCTTAAATGACCCCAGTTTGGGAGTTAACTATTTGCCAATAACTGAGACCCTAACAGATGCTATGGCTCCAGGTCAGATTGGATCTGAGAACAGCAATTAAGAGCTGGTTCCACATTCCCCTAAACTTCCAATCTCATCAGAGGCCTTGCTGTCAGATGTAGTTTATCATCATATCCAGAACCATGGTGTTGAATAATTGCAAATTAAGATGAGCTGATCATTGGATTAGATTTATTAAAATAATAACTGAAAATACATCTGCTGTCAATTTTAGAAAATATACAATGTAGATGTTTATATATTTTTTTAAAATCTACTAGAAAGAAAGTATACAAAAACTAATGGTTAAAAATGTATAACAAAGAACATTAGCAACGTGTACAAACCAAGTTTCTTTGTCAGTCAGTCAGTCAGTTAAGTGCTATACGTGATATGTGCTTGGGCAATCATGTCTCAAAAGAGACATTACTGACGGGGCAGAAGATTTTGTCGCAGTAAGTTGCCATTACTTTCTGAAGTACAGTTACAATCTGCTAATAGATTCAAAATATATTTTCATCTTCTTTTTGAATATGTCTAAAGTCTTGGCAATAAAGGAGAGTCTTCTACTTGTTCACTGTTTGCTGTAAAAAAGAATATTTTCATTTGTTCAGACAATAGGGTATTGGTTGAATTTTTAGAGATGTCCTCTGGTGGATCTATACTGGCTTTTATTAAAATATTTCTCGTAAACCTATGTTGTCAACTGAATTTATCATATTAGATCAAAATGTACAGTTTTAAATAAGAAAAAAACAAAACTTTTAAGTCTTTTATGGTAAGGCATGTTTTTAATTTCGTGAATCTTTTTTAGTAAAATATTTTTCTTATTTTTTCTAGCTGAGTGTAAGGCAGTCACCTACAGTTTGGTGTGATGATCTTGAAATCTATTTGATTCTTGGAAATTTATATTCAGAATTTCTCCAATATTTCCTAATATTTTGTATGTCAAAGTAAAAAACCAATTTCTTCAACTCACCATGCTTTTAGCAAAGACATCTTCCTGTTCTTCTTCCTCTGGTTGCAGATCAAAAGGATTACATTTCTCCTCAAAATTGAAAAAATAACCAGTGCTAAGATTTGGTTTTGTCTCCTGTTTAGCATCCATTTTTGCTGGAGAATTTACACCTGACGAATTCTGACTCCAGTTTTGCATGAATCGAAATTCCTGTAAGAAAACATAATGGATGATTTTAGATTGGTTGGTTGGTTCATTTAACCAGCATATCAACCTTCATTAGGTCATTTAATGCTGAAAATTGTTCTGATTTGTTTTATTTAGGTCATCTGTTTTATTGTTTTTGTTTGTTTATATTTTTTTAAAAATTTTGTTGGTAATGTTTTTTTTATTCAAAAAAGTTTTGTTGGTAATGATTTTTTTTATTCAAAAAAGTTTTGTTGGTAACGATTTTTTTTATTCAAAAAAGTTTTGTTGGTAACGATTTTTTTTATTCAAAACAGTTTTGTTGGTAAATGTTTTTTTTTATTCAAAACAGTTTTGTTGGTAATGTTTTTTTATTAAAAAAAGTTTTGTTGGTAATGTTTTTCTTTATTAAAGAAAGTTTTGTTGGTAATGTTTTTTTTATTCAAGAAAGTTTTGTTGAATACTTTTATAGCATTTTGACCCCAGTTTGGGGGGGGGTCAACTATTTACCCATAGCTGGGACCCTAACAGGTGCTACCACTCCAAGTCAGGGTGGACCTGGGAACAACAGCAATTAAGAGGTGTTTCTAGGCTCCTCACAACCTCCCGATCAGAGGCCTTGCTGCCAGATGCAGTTTACCGTCATACCCAGGACCAATTTTAGATTTGAAATTATTCAGAATTGTATGAATTATAAAAAGAATGGGAAATTGAATCTGGTTTAGAATAATCAATTGAAAGCAACAAGGTAACATAATAATACTCAAAAACTAATAGGAGATAATTTTTAAAAAAATTTTACAAGTAAAAAGAATATGTAAAATATGGCAAAATAAATTAAAAACTGAAAAAGATACTGCATAATCTATTTGTGGATTTGAGATTTCTGAAAAAAAGATTAATTCTTATATTTAATATTTTAAAATGTATCACAAGTATAGATTTAAAAAGTATTAAATTCTTGAGTTCTCTTAAAATCTCTGTTGTACAGAATAAACTAAGGCAAAAACACCAACATTCAAATCAATAAAGAAAATTTAACTAGAAGAAAAAAAAAATCTATATTTTCTGTTTAATGCAGGAAACAAGACTTCTGTGAGATTATTTTTAAAAGTGCGAAAAATGTTTTCTTCATAGACAATGAAATTTAGAGTATTAATTTTCTTCAATTAATATTCATTTTAGCATCCAAAATGATTAAGCTTAATCTTTTTAATAAAAGTCAAATAGTTAGGATTAGAAATGTCAAAAAAAATTCCTTATTTTTACAGTATTAGTAAAATGGTTTCAGTTTGTACAGTTAATTCTAGTGTTTCAATGTCTCAAAAATAAAACTGCTTTCTTTTAATCATCTGATAGAACCGTATTTATATTATTCGGACTATTGTCCTCATCTTTGTTGCCATTTGTATGACGTTTTAGCTGTTGTACGCTCTGGCCTTTTTCAGGTGCTAGGAATTTCCAATCAAACTGTTTATTACAATCACTGCAGTATATCATTCTTATTCCTTGCCTACAGCCTCTTCTGGTAGTAATGAGTTATCTCCCTCTAACTCTGTAAGTTACTTGTCCACCACTGCTGTAGCCTGGTATTGAACTCATAACTCTTTGGGTCAAGTCAAGAAATATAAAGGAGAAACAGGCCGTCCCCTTAAGGCAAGGCTACAAGAACATCACAAGGCTGTAACAGAAGGGGAGATAGAAAAAATCAGGCATAGCTGATCACATATGGAAGGAGAAAGAGGATCATGGCCACTTTGGGATGAAGTTGAAATAATAGATGGAGAATGCCATTGGAAACTATGTAAACTAAAGGAATTAGCACTTACGCTAGGCTACTAAAATCTCCTAAGCTGACCAAGCGTAAAGATGAGCACAATATGGGAACCAGTAATACAGAATGCTAGAGAAAATAATTAGTGTCAAAATTGCAATATGAACTCTGGTAAAAGAAGGGTTACTGGACATTAGGTTCATAAGTCCCAAAAATTCAGTTGTTCTTGTCCCTTAAGGACACATGGTTCAGTAGATATAGATATTGGTTAATTCCTGTGACTTGATCCAAAGAGTTGTGAGTTCAATACCAGAACAAGTAACTTAGGGTTAGAGGAAGATAACTCATGACTAACAGAAGAGGATCTAGGCAAGGAATAAGAATGATATATCCCAGTGATTGTAATAAAGAGTTTGGTTTGAAATTCCTGGCACCTGAAGAAGGCCGAAGTGTACAACGTCTGAAATGTCATACAAATGGCAACAAAGATGAGGACAATAGTTCAAACTATCTCATCTCAGAAATATAGACAAAGATCTGATAGAACCCTTTTTAACTTCTATTAGTATGGCTGGTACTAACCTCCAAGAGAGTGACACATTGTGCCTTATTGAACTAATGTTAATTCAATAGACTAACAGTATATTAAAACAATTGATAAGTCTGCAGCTAAGAAAATTGGTTCTTTATGTCATGCTAGATAATTTTTTTGCCAGAATCTATTTTACATATTTATAAGTCTACCATTTGTCCTTGCTTTGCTTATTTCTGGTCCTGACCTAGCATCTCAGTATCAGTCACTTTTTGATTGCCATAACAGGTTTCCTGTGCCTTTTCTATAAATACTTTCATGGTAATTGTTCTGATGAACTTTCCTCTCTGTTACCTAGACTTTAAAAATTTAAGCGCAGTACTAGCTTGGCTAGGATGTGCATTGTGGTGCAGTGGATATTGGCTCGGAACGAGAAATCGGGGAGTCAAGTTTGAATTCCGGCTGAATTCCTTGTATTCACTTATGTGCAAATACCCTTGGAAAAGGTATTAATCAGTGTTTTCCCTCCAGTTATGGGCTAAATAGCAGGACAGATTGGGTTCTATAGCCTTGTTTGGCAACCAGTCTACCGCAGAAAGCAATAACAACCTACTGTGGGATAATCTTCTGCCCAGTTAGTCATGTCTTGAAAGAGACATGATCACCCAAAGCGTGTATCACGTATGGCACTTAACTGACTAGATTGGCAGTAAGGTCTCATCAATTTACAGTTAAAATAGCTAGATGTACCTGTAAGTTCTATGCTAATAGTTTCTTTTATCATACTTCTCACTTGTGGAACTCTCTCCTGGCTTCTTGCTTCCTAGTCAGCTTTGATCTTCAAAAATTTAAATGCAATGTAAATTGTTATCTTCTTAATTCTAATTCTTTTATTGTCCTCTCTCCTTAACAGTAGTTTTTCTCATATTTTCTAACACACTGTAAACTCTTGTGTCTTAGTGGCTATATTGCCTTACTTGAAATGAATAAAAAACAAGTTATCCTGTGGTTAGCAGTTTTTATTATGACAGTAAAAGTAAGAGTTACCTCATTTGATGATATATCTATGGGTCCAACAATAAGTTTATTCAATAATGATACTTTTTGTGTGAAAACAATGTTAACATTTCAGTTGAAGCTAAAAATTAAGGCATAAAATACTTTTAATGCTCAAGTTGGCGTTTGAAGTCAGATTTAGTAATTGACTTCTTGCAGTTAATGGCATAGGTTTCTATCTGATAACCATTATAATTCAGTGGAATTACTAGGACAGCTTGTACAAACAAAAAAAATATCCACAAAGCTTAGCTCAATAGAAAACAGTGGAGAATGGAATGAGGAATATTTTATCAAGTCTCCATGTTGGGAAGGCTTGAAAGTCATAATAAGCCTTTGAAATTTTGGCATTTAACTGCACTTAAACCAGTGAGAAATATATGCGACTACTGCCATCACTGGACAGGACACATGGTTAATATTACACCTTAGCATTGACAAAATGAGTGAGCAGAAACATTGGTATATTGACAGATGGCAAGTTTATAGATTGAGAGTTTCAACAAAAACAGAAATGAATGTAAAGACTTTAGTACAAACCAGTAATTGAAGCAAGTTAAAGTTGGATCGAATAGGGCACAATTCCCAGCCTTCATTCTCCAAAAACATTCTTAGTTCGTCCATTTTCACCCTGAAAGATCAAAGATAAAATTGTTTTAAAAAAATATAACGCTCTTAAATGTACAGCTTCATACATTTAGAGAACTCTTCTCTTCATACAAGCATGGTTAAAAGAAAAATATCTATTGCATTTGTAGTTTAAAAACAAACACACACACATCACTCATTCAGTAATGAATTAGAGCACTCTGGCTATTGGGCGTGTATAATGATAATGTATATGCTAAAAAGTCTGCCTTCTTCTATTGAGTGCCCATAGCCCAGAGGTAGAATTGCCAACTGACACTAATTCGGTCGGGTTTCAATCCTAGGTTAAAGCAATTGGAGTTTAACCATACTGATGAGCTGTGATACAGCTAAACAGATCTGTCTACGGATGACTATATATATATAGAGAGAGAGAGAGAGAGAAGTAGTGCAAACTAATGGGTTGACAGTCCACTGTTTGTAGTGATTTACTTTATTAAGAGTGTTTGATGCTTAGTAGAGCATTATATATGTGGTAATATTTTTATTATAAGTTTATAATAAAAACATAGTTTATTGCAACACAAGAGCTATCTTATTAGCACCTCATCAGGCAGTGGAATATTTTTGTTAGGAACCATTATATATATATATAAGCTTAAAAACAGCACAATTTTTACCAAATCCAGACAATTAAGGTGGGGAGGATTTTCAGAGTGTTTGTCTCAGTGGACCAATAGAAAGTCAGGTCATGATGTATAGAAGAAATTTGATTGTAAGAGTAAAGAGGGATAGAGACTTGAAATGACTTGAGACACAGACGTTTTCTATGCCAGCGATGAAATAAATTGAATGATACTTACGTAGCATTTAGCAAGTCTGAAAAGTTATTACATGTCATTGTGAAATGGTTACAAGATTTTCTTTAAGTTATTTTTCAACTTAAAGTAGTGAACAATCTATAAATTTTTCTTCGCTTGAATAAAGTGACGTTTAGCAATACCATCATTTATTGTATGGATATTTTTTCGATTGTAATTTTATTTGGTGATTGCAGTGTGTCTATTGACCAGCAACTCTTTACTGTGTCATTTTCAGCCAGCTGAAGGGAGAATTGAGTTTGAATCTTGTTTAACGGCATATCAACCTCTGTAGGTTATTTAATGCCAAAAAGGTAGAGTTTAAAGATATTTTTTTAATGTTTAGTTATAGTAAGAAGGTTGATTTAGTCAGATTTTGATGAAATAAGTTTTTATTTTAAGAAATGGAATATGTCTTCTAGTTTTGTATTCAAAAATGCATTGCTGGTAATAATTTGTTCCTTTAAAAATATATGAAGCCAATATTTTTTTTTTCTTCAAATATGTGTAATGGTAATTTTTTTTTCTTCAAAAAATGTATTGTTACTAATATTTTTCCTTCAAAAAGTATATTTTTCTACAAAAGTCTATTTTTATATTTATATATATTTCTATAAAAGTGTATTTTTATACTTTCACAATGTTTTGACTTCAGTTTGGGGTTAACTATTTACCCATAGCTGGGACCCTAACAGATGCTACCACTCTGGGTCAGAGTGGACCTGGGAACTACAGCAATTAAGAGGTGGTTCCATGCTCCTCACAACCTTCCAATCAGAGGCCTTGCTGCTGGATGCAGTTTACCGTCATACCCAGGATCTGAAGGGAGAACTATCCATGTCAACAAAAGACCAATACTAGCCACCTAATAAGTGAGCGTAATAGCACATATGAAATTGGTAGTCATATGTATGCTGGACTATCATATATATGTTTTACATCGAAACAATGCTGGACATCTTTGATTTCCTGAATACTACTCTAATTTAAAAAGAACATAATTCTTTGAGGAAAAAATACATTAAAAGCTTAATAATAATATTGCTACCAATTATAAATGCAGGTCTAAAACATTACATCATCATCTTTCTATAAAATCAGTCTTAAAGAACTTAACTTATATCTATTTCATTAGTTTCAGTTTTTCATTATGCTACGTAAGAATTTACTAATTCTATCTACTTTAAAGTTAGTAGAATAATGGACGATCATGAAAATATCAAACCGTGGAATATATATCCATTAGTTTAAATCAGTTATTATTATTTGCTCGTTTTATAGATAAGCACTCTTCTCTTTTACTTTTATTTTTGCAACATTATTCAGCGCTTTTGAAGAATTGTAATTGTTTTTCTTCCTTTCATATTAAAGGAGAAAAATAAAAATGGATAAAAATGAAGTTGATTGCCTATTTATAAATTTTGTTTACTTATTCTTATTCTGGAAGCGTGTTAGTAACTAAGAGATAGACATAATAACCAACTCTACGTTTTTATCTCGTTTCATGTTTTCTGTTTTACTCCTTTTTTTTCTCTGAACACCAAGCTTGAATTTCAAATGCAGCTGAAATAAATGATTTCTTGCTGTCCAATTGAATTTCAAACACAAAAATATTAAATATTTTGAACGAACAAATTTACAAAACATTGAATTACCTGTGATGATTTCTAAAATAGTTAAGACTTTGCTGTTTCAACACATCTTGAAGACTTTCAGATTTGCTTCCACAGAACTCTTCTCCAATCTCAATTAGTCTGAAGAGAGAAAAGAGACATTATTTTAAAGCCCTGTCCTTTCAGTATGTAGGTGATCATAGTTCTATACAGGTTCCATTACATTATAGTGAATTGACATGACTTTGCGGCAAAGATAGTGAAGTGGCCTCCCACAATGTCTTCTACAAGGTTTGAAATGCAGATTAGTTCTTCTTTTAGACTAAGTGCCACCAAAGAGCTGGAGAGCCAAAGTGGAGTGGCCTCCCACATTGTCTTCTACAAGGTTTGAAATGCAGATTAGTCCTTCTTTTAGACTGGGTGCCACCAAAGAGCTGGGGAGCCAAGTCTACCCATTTGCTTAAGTTCACACCTTTCCAAAGGGCATCACAACAAAAGTGAAAGTAACAGATTAAACTATAATTTTAACAGCTTGCCAATTTCATGCTGATAACTGTCTGTTACACTACCACACAAATGAAAAAAATGCTTCAATGAACTAATATATTAAACACAACTATTTTATCTGGAACAATGTCTCTTGTATATATACATATATATATTAAAAATTTTTAAAAATATTTTGAGTAAAATTAACATTTATTTATTCATCAATAGTCAGAATGAGGTATTGTAAAAAAAATTTATATTGCTTAAAAATTCTGGATTTATAACTGTTTAAATATGTGTTGAATTTTCCTCTCAATAAAATATATATATATATATATATATATATATATATATGAGTATATGAGTACACACACATATACAAATATTTTTCTGGTGTTAATACAACAGTGCTCAATGTAATAGGGCAGAGCTATTAAGTATATATTAATAAATATACATATTATCCTATGTTTATAACAACTTTCATGCAGTATGCAATTATCAGGTGCATATATATATTCTCATTTGTGTAAGTGTAAGGAATGCCTGCTGGCGCCACCTCTGTGTGAGTGAGATGCAGCAAGATGTGATAATCTTGTTTTGGTTGCATTTTTCATTAAAGTATTTCTCATACATTTTTGAAAATCAATTTGTATCTTTTTCATTTATTTTTATGTACTAGGTAGACAAGTTAGATTCATGAAGAATGGATCTATAGAAAGATAGTGAAAGATATTGTTTTATGCATGTGTTTATTGTTGGTGGTAATGCTATTGTTATGTTTTTGAAATGTTTTCTCTTTAAAGGGTTACGTTCTTTTTTAATTAGGCTGGCATTAGTGAAATCCAAGTTATGTTCCACATCGTTTCAATGTAAAACGAGAGAGAATGTCTATCGGAACACCTGTGTTTGTAAATGCAAGTTTATAAATCACGTGATGTCTTCCCCATGTACATCTTTTTGCACTGTAGAAACTTTATCTGATGAATTCCGGCATTTGAAATGGTGTTTGGTTTAATTTTCTTCCTGATTATATCACTGATCATCTTCGAGGTGGTGGTAATGATCCTTGTGTTAGGTTTGTTTGCAGGTTTAGATGAAAGGTTGTTGGAAGGCAAGATTATAAAATTTGTGTAATTTTAGTTGGAAGTATCCATATTTTTTGCCTTTGTGGATTTAGTAAGCTTGTTTTTTTAGTGTCGAGGATAAAAGGGTGTGGATAGTGGACAAGTTTGAATGTTTTCTCAAAATATTTCTCTTCTTCATCAAGATATTCAGGGCTACATATTCTAAGGGTTATAAGGTAATATTCCATGATTAGTCCAGATTTTATTCTCTGATTGTGGTCAGAATAGAAACTGATTAGGTCATTTTTGTTTGCGATTTTCAGTAAACTAAAATCAAATTTATCATGTTGAATTTTATATTTCACTCAACTCAGTTAATGTTCTGATGGTAGTAGATTTTGTTCCTGGTAAGCCTGATTGACTATTTTTCTGAACATTTAATTTTCAAACATTCAATTTTTTTTTTCTGTATAAAGTGCTGGATAATTTAAAAACATACTTGTATCAGTTAAGATTTCAGTTAGCTCTGGAAAATTGTTTGTAGTCATTCTGGTAGCAGAGGCTGATTTTATTTTATTTTCCTTGAAATTTCTAAGGAAAGGTATCTTAAAATTCTCTTGTAGTGACTATTAAGGGATCTCCTAACTAAGTTAAAACTTATTAAACTGTTTTTTTCTTCCTTTAATTTTTTTTTTCTCCCAAATTAGAGTAGATAGACTCTACTATTGCCCGGTTCATACCCTCCCTCTTCTTTTGAACAGGAGTAAAGGTTCATCCATTGTTTTCTGTTTAGGAAGGGGTTCCTAGTTTCTTTCCTCTTGTAAGGTTTTAATAGTAGTGATGTCACAAGCTTTCTGTAATGTGTGTGGATGGTGGCACGTCTCTTCATTCTGATGTTACAGGGTTGGCAGTTTCCTGGTTGCTGCTTCTGATTGGTAATTAGAAGCCTGAACTTTTGCATAGCAACTTGAGAGACTGCTTTGATGAACAGTTGAATAATATTGAGGTTTCTTGTAGTGCCATGTCATGCATGGATGTGTGTCCCTGCAAATGCCTCCAGTGGGCAACCCTGAAGCCACATTATGCTGCAGTCTGTCCAGTTTCCTTCACACACATCTGTATTTGACAACTGACTAATACTACTACTTTAAGCCTCTTCTAACCAAAAATCTCTAATTATGACAACACACAAAATAAGAAATAAAACTAAATCAGCTAAAGAAAAATTACCTAAACTCGTTAACATCTCTTTCTCGAATGCCCATGGTATATGTACCAACTTTTGCAGTGTTAAATCTTTCCTCCACATAAACTCACCTGACATCTTAGCTCTCTGTAAAAATAACGTTTCCTTCTATTCCTTCCTCTGATTTCTATATCCTTGGTTACTTTCCCTTCTTTAGAAAAGACTCTAATGTCTATATTCATAGACTTGGCATTTACATCAGCGAACATCTCCCTCTAGCTAGGGTAATTTCTCTTGAATCTCCAGATCATTCCTACATGTATCTCCCTCTCTCTCTGCTAAGCTCAGTTAGCTATCTTTTCTTTCTCTACGGCTTCCTTTCCTCTCCTGACTGTTCCATATTAAGCAGCATCTCGGACAATATAGATAAGGCCATTTCCTCTCATCCATTTGCTCATATATTTGGGTTTGGAGACTTTAATGCCCAACGCCAAGTGGCTGGAAAACTTTGTCACAGATCTTGCTGATGTCCATACCATTAACTTTTCAATTACTCAATCTCTTCTGCAAGTGGTGGATTTCCCCCTGCATATCCCCAATAATGCTAATGGACCTGACTCACTGCTATGACATGCAGCTTTGCCCTCTTGACAACTCCATGCTGTAGTTTCTGTTAATATCTCCAAAGCATTTAACAGAGTCTGGCTTCTGCACAAGTTACAGGGATATGGTATAACTGGACACTCATTTGATCTAATCCAGTTGTTCCTTTCAAATCGCATAATGAAATTAATATTGAACAAGCATGCTTCCAGATCCTATCATACAAACGCGAGTCTCCCTCAAGGCTCTACTCTATGTCCTATGCTTTTTCTGATCTTCAACGATCTTCCTGGTGTAATCAAATCCCAAGTAGGCATCTATGCTGACAACACCATTTACTCCTGCATCGATAAGAAATCTGTCAAGGCTGACAGAGCAAAGCACACCGCTGAGCTTAGAAAGGACCTCCAATCTGTGGTGGACTGATTTAACGTCTGAACTCATCATAGATGTGTTAGCCATGTTTATGTTTGATATTCTTTGTCATAAGTCATCCAAGTGTTTGATGTGTGTTGATGGTGGTTAAGAATGGAGTTAGGATTTTAGCGTGACTATCGCTAACTTGTGGGATGCACTATCAATTCCAGATACAATGAGTCTGATGGGTATGTTGAATTTATAATTAGGAAGAATAAAAAATCAAATACCATTTCTAATGCCAGAATTTATCATATATCTATAATGTGAAAATGTGTATGTGAGGAATACTTCACATGATCTAAAATCCTTCGTTTATAAACACATGAGAGGCTTGCATTTAGACAGATGTTCTCTGTCATTTCACATTGAAATGACATGGAACATAACTTTGATTTCACTAATACCAACCTAATTAAAAAAAGAATATAACCCTTTAAAGAGAAAATATTTCTAAAACATAATAGCATTACAACCAACTATAAACACAAGCATAAAACATTACATTACTTCATCTTTCTACAGATCCATTCTTCATGAATCTAATTTATGTCTACTAACACATAAAAATAAAATATCCGTCTTCAAAAATGCATAAATATTTTAATGAAAAATCCAACTATAGCAGGTTTATCACATCTAGTTGTGTCTCACTGATCCACACAGGCGTAATGACAGCAGACATTCCTGACACACTGACACATAAATGAGAATATAAAAAAGAAAAATTAAACTAAATACAATATGTCTGTGTGTGTGTGTATTTTTTTAATTTTTTTTAATCATATCACCCCAAGCAAGGCGATAACGCCACTGATGCACAGGGGGCTATGTAAGGGTAAAAAGAATGGAAAAGAGAAAGCCGGAAACCACATCCTAAACAGGGAACAAGGGATGAGCCTCTTCACCCGTTCAATAGACGTGGGTGGAAAATATATATATCAAAAACAGGTCAGCAACTGTTTGGAGAGTCATGGAGGAGGGCCAAACAGCTATGGCTCCAGTGTCATGGAGAAGAACCATGTTATTAAATATGTGAATAAATTTTCTATGTGGTTGAAGAAAGCAAGGATTCAATATAATTTAATATCTGACAGAAATGTTGTTAAAAAAAATATAACATTTTAAAAATAAATGTTCCATAAATTAGTATTGGAAAAAAAAAATTCCATTGAAATTGGTTGAAAACACTATTTTACATTCATTTAAGAGTGCCCGCTCATGAAAGCAATTTCACAGAAAAAGTGAAAGTGAGGCAGTACGCTAATTTTGGTGATCCCTACAAATAAAAAAATAAAACACATTCTCCAGGTAAAAAGAAATAATTTTTTAAATTTCGATGCAATATATTCAGACTATCAACTGTCACTTTGGTTTGGTTTTGGAGTAAGGTAGCGGGCCGGACAAGATTCACTCGAGGGCCAGATGTGGTGGATTTTCCCATGCATATCCCCAATAACGCTAATGGACCTGACTCACTGCAAAATTTCTGTTTCAGTTCTATCCCCGATTCTTGCTATGACATGCAGCTTTGCCTTCTTGACAACTCCATGCTGTAGTTTCTGTTAATATCTCCAAAGCATTTAACAGAGTCTGGCTTCTGCACAAGTTACAGGGATATGGTATAACTGGACACTCGTTTGATCTAATCCAGTTGTTCCTTTTAAATCGCATAATGAGGTTGCCAACCGCTGATATAAAATCAAAATAATATATATACCAAATTTATTATAATACTTTTATTTGAAGAGAATATATGAACCTCTGGAACCAACTTTCTAACAAACATCTATATAGTTTCAGGCAAAAGAAAAATGTGTGACAAATAATTGACAGTAACAAATAAAAGTGATATTTTAGACAATTTCAAACTAGAAATGATTTTGCTAGTTTTGTGGTCAATTTTGATAAATAAAAAAAATTCCAAAATAGTCCTGTTGCTCAATTAATTTAGTATTAATTTATACAAAGTTTAAACTTTATAAATACTATTTACCTTTCAGGTAATTACAACTAAGGCACAGTTTCTTTGCTTAGAGAGTACTGATTATAAATTCTTTGGGAAAAACATGAACAAACGATTTTAGCTGCTTTAAAAACTAAAAAACAAAATTGAAATGAGATGGGTCATTAAGCTGTGTTTGTCCCCATTGTGTCAAGTTCAAGAATAATATATCTAATAAAATAAAAATAGCATATTAGTTTTGCCCACAAAGTATTTCCATTAAAAATATGTAAAAAATAGAATTTAGAAAAAAAACAAAAAAGCTGCCTTACAAGCTGAGAAAATGAAAAAGTTCAACTGTTTCTAAGGGAGATAATCAAAGAATATATTAACTTGCCTGTTAACAAGGTCAAGGACTTGAATAAATTCTTCAAATTTAAAAAAGGAAAGATCTGTTCCCAAAATAAATGTCTTGACTTTTTGTTGCACGTCCTGCCAAATCCGTCCCATGCCATGCTGAAGTTTCTGTTTGACATATCGACGGTTGAAAGTATTCTCAACATTACTCGATGTTTGCTCTGTAACGAACAAACAAAACAATTAGTCACATGCTGTTTGGTAAGAAAAAAATATAGACTGCACAGTTGAGACTTTTTAGTTCTTGAGGATTTTAAATCAAATTAAAAATAGGTTATTTGAGAAATAATATATTATATTTATATCATTTAGACTGTTGTCGTTATCTTTATTTTTTAATTTTTTTTTATAATCATATTGCTCCAAGCAAGGCATTTTACTGCTAGTTTTGCAGGGGTTTACATAGGAGGAAAGTTATAAGAAAGAGTGACAGGTTATAGGGGGTGTCAGGAAGTGGGTAAAAGAAGGATGAGAATACTGATGAGAGTGGAGTGGATGGAAAAAGGAGCATCAGAGTGAGGATGCAGGTTAGTGAGATAGAAGATGACTATTGACTTTACATTTAAATTCTTGGAGATTGTAGCTGTCGGGAAAGCAAGTAAATGGAAGGGAATTCCACAGGTGGGAATTGCGAGAAAAGAAGCTGGTGGAGTAGAATTTGCGTTTAAAATTTATTGGCTTCACAGTAAAAGGGTGGGACCAGGTTGCTAATCTTGTCACTCGAGCAAATTTATATATAGGGGGGTACCGGTGAGCTAAGTTCATCAGAGCAGAAGCCATGAAAGTATTTGTAGAAGTGACACAGGGAAGCCACACTGCACCGGTGAGAAAGTGACTGTATCTGAGCTGCCAAGTCGGGATTGATCACATTACAGATTCTCTGTTGGAGTTTGTCAAGGACACCCAGGTGGAAAGCAGGGGCACCCGACCAGATATGGCAGCAGTATTCAATGCACAGGCAGATGGTAGATTTATATATATATATATATATATATATATATGTAGGATTATTATTATTACTATATTCACAACATTTTGAGCCTTCTTCAGGAGATAGACATAGGAATTTTCAACTGAACCCTTTATTTAATGCATGGAGATAGATTCTTCTAATTGCACATGCCATGACTATTTTTTTGGGTGGGGAGGGGATATCTCAGTTTCAGTTAATTCCCTTTAGTGACTCAACTCTTTATGCTTTTGTTCCCTCTTCTGTGGCCAGGTATTAAACTCACAACTCTTAGGGTCAAGTCACTTTTTGGATTAATTCGACCAACACTTTTATCCAAATATCGAAATACCAACATAAAAATCACCTGAGGAAGGCTAGAGCGAAATGTTGTGAATATGGCAATAAAGACGAGGACAAAAGTTCAAATGATATAAAAAGCGTAATTAGTTATAATACTGCATCTCAGAAATATAGGCAGATATTGAGAAATAATTGATTTCAAAAGAAGAAAGTGGCATCATTTTCATAATGGAAACAAGCCAGTTCATGGGAAGCTGTTACAACAGATCTTGATGGCTGAATTTTATGCAACTGGGTTTAGATTAATTTTTTTTTTATCAAAAGATGCATAACTTAAAACTTTTACAAATAGTCACCAACATATGATGCTGTATTTTCCTTAAGTAAAGCTGGCATTAATTCCTGATCACTGACAATCCATTTCTTACAGATATTCATTGCATTTCTATACTAAAATCAATATGTCTATGTGTGTGTGTGTGTGTGTGTGTGTGTATTTATATATATATATATATATATATAGTAACCTTGTTGGTTATTGTTGTGACCTAAAAGGTTACTGATGTGTCGTGGTATCAAAAGATGCATAACTTAAAACTTTTACAAATAGTCACCAACATATGATGCTGTATTTTCCTTAAGTAAAGCTGGCATTAATTCCTGATCACTGACAATCCATTTCTTACAGATATTCATTGCATTTCTATACTAAAATCAATATGTCTATGTGTGTGTGTGTGTGTGTGTGTTTATATATATATATATATATATAGTAACCTTGTTGGTTATTGTTGTGACCTAAAAGGTTACCGATGTGTTGTGGTATCACACGGTTGTATTGCCTGGGGTCTTGATACATTACTTTAGTTACTCATGGTTTTGTAGTAATAGTTATTACTACGAGGTGATATTCCGTTATCTTTCTATTTATAACTTGTTTCAAATAAATGTTATTTATAAATACTCTTGGTTGTATTGCCTGGGTTCTTGATATATTACTTTAGTTACTTGTGGATTTGTAGTAATAGTTATTACCATGAGGTGATATCTTGTTATTGCAAGATAGTTATTCATGTATCTTGCAAATAGTACTGCATTAAGAAATTCTTCCTGATAATATGTAGTATCCTCTCTTGGGAGTTCTCCTGAGTAATCTACTCAAAGAGTTAATAGTAATAACACACTGTGAACACTGAACTCTGCTACTTGTAATTCAGTTGATCCCCTCAGACCTCAGTCGAGTTATTATTATGGTCATGTGATCCCCAGTGGTATAAGCCATTCTTATAGTCTTATTTGCTATTTGGCGATCAGCATTCAACCACATGTGTTGGTGTCAACACTTCTTTCTACATGAGATATATATATATATATATATATATAGGGTTAAATAAAGAAGACAAGAAAAAAAACTATATTTTTCTCGCCTAGGCGTTTTGTCCTGTGATGGACTTTATCAAGGCAAAAAGATTTACATTGCTTGATCTTGTTTCTGTTAGTTTGAGAATTGTTTTTCTATTTTTCATATTTTAATATGGCATTTACTGTAGAATATTTTCATATTTTAATATGGCATTTACTGTAGAATATTTTCATATTTTAATATGGCATTTACTGTAGAATATTTTCATATTTTAATATGGCATTTACTGTAGAATATTTTCATATTTTAATATGGCATTTACTGTAGAATATTTTCATATTTTAATATGGCATTTACTGTAGAAATTCCAATTTTCAATTGTAACAACTGTAATGAAGTGAAATTACTCTATGTACCACTAAAATATTACTGTGGACCCCTGGTTTGCTAATTTTGTATGAATCCCCAGTAAATGGACCCTGGTTGAGAACCACTGATTTAAAAAAACAAAAAAAAAAAAAAAAAAACCCAAAACATTCTTCTTGTTCTAATATCAGGGATTTATATTTTTTGTGTTCACACACTGAATAAAGTTTATTGTTTTGAAATATATTTACCTAAATATCCTGCTGATCCTATTTTAAAGAGTATTGTGAATTCTGAATCATAATGGCTGTCATTCTAAAATTTTTTTTTTTTCAATCATCTCACCTCAAGCTAGGCCAGACTGCCACTAGTGCACAGGGGGTTACAGACTGAGTGCAGGGGGTGTTGAAGAAAGTATACAAGATGGACAGGATTCAAGAAAATAGATGGCAATTGACATTGTATTTTAATTTTTGGAGATTGTTGCGATAAGGTAAGCAAGTAAATGGAAAGAATTTCCACCGGTGGGAAATGCGAGAAAAGAAACCGTTTGAGTAGAAGTGGAAGTTGCATTTAACTATTTCAATGGTAAAAGAGGGGGACCTAGATGCCAATCTAGTAACACACTTAGATTCACATAGAAGGAGCACCAGGAAAAAAAGATCGTCAGAACAGTTGCCATGAAAATATTTGTAGAAAAGACAAAGGGAAGCCATGTCACATCGATGAGAAAGTGACTGAAGTCCAGATGCCAAGTCTGGTCGATTCTATTGCAGATCCTTCTTTGGATTTCTGAGAATCCTGAGATGAATACTTATTAGCTAAACAAATATAAATAAAAAAAAGGCTTCATTTAATGTTCACTAGCAGTGTTATTTTAATTACAAGGGAATGTTAAACCTACCTAAGAAAAGGAAAAGAAAATGAGAAAGCTGGAAATCGTTACCTGTTTCTGCTATGTCTTTGTTGTTTTGTTCATGCCATAACATGGTCTGATAGTGACTTTTCATTACTTCCCACAATGCCTTGCACAGATCTGTGAGGCAAGGAGTGAAACTCTCTACTGTAATATGCTATAAAAAACAAACATTATACATTTAGCATCACACAGTCAGAAGAGAAAAGCAAACACATGTATGAATAGGAAAAATAGTTTCAACTCTGAAGAGTTAAATAGGAAAAGAAAGTATACTGCTATTAATTTTTCATCATGAACCTATTTTTTTAACTAATTGTAAATTTGTTGTCGATTTTCAGGTATTAACTACAATGAAAAAGGTCTTTCTATATTTGGGTATATCAAAAGTATTTTTGTCATTTTGTAGTCTTTTACTTCCAAATTTATTCTATGTAAACATCTAAAGATTATCTAGAAATCCACTATATTATCAGTATTATTACTAGCTAGACCCAGTTGACAGATTAACACTTGATATATTGTCTGCGTTCTTTAAATAACCAAAAAGACATATACTGTGTATCATGTGATAATAATTTTTCAAATAGCATTTAGAACATCTATTTTATTTTAGTCATTCAGAGCTGGATCCATGGAAATTCTTGTTTTTGTTAATTTTCTGCACATGGATTGCCACAGCAGTGATGGCCACACTAAAAAGGATATGGAAATGCGACATTTGCTTCCATACCGAATTCTATGGGTGCGAGACTCGGAGAACTCCTGATTGAGGCAGGAAAAAGAATTCAATCATCTGAGTACAAATGCTTAAGAAAGCTCCTTTGTATCTCCTACTGGGAGCACAAAACTAATGATTGTATGAAGCAGGGTCAAAAGTCTTGTGGGCCAACAGAATCTTTCCCTGCCGCTATTAAGTGTTGAAGATGTTATAGTTTGGTCATGTTACATGGGATAACAGCCTCTGCAAGATCATCAGCACTGTTGAAGGTGGACACAAGCAGGAATGGCAAAGCAAAAGCTGGTCAGACAACATCAAGGAGTGGATGGACATAACAATAAAAAAGCTATTGAGAGCTACTGTCAACAGATGAGCCTGGAGGTGGTTGCCTGTTTCTTCTGTCATTAAGTCTTTTAAACCATTGAAGCAGTCGAAGGACTGATGATAAATCATTTCAGGTTAGCAGATTTTATAATACAATATCATTTCACTGAAGCAGACAATAAACACATAAGAGCATTATCACATACCTTCCTTTTCTTTCTTTCTAGAAATATATATATATATATATATATATATATATATACACACACACACACACACACACAAACAACTTTAATGCGCTCTATAATGAGGCCTGCTGATAATTTAAAAAAAGAAAGGGGTTTGAGATTTATTCTGTCCAATACTGCTATGTCAAGAATCTATGAGCAGGAGACAGGTAAGTTTAATTTGTGGGCAGGGTGCAGGCAAGCTATTTCAAAGTGTAACACATGTGACAGTCAGTTAAGTGACATACATGATACACGCTTAGGCGATCATGCCTTGAAAAAGACATGACTGAAGATTATCCCGCAGTAGGTTACCATTGCTTTCTGCAGTAGACTGGTTGCCAGCCAAGGCTACAGAACCCAATCTGTCCCGTTATTTAACCCATAAGGGAAGAGACGGATTAATACCTTTCCCAAGGGTAATCGCATGTAAGTGAATGTAAGGAATTCAGCTGGAATTCGAATTCGGTTCCCCGATCCCTCGTTCCTAGTCAATATCCACTGCATCACGATGCACATCCATGTGACAACTAAGAAATAAATAGAATTGTAGCATTCAGTTGTGTCTAACTATAAAATACAAGTACTGAAATTTTATCAATTTAAACTGGGCTTCAAAACCGGTTGAAATGTTTACATGATTTAGGAAGTGGAAGCAAGTGAAACTGGTTCAAGTGTTTTAAGGGAAGTGACTTGTCACTTAAAATCCAGTTGTTGCTTATGATACATTACAACGTACAATAAAAAAGAATCCAGCTAACCTGCATTTGAAAACTTTCAGAAGAGCTGGGGTCATTGAAGGATCCCATACTTTTGAGATAAGTTTCAAATAAACATACAAAATCTTTTCAGAGATTCTCTGTAAAGTCAAAAATTAAAATAGTTTTGATACACCCAGGCAACTTTAAATAACATTTCTAACCAAACAAACAACAAATATGTGATGAAGTTAAAACTGTGTATTATAGTAAATAATGTTTTTTGTCAGTTTATATAATTTAAATCATAATCAAATCAAAAAACAGCAGTAAGATTTAAATACATAGACAATGCAAAAGCAATTTTTAGAAATAATTTAAATTATTTTTCAATTTTGTATTTTACATTTTAAGAAGTAGAATTTAGAAATTGTTTTTTCTTTATATGTTTTGTTATGAAAACAATTACTGGAATATTGAAATTCAGGAAAAATGGTAATGATTATAACCCTATTAGAAGATCTAATCGTATCTTTGTCCCATAAGTGTTGTTACAAATAAATAAATGACAAGTATATGAAAATGTAACAACTATTATGGGACATAATCAAAAAAGGTAAAATGGGTCGGGGATTTTGTATTTAACAGCACCTCAACACCATTATATTATATCACAAAGATTTATAATTTCTGTTTTTGCAAACTGATTTTTTTTATAAACACATACATTACCGGCCATAATTATTAGGTCACCCCAGTTTTTTTTAAAAGAAATGATGTATTTCACACTATTTTTAGTATTTTTTGCCAAATGAAAATAGAATGGTTCTTTTGTTATTATTACTTTGCAAAAATTTACAAGGCAAGGAAGCAAAGATGAACTTGTTTGAATCACCCTAGATTTTCTTCATTCTTTCATTGATGAAACTGCAATATAGATAATTATTAAATACTTATAAATTCATTTGATTCACATGTTATTGTGCAATATTAATAAAAAAACCATTCTATTTTCATTTACTTGGCAATAAATACTAAAAAATAGTATGAAATACATCCTTTTTTTAAAACACTGGGGTGGCCTAATAATTATTGCCAGTAGTGTACATATGTACTCGTCTATACACATATGTAAGTATTTGGAGTTATATTCTATTATCTAGCTTAACTTTTCTTAAGCATTTGAATCTTGTGTTTAATTGAATTTTGTCAAATAATTCCTTTAAATCATTCAGTTGATAATATTTTTTTAATCAATTCACCCTAAGCAAGGCAGTAACGCCACTGATGTACAGGGGGCTACATAAGAGTAAAAGATTAGATAGAAGGAGAGTAAGGAGAAAGATAAACCAGTTACAGGGGGTGTACGAGAAAGGAGCAAAGGAAGGTTTGGAATACAGGTGTGGTGACAGTTGCGAAGGTGGAGAGAAAGGAAAAGACATACAGGGTGATGTAGAAAGAACTGGAGTCAACTGGATAAGAGATGGGTATTGACATTGCATTTAAATTCCTGGAGGTTGTAGCTGTCAGGAAAGCAAGTATGTGGAAGGGAGTTCCACAGGTGAGAAGTGTGAGAAAAGAAGCTGCTGGAGTAGAATTGTCGGCTGCATTTGGTTAATCTAAATGTGAATGGATGGGACCAGTTGCCAGTCTGGTTGCACGAGTATACTCCTGTGGCAGGGGCACCAGTGACTTAAGTTTTTCAGAGCAGAAGCCATGAAAATATTTACAGAACAGAGGGAAGCCACATCTCGCTGGTGAGAAAGTGGATGGAATCGAGCCACCAATTCGGTACCTATCACATTACTGATTCTCCTTTGAAGCCTGTCGAAAACACTGAGATGAACAGTGGCAACACCTGACCATATATGACAGCAGTATTCCATGCACAGACGGATGGTTGATTTGTATCACTAGGTTGGGTGAAATTCAGGTCATTACATTCTATTGAAATATGCCATACAGTGAATGACTTGAGGAATTGTGTGAGTATTCATAATTTTTTTTAGTATATATAAATGGGTTATGTTTATGGCCTATGAAAAGAAAGTAGATTTTGCAAGAACATCAGTAGTAAGTTTCAATTAAAGTTAAAAAAATACAATAATGACAGTTTAAAAAAAATTACATTATATTAAAAAGATTTTTTAAAAATTTGTTGAACTTCAGTTAATATTGAAACAAAAAGTAGATTCTCAAAACTTTCATTATTAGTTATAAAAATATTTTGAGAGAAGAATTTATAACTTAATATGGACTGATATATGTGTCAAATAGAAATATAGAACACTCTATTCAAATTTCAACTAAAAAGAAATTATAATTTACATAGAAAATATTTAATATTTTCAAAGTCTGGTGCTAACAAGCTCACTTGTATCTATTTCAATTTGGATTCTCACATCCTTTAAGATGTCAGTATAAAGCTTTTCCTAGTGACAGTGAAAAGATTAATGTTCCTGATAATGACTTCAGACAGTTGACGGTATTGGGTTCTCTGGAAAATTCATGCTAATTTTTAGTCATTCATGTTCCAACATGTTAGAACACATCAAATTTATTGACAGATATGATATGCTTACATTTCTGATTAAAGCACACTATCTCTTGAGAAAGAAAATTTAAAATCACTTAATTTGTGTCAATTTTGCATCCATATGAAAATGGAAGATAAGATGCATTTTAGATGCTTGTTACTTATAACCATAAAAGCAAAAATGTCTCACAAGCAACAAAAAAAGATATGTGCTGTGTACAGTGAAAGTGCTTTAGCTGACAGAACTGTACGGAAGTGGTTTGCTAAGTTAGTGATCGTAGACTTATTAATGGAAAACACTCAGGCAGGTCTCCCTCCCACTATAGATGATGACCAAACCAAAATATTGATTGAGAATAACCAGCATTATGCAAGAAACACTAAATTTATTAAAATCCACTATCCTTGAGTATTTACTGAAGCTTGGCTACTCAAATTGCCACGATGTTTGGGTACGACATTGGTCTGAGTGAAAAGAATCTTTTACATTTCTGTCTGTGATTTTTCTGTATAAATGCAATGAAAATGCACTCTTTTTTAAGTAAATTGTGACAGTGATGAGAAACAGATCATTTAAAAGAATTTTTAGTGAAAATGGTCCGAGATATGAGCCAAATTTAGCCACCTGAAAAGCAGGTTTCCATTTTAAGAAAGTCATGCTGTGTGGGATAAGAAAGGAATCCTGTACTATGAGCTTCTACCAAGTAACCAGACAATTGATTCTAAAAAGTACTGCTTGCAACTGGACAAAAAAAAAAAAAATGCCCAGAAGGGTGTGGTATTTCACCAGGATAATGCCAGACCTCATGTTTCTTTGGTGTCCTGGCAAAAATTTTTGCACCTTGGCTGGGGTGTGTTACCTCACCCACTATATTCCCCAGACATTGTTCCTTCTTAATTTCATTTATTTCTTCCAAAATATTCTCAACAGTAAAAATTTTAATTCTTTGGATGACATAAAAAACAACCTTAATGAGTTCTTAGTCGAGAAACCGCCCAAATTCTGGGAAAACATAATCTTTAAGTTGAAGAGAAAATGAAGAAAGGTTGTGTAACAAAACAGTTCATATTTAATTGAATAAATATTTAATAGTGTAATTTTGTTTTGTGTCTTAATTTCCCTTAAAAATCAGCATGGACTTTTGACAATTTCTGCCCAAATTTGATCCTCATGTGGAACAATTTATTTATAAAAATATATGGTAGAAAAGATCAGTCTTGTCCATTGACTTTACTTAATCCTTTTTGACTGTATAAGTTTCATATATATATATATATATATATATATATATATATATATAGTAGGCTGTCAGTTTCTATGCTTTAAGTAATTATCAGAGAATCAATATGCTATCATTAGATTATATATATATATATATATATATATATATATATATATATATATATAATAGCTGGCCACTTCTATCTGAGGATACCCGTCTACCAGAGTGGCTAGCTAATCTCTATTGCAGATGCTTGCTCAGGCACACTTGTGTTTGTTCAACACCCACAGTGCCTACCTGTGGTTTATACTGCAACTATGCTAATCAGACCTTAGTTACAGTTTCTGAGAGAGCGCACATTATCTGGTCTTGATCATGATAACTTGTTACTTTATGCTAGCACAGTCACTGACGGCTCCTAAAAGGGAGCTGCCTACCCAGTTTCACTCACAAAGCTTGGGTCAACCTGTGGTATGGTTTTCAGCCATTTCCAAAGGTGTTGTAGGCTGTGATTGCCTCCTCCAGGCTGACAACATTAAGAAGTAATCTTCCGGACAAATTGACCATGGCAAAATTCAAATCTGAGCTTCATGGTCAGAAAGCAAATGTTCTATGTTCTAACCACTCGGCCCTGCACCCATCTATATATTTTAAATCAAAGGTTTTTTTTAAGTGCATTTTTTTAAACAGTATTTATTTTATCTACTGATATTCACACTAAAAACATTTTAACATTTGAAATAATAGAAAAAAATAAAATCCATTATATATATATAATTTTTATTCTTTTTTCTTAGCTTACTTCCCTGTCAACTACCCGCTTCCCACTTTCTTTTTTTATCTTTCTACTTCCTTTTCTTAGAGCCAGACAAGGCTAAATTTTAACTTACAACCCAGTTTAAAAGTAAGGTTTTCCAAAATCTAAAAATAGACATTGATTTCTGTCTACTTTCTTATTAATCCCACCCCTTTAATTTTTCTGTGAAGTACATTTTTTTTTTAACTTCTGTCGGTAATATATCTTGCTTTATTTTGAAATAAAAAGTTGCTGATGATAAGTGAAATTTCTCTTAGGGATTTCATGTAGAAATGGCCATACAACTGATTTGAACATCGAAATTTATTTTACATATACATACATACATACACACACATATCTCACATGCTCCTCCTTGCCCTTTTTGACAGGAGTAGAGATTTATCCCATGTTCACTGTTTAGGATTGGATTTCCAGTTCCTTATAGTTTTTTCATTCATTCCCAATAGCTCTTTGCATTTTAGTGGCACTACTGCCTTGCTTGGGGTGAATATAAATAAGTACCGACCTGACATATAGATGATCCCACTAATAAAAAATCCATATGATTTTTATGAAGTACTAACCTTCAAATGATAGTTGAGAAAATTTGGGCCCAATTGGATTATTAGTTTACAAATTACAGTTATTTAAGTGAAGCTACTGTTACAAATTTTCAAAACTATGGAAAAATCTGAGTTTTGTGTGTTGATAAAGCATTGCGTTCTGATGGGAAAAATATTGTTCAAGCAAAGCAATGGCTTGGTATGTGTTATTCAGACTCTGCTCCATTGGAAACAATGGTTAAGAGGTGGTATGCTAACTTTAAATGCGGTTGTACAGACACAAATGATGCTGAATGCTCAGGTCACCCAAAATGGGCAGTTGTCCCAGAAAACACCAAAAAAAAATCCACAAACTCATTTTGGTTGATTGTAAATTGAAGTTGCATAAGATAGCAGAGGAGAGGTTGAACATATCAGAAGACAGTGTATTCATCATTTTGCATGAACATTTGTCACTGAGAAAGCTGTGATGAAAGTGTGTGCTGTGTTTGCTCATAGTCAATCAAAAACAACAATGCATCAGCAATTCAGAGCATTGTTTGCAACTGTTTTAATACAACAAGGAGTTTTTGCATAAATCAATGAATGAAAAGTGGATCCACAACTTTACTCTGGAGTCAAATTGGCAGTTAGCTAAGTGAACAGCAGCAGCAGCTAAAAGCCATCCAAAGCAACCAAAGACACAAGCATCAGCAAGCAATGTTTTGACCACCATAGTTTGGAATGCGCAAGGTATTTTGTTCATCAGTAGCAAATATTATATAGCATTATTGGTGTCTTTGAAGGAAGAAATCACCAAAAATTGGCCACAAATTAAAAAAATAAAAGTGATCTTTTACCAAAACAATGCACTGTGTCACAAGTCAAACACAATTTCGAATTGCTTTCACATCCACCCTATTCTCCAGATCTGGCCCCTAGTGAATACTGGCTGTTTGCAGACCTCAAAAGAATGCTCCAAAGAAAGAGATTTGGCTCCAATGAAGAAGTGATATCAGAAACTGAGGTGTATTTTGAGGCCAAAGACAAATCGTTCTCCAAAAAAGGCAAAAAATTGTTAGAGAAGCATTGGAAGCAGTGTATGGCCCTAAAAGACTATGTTGATGAATGAAGTTGAATTTTGCCTGAAAGTTGCTGTTTTATTAGTTAGGCCCGGGATTTATTGAGTGGTGTGTGTGTGTGTGCAAGAGAAATAATATTAAAAAATCTATGTAATATTCCAAATATTGAATATTTTTTGCTTGTCATATCTGTAACTTAATGTTATGTTAAAGTTAACATCTGCAAATTGCCTACAGGTTCCAGTGCCATTATGACAATAACAAACAGTTGCAAGATGAACAAACTGCTGGAATGAATCAACTAGTTTTATTAGAAATCATTTGAATAGAGTGTCCAGTACTTCTATTTAGCAACCTTAAATTTCAATACTTTTTATACCACTTGGTATTACAGATAAAGGAAAAAAAGATTGGTGGTTAATTAAAATGAGCCACCAGATTTACCAATAAAAATATGAATAAGGTATTACTTCTTTGTAAATCTACAACCGGATCTAAAAACTGAAATCAAGATTGGAAACAGTGGCAAGCAGAAAATGGGTAGCTGATAAATTCTTCATTCTAACATAACATTCAAACATGCAAAAGTTAGACAATAATTAAAAACGTTCTCAAAGAGAGAAGGGTAAGACATGCATCCATGGCATATTTTAGTAAAAATGATCAAAATATATGAAGTCAAAAATGTATGAATTCAAGAAACATGCCTGAACATGCCCAACAATTAGAAATAAAAATGGAAACAAATCTAGAAGAGGTCATTTAGAAAAATAATCTTTTTCTTTGAAAAGAAAATTAACTTAATAAGATTATTTTTATTATTATGAAGCATTTTAACTCCTACATTCTTTATGTTTAGTATGGATGAAATCATGTAATGTTAAGCACAATTTTGCTTTTGTATATTTATTTAGTACACAAAACTATCATTTTGAAATGAGTCATCATCATTTTAAGAGTTGTTTAAACTTAAAAAACCCATTGCTTGTTGGTCCATTTTGGCTAAGCTTAATATCAACTAATTTGTTTAAACTGTTGTCCCCATCTTGATTGTTATAGTTACAATGTTTCAGCTACTGTACACTAAGCTTCTTCAGGGACCTGTCACATTTAGAATTTCAAAATGATCACTTTACTTTATGTGCAGAGAGTATTCTCAAGCCACTGGATCAAAGAGTTTAATTTAAAAAAAAACCTTGCAGACTGAATAAAGGATTCATTTTGAATTTCCAAGAATATTTACCAAGTACGACAGCCAAATGAAAAAGGACAGATGAATCAAAATTGAATTGTTACTGTAACGATGAAAGCAATAATTCGAATGAATATATGTATAAAATTAATTCCTGGTCTCAGAAATGCTTAGCTGACTTATGAATTTAGTGAAAACATCATTTCTGAAGTAAAGACATTTAATTCTGCTGTTATTTTCATACAGTACTAATTTAGTAATTAGCTTTTATTAGTAGCAATGGGTGTAATACTAATGTTTTATACAAACATTAATAATGATGGTGATATTGGCATTCCAATGAAAGTGATTGTGTCCTTGAATCTTTTTTTTTTTATACATATAAAAGCTTTTCAGTGATTTTATTTTATATATAAAAAGAAATTGTTAGCCCTTACAATAAAGGCTGAGCTGCACAATAATGAGAGAATTAATTAATAAATTCTAAGATTAGTTGATAATAGAAACTGAATTACATGCAAAAAAAAAACAAAAAAAAAACAACAACAACAACCTCTTGTAAATTTATTTTCATTTGAATCATCTAAGAGACCTGTGCAAAATGTGTAATGTCCAATACTGGAAAAAAAAAAAAAAAAAAAAAGAAAGAAAAATCACAAATATTTAGTCTGGAATGTTAAAGAAAGAAAGTAGAAACCGACAAGTCTGTTGTGAAAAGAGGTATGGGAGTGGTAGAAATAAATTATATATTAAATTAATGACGTGAACATTGACTCAATATAATAGAATTTAAACTTGGGACTTTTGCCCAAATGTGTTGACCAAGTTAGCTGTACTTGTTTTACAACATTTTTAGGTCCAAGCTGTAACTTTTGTGAAGTGTCTTTTTTTTCCTTTGTTGTTCCAACATTTTGGCTAACTTAAGTAACCAAATAATATGGAAAAGATTTTATTTTTGTACTAGTACAGGTAAAAGAGGAAACAAAGATACTATGACGATTGGTATAATGGGCTGACTCAATCAGTATCATTGCTACTATCATTTTGTTCCAGTCTTTGAGATGACAGTAAAAGCTTCATTTAAAGAATTAATTATGGAGAGAGTGTCCTCTTTAAATCTGATAAATTCCTAAATTCATAAAGAAAAGTTCTGTAGATCAACTTATTTAAAGAATATTGTTTTGTTAAATCTAAGACAGAATGCAAGTAACCCACATGGCATAAAACTATGTAAAATATCTGATAAATCAATTTAGTTTTGGAGATGTAATCTGCACTGTAATTTACTTTGTACTCATAACCAAGACTAAGTAAATTTCTAAAGCATATGTAAATGATCCTATCAGTTTTGATTGGTACTGTGCTAACAGTGTTGTCTACACTAGCTTTTAAAACCCAGTGACTTTGGTTACACATTAAACTACCCCAAAAATTAAAATGAATGTCATTTTTTATGAACATACAGTGTTTCCAAGTAGAGTTTGTTATTTATAGTGACAGTCTTTGAAAATACCTGAAAGTAGCAACATTTTTGATTTCCAGCTAACTTTATAGCCAAAAAAGTTGACATCTACTTTGTAACTTAACATGGACTCGATGAATGAGTTGTTCTAATATTCATCTAACTTTGTTCAGTAAAAATAAAAACATCAGTTTGCAATGGTACATGTGATTTGCAACTAATTTCTTAAATTCAAGGAGAAAAGAAACCCACCATTATTTTCATTTGGATTGTATATCAGTGGAAAGTCTAAGAATGTATTAGCCAAAACATTGTAATTACACCAATGAGATCAAAAGTCTGAACAACACTTGTAATCCTAATTGAGAACAAGGTTAAAAAATTCCTATTAGCATACAGGGTGCGATGGATGAATTGTTGTCCAAATTATTAAAAAATGAAAACAGTGACATCTCATTTTAACAGATATAAATTACACAAAAATTTCTTGAAATATTAAAGAGTAAATTTATTCAATAAAATCACCATTGGCTTAAACCACGGCCTCCTTCAGAATCTCCTGCAACTCTTCTGAACAGGCTCCTTGTTTAAGATGGTGAATACTGTCATAATCCTTGCCTTCAGTTATCTTTGGTGTTACTAGGAGTTTTGTTGGTCTCTCGGTCAATCGAGCCCCACATATAATAATCAAAAGGCTGGCAATCTGGGGAGTTAGGTGGCCAAATGTAAGGAGTGATGTGGTCGTAGAAATTGTCTGACAAACATGACTGGGTTCTACTGTTTTAGTGGCATGGTACAGAGTTGCCAGGCATAGGGTCTTCCAGCAGCCACCCTCTTGACCCAGGAAAGCACTGCCTCCTCAATGTATTTGATATAGGCCTCCATGTTAAGTCTGAGGCTCTGTAAGAAGATGAATAAAGGCATAACATTGACATCACTAATGATTACTCCAAGCACAATCATGATCACCATTAGACTCATCCATCTTTTTCCAAATCCTCTGCACAGCTCTCAGATTAGCACTCAAACATTCTGAAATGTTAGTATTCGAGCTTCTGGTGCAAATGCCAAGCAGTACAACATGCTGTTTTCAAATTTCTGGTTGAGTGAATTACATCACGGTACTCTTTTTCTCCCAGATGGTGCCCAACTGACCCTACTATACTGTGCAGTTGACAAAAAAATAAAAAATAAATAAAACAATGTGCATGCACAAAATTAAAAATATGGATTTACAATTTACTCATTGCACTCTGTACTAAATTACAAACAACAGACTTTGGGGTGGATGCCAGGAGTCTTGATGGATTTTTTCATCTTAATTTGTTTACTTTCAGTATTTGGAAAGCATTCTCATATCAGTTAAGTGACATACGCGAAACATGCTTGGTCGCACATGTCTCGAAAGTGACATGACTGACTGGGCAGAAGATTATCCCGCAGTAGGTTACCATTGCTTTCTGCGGTAGACTGGCTACCAGTCAAGGCTATAGAACCCAATCTGTACTGTTATTTAACCAATAACTGGGAGGAAGAGATGGATAAATACCTTTCCCAAGGGTATTTGCGTTTAAGTGAATGTAATGAATTCAACTGGAATTTGAACTCGGCTCTCCCATTTCTCATTCCGAGCGGATATCCACTGCACCACAACGCACATCCATTCTCATATAGAATGTCTGAATTTCTTTTGAAAAGTTTTCTAAAAGAGTTTTTAATGTCTGATGCAAATATGTGTGTAATTGCTGTGCTATTATTTCTGTAATGGAACAAAGATAAGGTCCAGGTTAACTGATAACCTTTTTACAAAGAAAAAGAATGAAATTCAAGTGGCATTCTATTATTTTGAGAAGAATCATTATTCCAAGAATTGTTTACAGTACTGAACACATTGTCTGTATCATTTTTATTACCATGTTGGTCCATTCTATAGCTAATGTACAAACTGTAAAGAAAAAGAAAGCTCTCTCTTTTTTTATTTTTTAACAAAAAATATTTTGTGCATATAAAAACATAGTAGCTAATATACTAACTAATTCAGCTCAATCTCAGTAATGCAAGCCATAGACATCAGTTAGGCAATTACATATTTAGATATAGGGATTCTCATTTTATTCACACTGGGTTACTGCGTGACACATGTTGCTGGAAATGAGCTAAACAAGTTTTCAGTTTTCCAAGTACTCTTGTAAAAACAAGAGATTTTTTTTTCCTGAAGATGGTTGCTGAATGAATCAATCTAAAATGGAAACAACAGAAATAATACAAGGAGTTTACTCATTCTGATTGCTATTAAATTAATATTTTGTCATTATTTTCTGTTAATCACTAGTAAAACTCAAGTTTTATTTTGAGCATAATTTTTTTATGTCATTTTAAAATGTAGGTAAATCATGGCTCTCCACAGATCCTGCTTCTTATTTGAGAAATTGGCATGCCTACTTGGGGTGATAGTGAAATAGTTTTCTATTGCCTTCTCCATGGTTTAGAATTCAGAGTTGTTATCTTAGATTAGCTGCCACCCATGGCTACAGAACCTAGCTGACCCAGCCATTTAACCAATAGATGGTGGGAACATAATATATATTTGTCTATATTTCTGAGATGAGGTAGTATTTACATTATTCAGACTATTGTCCTCATCTTTGTTACCATTTGTACAACAATGAGCATGATATACCCCAGTGATAAAAGGTTTGGTTCGAAATTCCTAGCACCTGAAGAAGGCCGGAGTGTACAATGGCCAAAACGTCGTACAAATGGTAACAAAGATGAGGACAATACTCAATAATGTCAACACTGTAATTCTCTAAAATTGACATAAAATTCAAGTATAGACTCCACTACAAAACTTAAGCAGGTAACAATTTTATTTCAAAAAAGAGAATTGGATTCATAAAAGAAACTTTATTTATAAAGATGCCAACATACTTATTAAAATATACATAGAATTATACGAGAGATGTTCTGAAAGTATTGCTTCCTGTTTCTTTCTGTCGAAAACCATAACTATTGAACAGAGCAAGCCTTCAGCTACAAAATACTGTGTTTAGCACATTATGACCACCACTGGTGTTGCATTTTTGAGGCACACTTCATTTCATTGGTTGACAGCTCTGTAGAGATGACAAGAAGGTAGATTGTCACACAACGCATTATCAACTGCTCAACTGTGATCACATTCACTATTTGGTCTCACTGTTTTTTCCCTGCATTGCATAATTCATTAATATGCTTTTGTTTTACACACAATATTCATGTCAGATGCCATTTTGCTATGTTTAACAAGGAAAAAAAAAATAGTTTATGGGCAGGAAGGTTTAACCTCTACTGCTTACTCCACCCACACCCATCTCTGAAATTGTGGTTAATGTAGTAAAATAGGAGGTACTACTTTTGGAGCAACTCCCCTCCCCCTGCACACACAATCCATATCCTTAGATATCAGTTTAAATAGATGTCTTTTTGCCACCATATATCAAAACTAATTATAAACTATAATTTTTGAAGGCTGAAAATTTTATTGAAATATGGCTGAGAAATCTGAAATCAACAAAAAAACAATAAGCAAAAACATTAACAAAATATGACAAAAGAAGCTGTCAGTTTAAACTGATACCAGGGAGATGTGAAGTTAAAGAGGATAAAACAATGACATTCATATGAGAAGGTGTTCAAATTAGACTCCTCTTATTTAATTTATTTTTGTTTTTAACCTATGTCAGTTAATCTAGTTATTTATAACTTATATTCCTGTAAATGTTAATCATAATTTTTCTGGATTTATTTGTCTATCAGCCAGCTATTAAAAACCCTCCTACTTAAACAGAAATTTTAATTCAATCAATTGAGATCACATGACAACATTTAAAGCTAGTTCAAGGAATCACTGTTCATTGAATCTGATTTACCAATCAATCTTTTAAAAAATCCAGAAAATTATTGTTGTTTTAACTATCATAGGCCAGCACAGAAACAAAGAAATGTAAAGAAATTAGATTAAAACAAATTTTCTTTTCTTTTTTTAAGTTAAACATGTAAAAATATAATTATTTCAAAGTAATGGGAGTATGTGAAAAAAAATTTTTTTTGTACACCCTATTAGAAAAGAGAAAGACCAAAAAAAGAAGCCTTGTACATCCTGCTTTGTATTTCTGTACCTTTTTTCACCCCAAACAAGGAGATAATGTCACTAAGGCGCTGGGGTTATAAGAAGTGAAAGAGAATGTGGAAACTTGAGAAGTGAGAAAAAGGATAATAAAAAGTCAGAGTTCAGGAAGACAAAAGATGGTGATTGGTATTGCATATAAATTTTTGAAGAATTAAAAGGTTTTTTTTAGATGAAAGTTTACACAATACAAGGCTTAAGTGCTGCTCAAGGTTGGTAATTGGGGTGTGTGATATGAATAAAGAAGTGGTAGGAAGTGAAGACAAGGAGGACAATTGACCCTTGACTTAGTAGCATTCAGAGAAGCAT
Source organism: Ascarosepion bandense (assembly GCA_037127315.1). Classification (NCBI taxonomy): domain Eukaryota; kingdom Metazoa; phylum Mollusca; class Cephalopoda; order Sepiida; family Sepiidae; genus Ascarosepion; species Ascarosepion bandense. The sequence continues at coordinate 781,789 of JBBBDQ010000262.1, forward strand.
CCTCATGGGAAAATGTTCAAAGCTGACTGGAAAAGGAAGTGATTTGACTTTGTGGAAACAATATGCCATGTCTAAGCAGAACCAACGAAAATAAGGAAAGGAGCTCATCTGACTATTTAACGAGGACATAACAAATGGGCAGGGGTTAGGTTTGTGTGATTGTGTTTGTCAGAGGAAAAATAATGCAAAGTGGAGAATAAGCCCCCACGCCCAAGACTGTGTGAATGATTTTAAACTATTAAGGCTGGAAAATGAGAATTGGGCAGCACCAGCTCAGATATGGCATCCATATGATCTGATCTGACACTTTGTAAAGATAAAGCAGGTTATATAGAGTCAGGTAATTTTTAAAGTGATACAAGATGGATGGTGAGGATTGGGCAGTACCAACTCAGATATGGCATCCATACTCTATTCTTGATCTGATCTGACTCTTGTAAAGATAAAGCAGGTTATATAGAGTCAGGTAATTTTTAAAGTGATACAAGATGGAAGGTGAGGATTGGGCAGTACCAACTCAGATATGGCATCCATACTCTATTCTTGATCTGATCTGACTCTTGTAAAGATAAAGCAGGTTATATAGAGTCAGGTAATTTTTAATGTGATACAAGATGGATGGTGAGGATTGGGCAGTACCAACTCAGATATGGCATCCATACTCTATTCTTGATCTGATCTGACTCTTGTAAAGATAAAGCAGGTTATTTAGAGTCAGGTAATTTTTAATGTGATACAAGATGGAAGGTGGGGATTGGGCAGCACCAACTCAGATATGGCATCCATACTCTATTCTTGATCTGATCTGACTCTTGTAAAGATAAAGCAGGTTATATAGAGTCAGGTAATTTTTAATGTGATACAAGATGGATGGTGAGGATTGGGCAGTACCAACTCAGATATGGCATCCATACTCTATTCTTGATCTGATCTGACTCTTGTAAAGATAAAGCAGGTTATATAGAGTCAGGTAATTTTTAATGTGATACAAGATGGATGGTGAGGATTGGGCAGTACCAACTCAGATATGGCATCCATACTCTATTCTTGATCTGATCTGACTCTTGTAAAGATAAAGCAGGTTATTTAGAGTCAGGTAATTTTTAATGTGATACAAGATGGAAGGTGGGGATTGGGCAGCACCAACTCAGATATGGCATCCATACTCTATTCTTGATCTGATCTGACTCTTGTAAAGATAAAGCAGGTTATATAGAGTCAGGTAATTTTTAATGTGATACAAGATGGATGGTGAGGATTGGGCAGTACCAACTCAGATATGGCATCCATACTCTATTCTTGATCTGATCTGACTCTTGTAAAGATAAAGCAGGTTATTTAGAGTCAGGTAATTTTTAATGTGATACAAGATGGAAGGTGGGGATTGGGCAGCACCAACTCAGATATGGCATCCATACTCTATTCTTGATCTGATCTGACTCTTGTAAAGATAAAGCAGGTTATATAGAGTCAGGTAATTTTTAATGTGATACAAGATGGATGGTGAGGATTGGGCAGTACCAACTCAGATATGGCATCCATACTCTATTCTTGATCTGATCTGACTCTTGTAAAGATAAAGCAGGTTATTTAGAGTCAGGTAATTTTTAAAGTGATACAAGATGGATGGTGAGGATTGGGCAGTACCAACTCAGATATGGCATCCATACTCTATTCTTGATCTGATCTGACTCTTGTAAAGATAAAGCAGGTTATTTAGAGTCAGGTAATTTTTAAAGTGATACAAGATGGATGGTGAGGATTGGGCAGTACCAACTCAGATATGGCATCCATACTCTATTCTTGATCTGATCTGACTCTTGTAAAGATAAAGCAGGTTATTTAGAGTCAGGTAATTTTTAAAGTGATACAAGATGGAAGGTGAGGATTGGGCAGCACCAACTCAGATATGGCATCCATATTTTATTCTTGATCTGATCTGACTCTTGTAAAGATAAAGCATGGTGGTGTAATTTGGTACATCCTGGAGCAACAGAATGAACCAACCAGCATATGTGTACATGTGTGTGTGGGACCAAACAACTCCCAGAAATTTGCTTACCTCTCCAACAGAAAATTGTTTATCAGCTATGTAGACCTCACAGTAGTATGCAACTGCATCACTAGTGACTACATCCATTAGAAACTGCCTCTGAAGTTCCGAATTCTCTATCTAGATCTGATAAAAGAAGTATATTGGTCCACAAATTAAAAAAAAAAGAGCCCAACTCATAAGATGAAACCTAATACTAGATTGGCAGTTAGGTCTCATTATTTTAGAGATTAATAAGTTGTATGCTAACAGCTTCAGCTCTTGTGTAACTCTTCTAGCTCTCTGCTTTTCAGTAAAAGATTTAAATGCAATGTCTATCATCTTGTCACCTTGAATCTTGTTCTTTGTCTGCTCACTTTAAAAATTTTTCTCAGATTCTTTCACTATCAATAAAACCTTGAATCTTAATGGTTTCATCATCTTGTTTGGGGTGAATTGAAAAAAAAAAAGAAATAATTGATGGCATTTTTCTTTTTTTATTCACATAAATTCATGTCATAATTCATTCATTAAAGTATTTTCCTTTATATAACCTGATACCAAATTTTGTCTTCTACCATCAAAGAATTATTCCACTTCTGATTTTATAGATTCTTAAAAGAATTTTTCAATAGTTTGGAACCAGACAAGTAGAGTTGAATAGAGCGAAAGAAGTGATAGTCTGGATGCGAGAAGTCTGGGGAATATTCAATATGCAGAAGAACTTCCCATCCAAGCTCTATGATTGTTTGATGAGTTGCATTTATAACATGAAAACAGTAATATTCTGCTGCAAAATTCAGTGCCCATTTTCCTTGTTTTCAAAATGAGAGTTCTCTTTCAGTGTTGGTTCAGTTCCAATTTTTCTAATTTGTTTGTGCTACATCATTCTTCAAAAGTTCCTTGGGTTTAACAGTTTTCAAATTCTAAAGCCTTCCACAGGATTCTTTGTCTTTTTCTTTTTTAACCAGAAATCATTTGAGATTCAAGTCTGTGAAATATTTTTTTGGTACCATACTCTACAGGAATTATGTTGATTTTTATGAAAAAGGTCTGTAACCAGATATTGGAAAATAGGTGCTGATGGACCAGTCTCATCAAATTTACTAGGCTATCTAGTTTGATTAACAAAGGAGATCTTTGTGTAGATGCTTAATTAATCAAAGTCCCTTTCAAACAGTTATTCTTATCAGTGCACACACAACACTTTAGAGAGTTCTCACTAGGCAGTTTCCAAAACAACACTCCTGTCCATTTCCATTGAAATTCTAGCAACAGCAAAACTGGAAATACACCCATTTCTTTTTAACTATCTGATATCTCTCAATGCCTCAAGGGAAGAAAAGAATTTACTGAAGTCGAACCACAAGAATGTGATGGTTACAACTTTTGTATTTTCTTATTAATAAATTATTGATAGCTTTTTCAATAGAATTTATTCTTCCTGTTGAGATAATTAAATAATTTACTTATTAATATTACTATAACTGTAAATCTTACATAGAGAACAAAAGTTTCTGTTGAAGTCATAATAGGAAAAAAGATTCTGACTAAGTTCTTAATATTTATTTGAAAATAGTATTCTATCTTATAATACAATTTGTTTATATACTTAAATGTATGTGTGTCTATGTAATTTAATATATGAGGGTGTATTTGTAATTGTATGTATGTGTGTGTGTGAGTGTGTGTATGTATACTTATATCTATATTTATATATCAACTAGCAGAACCCGTGGAATTTCCACAGAAAGATAATTATGATTTTGTCATACTACAAATGATAGTAACGTCTTTAAACATAAAGGTATGGGATAATAAAATAATGATAACTCAGTGTAATTTTATTAAAATATCTATAAAAGTAATGTCCATAGAAGCTACTTTACTGTAATCTTATATTAAGCGGCGTATGCACAGACCATAACCAAAATACTGTACGCTATTTTGTGAGAGATTTTGAAAGAGAAAAGTTTTTGTTTTTTTATTCCTGAAGAATCATGGCTCCTGTGTCCATTGTAAACAGAAAAGACCAACTGAGTAATGGCCAAGGGTGTAGAGGCCAGAAATTTTGTTATTAGGTCGCGGGATACGACAACAAACCTACCTATTTTTACTATATTGTACAATACACACACACACACACACAATTACTGCTACAACCACCAGCAATGCTATAGGCTCCCTCCTCTCACTCTTTACTACCCTTTGGCAAAAGTGAGAGAAAGGCTGAGGAGAATAAAAAGATAGAGGGGAAGGAAAAGCTCCTGTAGAGAGTAAGTGTGTAACAGAAGGAGGAACTAAGTAACTAAAGGAGGAACAAGCAGAATTATTATATAGAATAGATTGCCCATTTCTCTTTTTAGACCTATAATTTTTTTTTATCCTAATAGTTCCACTATATGATGTCTTATTAATTTAAACAAAAATTTTTTGGGGGAAATTTTAACAGAGTCAAAGAAAATTTTTTTAGATTTATTTCTTCATTCCCTGTCTACCCCTTTTGTCTTTTTTTTCCCTTTCCCCCTACCACTTCTATTCCGGTTTTAATTTTAACTTTTGATTCTTTTATACAGACATAATGTAAAATCTTCTAATATTATTGAGTCATGAATCTCTGTTTCTGCTTTTCCATTTTCTTATGTCTGGCTGACAAATTTAAATAAAAAAAAATGTTTTTGTTTCTAAAACCTGCCCTTTTTTTTTCTTCCCTTTAACTTCCTGGGTATGTTTTTGGCTTTTTTCTGGTACAGAAATTTTTTACCATATCTGAATTAATAAATTTTTGTTTTCGATCGTTGCTGATGAAGAAAGTATTTTCTCACTGAAATGGCCATTCAACGAATGTAAATTTCAGAGTTTTTTGACATACTATATATATATAGCCTACCCAACAACCATTAGGATAATGTAATAAACTGGAAATACCTGACCTTACCATCTATAATGTTCCATTGAACAACATACATAAATAGTTGAGCCATCACACAACACACATGATCTGATTGCATTCAAGTCTGAAACAAATTGTCAACACTTGGTGTTGACTTCAGTGTCCACTTTTTATATTTACATAGGCTCTATTCCTGATATTAAGCACATTTACCCATAAATATAACATGCCATAAAACTATTTTTATCATATATTTTTTATATTCTATCTCCTAAATAATGTTCTTCTTTTTCTCATTCTGTCACAATCAGTAATCTCTTGTGTCTTATTGGTTTTATTGCCAAGCTTGGGGTGAAATATGTAATATATATGGTAAAGTTATTTTATACATTAACAGTTTTAATCATATCCAAAGATCTGATAATAATCAAATTGATGGGGATAAAAAAAACAAAAAAATAAAAAACGATAAAATCAGAAAATTATGGCAGTAAAAAAAAAAAATATTAAAAAAATATAGAAAAAAATGAGATAAAAAGAATGTTAAAAAAAGAATTTAAAGTAAGAATGCAATAATAATGAATTTGTTCCAAAAATAATAAAGAGAAAACAAAATCATAATTGTAGGAGAAATAATGACATTAATGGGGACAATAAAAAACGTAGAAAGAAGAAAAATAGTAATAAAATTTATGGATTATTTTCCTGGACAGTGTTGGTGGGTCAGTTAACAAAAAGAAAACAAAGGAGTCCATATTGGTAAAAAAAAAAAAAAAAAACAGAAGTGCAAGAAGGCAGAATGAGCCATGCAAAGTGAATGCAATTATCGGCACCAATACAACTAACGAGGCACATTCAGAGAAGAAAGGAGAGTTGAAGCAAAAAAAAAAAAAAATAGATACTTATTTCTATTAGGGCTTTAAAAGCAGACATTTTACAAGTATATGAAAATATATATATATATATATATATATAAACAGGGAGGAAAAGGTTGGATAAGAAAAAAAAACAGTGCCCACCAGTGGCAGATAAAAAATATATAACAAGCTAAAAAAGAATAAAAAAAAGCTAAACAGTTATTGATCTTCACTTTTCAGCCAATCAAAGGCAATAAAGACAAAGAGAAATAACCAGTTAGCCGGTTTTTATTGGTCCACCTCTTTACTGTAAGTAGTTTGTTTTTCTTATCCATACTTTCTCCCTGGCTTTTTCATAATCATTTTACTCCAATCAAGGCACTAAAGTCACTAAAATGCAAAATGTTACTGAGTGTGAAAGAACACGAAAAAAAAAAAATCATTATTAAAGAGAGAACAATAAAAGAACAAGAATTAAGAAGTTAGACATTGTGCTAAAGACATTTTTCTGTGTTCTTGAACTCAGAAATCTAAAATATCAATTTTATATATTTTTGTATATAATTATGTACATTTTTAAAAAAAGGTTCGTTTTTAAAGCCCTAATAAAATTTTGTATCCATCCAACCCAGATTTACTGATTTCTTTTAAATTGGTGAATAAGTGACTTTTTCAAGACTTGTAAAGAGTTATAATTAGCATTTGAATTATTAAACAAAATTGTAAAATTCTATAAGAAAAAGTACACAAAAAAATACCCGATAATTGTTAAATATTACTTGAAAATAATAATGATACTATGTGTGCTAAAAAGCTCCTGGCCAAACAAAATGACCATACATGAGAATGATATATTTTTTAAGGACTTTACAGCACCACCTCATAACAACAAAAACTGTAAATGTGATAAGGGAAACAGGATTAACTTAAAGGTACCATTCAGATAACAATAGATAATCTCATTTTATTGAAAACAATATAAAGTTGGGTAGCTGTGTGTGTAAAATACAGAAGAATAAGGAGAATTAGGGAGAAAAAAAAATACAGTCACACAGGTTGTTAGCAATATATTGTACTGTTGAAATACAATAGGCCAATTGGTGGTCACAAATGTTATAAAAAAAAAGGTAAAAGGTAGCAGTGCTTTTTCAATAGCCTGTATTGACAAATCAACAACTAGAAAAGTGAGATTTCCTAGAAAAAAGAAAAACAGTTTATTCCTCCAAAGTCCTTCAGTGAAAATTTTTACTTTATAGAGCATAGGCTGCACTGAGGAATTTCTCTCACTCATTACATTCTCTCCATCACTGCCAAGTAGTTAGTGTAAAAAAAAAAAAAAAGAAGTTTATCACTACCCCTCCACTAAAAAAAATGGAAAAGAAATTTTTCTTCTGATGAAAAGACGGCTGATTTGACTTTCACTAAGAAACAGAGATAAAGTTACTTTGGTCCGAAGACAGTTGTGAAGATCAACACAGTGGCACAATCAATGCAGCCTGCTAAAGAAACAATGACTGTACCTGCCAAACACCAGTTCAAGCCACAGACTTAACCCTATATTATGTCATGACTGTTACAGTTGCTATCATTCTATAGAAGTCTTTTGTTGTTCAAGAAAGACAATGTGTTATCAACATCTATTGATACACAGATAAGATTACAAGTCAGGTATAGTATACTGCTTGTTAGAAGAACAGCAGGCACCTTCCTATACCTTACCATCTACACACCACAAAAACATGCATTGAAAATATTAAACTTTGGCACAAGGTGAGGCACATTTTGTGGCTTCAGAGATTGGCATGAAGATTGTTACAAATCATGGCCTAACTTGTGGCAAGAGAAGCTAGACAATAGATTGGTGAAGTTGTTCCAATAGACTTTCTAGGCTCTTTCTTTTTAGTATTTATCCCTGTGGCCTTTTTTCCTGAGTAAGTGTAGCCACAAGGTGGTAGAGGTTTCAAATTAAAGTTTTCCTTCTCTTATGTAAATAGTTGGTCAAGTTTAATGAGTCCCACTTGTCTAAAAACACTTCTACTGATCTATAAAAACATATTTAGTTATTTGTCAATTGTTGTTGAGCCCTTAGCTGTCAGTGAAGTTGTGAATAAATTTTTGGCGCTCTATGCCCTCGTCAGGTTGATGACTGAACTTCTCGAGTGATAGTTTGCCCTATTTATAGCAAAATTGGTGCTAAAAAAATAAGTTCAAAAATTGTCAAGAGGGGGAGGGGGATTATTTATATTTATTTATTCATATATTATAATAGTTATATATATATAAATATATATATTTTTCCTCCCCGGTGTAGGGGAGAGGATTAAAAAACTTATATTTCATTTTTCGTGGAGGGTGTTGTACATTATTTATGGGGCTGGTGTGGCGAGGAAAATTGAATGTGTGTGTGTGTATTTATACAATATATATTCTTTTATATGTTTTATAAAATCATACATTAACCCATATCCTCTTGGCATCAGTTTAAACTTCTTTTTTTCTTATATATATTTTGCACAATTTGTTTAAAGTTTGTATTATATTAATTTCATATGAAAAGTTGAAAATTTTCACATTCCAAGACTATAATTATAATTTACATATATGGAAAAAGAAAGTGTCAGTTTAAATGAACACCAGGGGGATATAGAGGTAAAATAAGAAATGTTCTGATACATATTAATAAATTATGGAATAATGATTTTAGGTAAAATAGTGAAAAAAAAAAAAAAATCAATGTGTTAGTCATTTTACAAAATTCAACATTAAGAAAAATACTTTTGTTTAGTTCTTGTAACATTTTGAAGTATTTTATGGTTTTAGTAGATTAATACATTATTTATTAAGTTCACTAATTGAATCTCAGTATTAATAAATATTGAAACATTTTATTTTGAACACCTGGAAACTCGTTATAAGTCAGAACACTATATATGACTGGATATTGAAAAGTACTCAGCCTGACCAACTTTACAGAATCTGACCAAATATCAGAATTTTTGGGAGAAGGGGTTTTTTGGTCAGGCTGTGTCAGTTTTATTATCTCAGTCCTTTCGCAAAAGAGAAACAAGAAAGTAAACAGGGGATTTTCAAGGATTCAGTCACTTAAGTGCTAAACGTGATACATACTTTTGATCTATGACTAACTTGGCAGAAGATTTTTCTACAGTAAGTTCCCATTTCTTTCTGTGGTAGACTGGTTGCCAACCAAGGCTATAGGACCCAATCTGTCCTGCTATTCAAGCTATAGCTGGAGGGAGAAGAGATGAATTAATACCTTTCTTAAGAGTATTTGTGCATTAGTGAATGAAACGAATTCAAATGGAATCAAACTTGGCTCTGTGATTTCTCATCCTGAGCTGATATCCATTCAAGGGTTAAACGGATTCAAAATCAGACTTTCAATTCTGAATGAATCTGCTAGGAAATTAAAAAAAAAATGTCTGCAATTGAGATTAAAGCTAGAACCAAGAATAGAGCTTTAATAATTAATCCATACTTACAAAAGAATTCTTAAAACTGCAAGAACTGCAGGCAGCAGACATTGATGTGAATTCTTAAATTTTGTGGCTAAGAAAAATACTTAGGAAATTTTTTATTGAATTTTAGTAATATCTTTTATTCAAATACACAAAAATGTAAAACTATTTTGCGAAAAATTTAAATAGACAATTTTCAAATCATATTTTTTTATTTTAAAGTAACCTTTTTCCTGTGCATTTTTATAAAAATAGAATATATGATATATTTATAATGCCTTGAAAGATAAAAAAAGAATAAAGATGAAGAACAAAGAACATTTTATGGTACATTAGCATTAACTTCTGTATTCTTAAGAATAGCAAGACATTCACTGAACAAGGACTTCAATGCAAGACTGACGTTGGTCTTTCTTAAATTCGTGTAAAGAAAGTTGTATTGGTTTTTGCAACATCAGAATTTATACATCCTATAGAAAAGTTATTTTTTTTTTATATAATTTTTTTTATTAGCTTTTCTTTCATTGCATTTCTGTTACACTGAAGCAAGAAAAGATGAAGGGAAGGCCAATCAAAAATGAATAATGAGAAATGATTTGTCTAAGATATTTAAATAAAATGAAACAAAAATAAGTACAAATTGCTTTTTCTTATTTCCAAAGTTTTAACATTTTTATTAATATATTGAATCTTTTGTTGTAACTATAGATTTACTTTATTCTTTGAACTGAAAACTGATGCTAAGATATTGCATGCTTGGAATGAGAATTTGAAAATAAACAGATTTTTATATTAATCATTATTGAAGATAAAATATATATAAGAAAGATAAATTTAAAGTGTTATTTCTGAAAATGTAAGGCAAACCAAAAAACAATTTAAAACATAATTAATTACTCTAGTCATTTACAAATGACAACTTGAATATATGATTTTATGGATCATTAGTATTTTTATTTTTTTTATAAATTGTTGTGGAAAGATATACCAAGAGTTGCAATTTGGGGTAATAGATACAAGAAGTGCTACTTGAAAACGAATAATTGATATCTCCCTATTAGCAAAGTAATATGAATGTTTTTCAAGGACACAATTGTCATCTTGCCATAATAATTGTAGGACTTAAAATGAATAAAACTGCAATTCTTGCCTATTGAAAAAGCAAACAACTTCTTTATCTTTAGGAAGCAGAATAATGGGTATATCTGAAGATGCAAGAATATTCAGCAACCAAATTCAAGGTTAATTACTTTGAACTTTTTATTTACAACTGACAGATTATATATTTTAGCTCTGTTATATCAAGCCCTGTTTTATGAAACCCAATCACTCACTGTGCTATATATATATATATATATATATTGCGCACATGTTTCATTAAAGAAGACTGACAAGGTATTACAGTTAAAGTTTTATTTAATTTTTCTTGTGTTTGTACAACAGTTTTTTTTTCTGGACAGAATATAAAAATTGTCCAAAAATTCTGCATATCCGAGAACTTTCAGCTATTCTTTTAGCCATTATCAATAATGATGTATTTTCTTTTAATTTATAACTGAGTATGTAATTTTTTTGCTTTTTTTATTATTAGGGCTTCCCTTATTTTTAATCATTTTTTTTTAAAATGTGGATAGAGAACTTTATGATTCTGCCTGATATAAAAATGAATACAGAGCATAGGTTGGTTACAGAATTCCTCCATGTAGAAAGAATTGTACTTGCTAACATTCAGTGATGCTTGCAGCATGCTTATAATGGAGAGCAAACAGTGAATGTGAGCACTGTCAGACAACACGTAATGCTTCAGCATCACTGCTGTGAAAAATCGGGTGCAGATTTTTATGAACGTAGCTTACAGATTCTTGTTGCTTGCAGGTGAAAGTGCATAACCACTAATGTTGACTATGTAAAAATACGAAGTGTTTTGTAGCTGTAAACTTGCTCTATCAAACAGTGTTAGAGTGCACTTGTGATCTGATATAGATTTTGTAGAAATGACTAAGAGGCATTATGCTTAGAGCATCCCTTTGTTTAGATATTTATGTTACTGTTTAAATGTTCTTCTCTGTGTCATGTTTCTACAGGACGTTGAAAATTATGGCTCCACTGTTTCCTTTTCTTTGTTGTTCTTAGTAATTTTTGTCTTTTTGCTATCTCTCCTAATCCCTGTTCTGTCATCCATTTATACAAGCTCGTTAGGTAGGTTAGGCATTGTTTTCCAAAACAAACATCATATACAATAGTGCTATTAATGATTACTTATTTTGTTGAAATCAACACACACTATTTCCTTTTCTAAAGAGAGAAGCAAAATTTTTGGTGAAATAAGACAATAGTTATATGTGAGAAATAGAAAAAACCTAAAACATTGTATCTCAACTTTGGTCCACATGGACCCTCCTGTTTGTTGATGGGTGAGTGACCAGATCAAAAGGAAAGATAAAGGAAATAAAGCCTAAGTGTGAAGAAGATAGTGAATGATAGTCAAAAGAAATAAGAAAAAAAGAAAGCCTAATTATAAAAAAAAAAAGATCATTCAACCAGATCTGAGACTATTGTAGGGAAGGCATTTTTGATAACCTTACATTTACGACTGTAAATTGTTAAGTTTTTCTTCTACTTGATTGCGATAAAACAAAAGCTATATAAATATTTCTTTTATTATTTTAATATGGCGTAAATTATTGTAGAAATTCCATTCTCAATCATACCAATCGTTCAAAAGTAAAATTGCTCTATTGACCACTAAAATTCATTATTTTTTGTGTGTGAACCTCCAGAAATGCTACATAGACCCACTGACCTAGAATTAATAGTCACACATAAAGAGATACCAAAGTATGCTGGGAACCAATTCATGGCATGACCATATGAAAAAGTGATTAGTTTTCAAAAAGAAGACATGAATATTTTTTCAGTCATACAAGCCAATTAATAGGTTTGATTTTTCTGGCACTTGAATGTAAATTCAAGATAAGTAGATATCACATGCTTGAATGTTAGATCAAAGCAGCATCAGTAAAAAAAGAAAAAAACAATGATGATAATTCTAAGAGCCTTTACTGCAAGGTAACTGTTGTATCCTCACTTAAGTGAGTTAATTCCAAAATTTTAGTTAGAAAAATAACTGGGTAAAATGTTTGAAGTCAACGAGACATTTAATATGGAAGAATACAAAAATGGTAAAAGTTCGCTGGTAGATTGAAAATTGTGTCCTGTCAAAATATCAAGTGATATACAGACAATGGTTACTCCTTCTCAAAGAGAGTTCTTCTCAAGGGCAAAAACTCATGTTTCTTTTTGTTCTTATCCTGCTCTCCATAACAGTATTACTTTATTGCTTTATATAAGATAAATTGTATAAAACATAATATTTGCATCTAAAAGATGACACACTGTCCCAAATGAAAAATTTGAATTACTGAAAACGTTCATGTCTATATTATATATATATATAAAAACAATCAGTGTTTTTTTTTTCACATTGCAATTTCAGAAAAGACAAATAATCAGCTCCCATCACACAATGATATTCTTCTATGCATTTTCATTTTTCAGGCCATACTCCCACCCATGAGCATTGTCTTGTTTTCAAAAAGATCGTATTGCAGACTGAAAACTTGATTGAACATTTAATTCATTGGTTTTAGGCTGGGGAGGATATCTGCAAAATGAGTGAAATAGCTTAAACAGTTTGAGACATTGAAGGTTTTCAGGATGTACGGCTAAGGGTTAAACAAACGAAACAAATGGGTCTTCAACTCTCCACAATGTGACAACATCCACAATGACCACAATAAAGAAATCCTAGATTGTTGTGAGGAAAGAGAATAATTTGGCCACTAACCCCTTCTCGATCAGGATTTATTGGAATTTCATCCCACTATAAATAAAGGACTACTGTTTTAGTGAGTTATAATAATACAAGTGTTAAAAAAAAAAAATTCTGAGAAAGAGAAAGCAAGTATTAAAATTACAGAAAATGCTTCAAAGACATTCAGAAATAAATTTAAAGAATGAAAAATTAATCTCCTGTATTTGATAAATTGTGAAGAAGAAAATTTTTTTTTTCTGAAATAATTCATAACGAATGAAAGAATAAATGTGTCAGATCAATTAGGCAGCACATGTACATTCATGCACACACATAAAGGATGGATAAAGAAGATTGTGGCCTGTTATGTCGTTATTTGCTGAATCTTGATCTGAAATTTCACTGTATAATTTTCAAGCCATGTGATAAGCATTCATCACTGAATTATACACATTGGCAAAGAATTATGCTGAAAAATAAATATTTTTTTGAGTAAAATAATCTTCATGAGGCCACATCCTTATTAATTTACCTCTCCCACCACCTTGCCAACAAAACACACACATAATAAAACTGCAACACCCTAAAGAATAACACTGATTTGTGACCTGGGTCACAGTAATGTTAAATATGGGTACTTGAATATTTGCCTATATTTTTGAGATAAAGTATTGTAATTATTTACATTGTTCAGATTTGTCCTCTTCTTGATATGTATATAACAAGATAGAAAATCAGCCTAAATTATAACCGATGAATTAATTTTATCCATTCTCCAATGCTATGGTCAAGTAACATAACCAAAGCTGAAATATGATACATGCACGATACACAGTCTTGCATAGATACATTCAATAGCTACCTCCTACTACCTAGAGTATTGACATACAGACTGTGCTGACAGTGCTGACTGTGGGGTGCCATCAATTACAACTCTTGTTTACCATTATTGTTTGTAGAGGGGCTGTTGAATAGCACCAGATACATTTAGAGTATTGTTCAACTTGTTTCGTTGTCATTTCTGCAACAGGATGGTGATGTGCTATTCTAGCAGTATAATGCCTGCTCACATGATGCCCATACTACCGAGCATGCTCTGAAAGATATTTGGCAAATTTCTTAGCCAGCATGATCTCATTAAACATGTACAGGATATGCTGACTCAGGCCACTTACAAATGTATTGACATTTATATGATTGTATGTATGTAGGAGTACAGGTCTGTGTTAGGGCTGAGGGTGGATCGAAAGTGCATTAATATTAGGGGGAAAGGGTCAGGGTATTGTTGATGGAGCCCTTATTTTGAAAGTTGAGCACTTACTGATCTGTATTTGATCATTTACTTTATATTATCTGTTTGTTTAATTTTGAGTAAATTGAAACATGCACTGAGGGTGTTGCAATTTTATGTGTGTACACACAAAAGCACATATATAGACACGTACATTTCAGTTCAAACAGTTGCTTTTCATCATGCATATGCATTTTTGTTTTCATTTTTTAAATTCACTTATTTTTCTTAATTTTGTTGCTTTCACTTTTTATTTTATAACACAATGCTTAAGTAACTCTTTTGACCCATAGTGTGTGTATATATATATATATATATATATTATATATATATATATATATAGTGTATATTCAGCAGTGTGCATCCTTTTCTTTATTAAGAATACTTGAATATTCATGATGGTAAATGAAAATACTACTTAATAAATAAATACAGCGTCTACTCAAATAGAGGTATCCTCTAAATTAATGTTTTAAATGATAAAATCTTTCAGATTAATAAATAAAAAATTAATTACATCTTTATAGATATATGTGAATTGTCATCTAAATCATGCAAAAATGAAAATAACACTGACATTTCAGTTTTAACATATACTTACTAAAATTACACCAAAATATCTTGAAATGCTAAAGAGTAAATATATTCAATAAAATTGCCATCAGCTTCAATCACAGCCTCCAGATACCTTCAGAATCTCCTGCAACTCTTCTGGATGGGCTCCTTGCTTAAATTGGTGAAAGCTGGCATAATTCTTGACTTCAGTTTATCTTTGGTATTACATGGAGTTTTGTGAGTCTCTTGCTTAACTCTGCTCCACACACAATAATTTATGAGGGCAGTTTACAGTCTGGGGAGTTAGGTGGGCAGATATAAGAAGTGACGTAGTCACAGAAATTGTCCAACACCCATGACTGGTTTCTCCTGCTTGTGTGGTATGGTGCAGAGTCCTGTTGTAAGACACAGGGTCTTCTAGCAGCCACCCTCTTGACCCAGGGCAGGCCTCCATGCTGAGAGAAGATGAATGGAGGCATAATGTTGTCATCAGTCCAAACACCTTCGTAATCAATATTACTCATTCCTCAGATTTATAGCCAAACACTCTGTAATGTTCATATCAAAGCTTCCAGTATGAATGCCAATCAATACAGCATGGTGTTTTTAAATTTCTGGGAGAGTGAATTGTGTCATCATACTCTTTTTCTCTCTCAGATGGGGCTCAACTGACCATGATATACTGTGTAGTCAACAAAATAAAAATAAACAACTCATGTACCCAAATTTAAAAATATAAAATGTCAACAATTTACCCCTGTGTACTGGTCTAATTTTATTATGACCAAAAACTAAGTAATTTGAATTTGAGTTTTGTTTAATGGAGTATCAACCTCTGTGGGTTATTTAATGCCAAAAAAGTAGGGTTTTAATGTATTTTTTTTAATGCTCAGTTATAGTGAGAAGGTTGATTTAGTCAGATTTTTATTTTAGAAACTGAAGATATCTTCTAGTTTTGAATTCAAAATGTATTGATGGTAATAATTTTTTTTCTTCAAAACTGTATTGTTGGTAATATTTTTTTTTCTTTCAAAAATGTATATTTTCTATAAAAGTCTATTTTTATACTTTTATAGTGTTTTGATCCCAGTTTAGGGGTTAACTATTTGCCCATAGCTGAGACCCTAACAGGTGCTACCACCCCAGGTCAGGGTGGACCTGGAAACAAGAGCAATTAAGAGGTAGTCCCATGCTCCTCACAACCTCCCAACCAGAGGCCTTGCTGCCAGATGCAGTTTACTGTCATACCCAGGACCACAAAAACTAAGTAATTAAATAATTATATATATATATATATATATATATATATATATATTTTCTAAACATATGCTATTAAATATAAGAGACAATGAATGTCTATTATGTTTAATCATGAGCCATTCTAAACGTCGTATTTTTGCTTTAATTTCAGTTGAAAATAAAGACAAAAATTCTCCAACATTTGGATAATTATTTATTGGTTTTCTTCTAAGCTTTCGCTCACATGAGCCATCTTCAGAGAGGTAGTTTAAACTGAAATATTATAAAATCCACCATCACCGACGATTTTATTTTGTGTTGACATAAAACTCCGCTTGGCAACGGCAATAGTTACCAAAAATAATAAACGCAGTTCTTAAGTTTGCGATGCGGTTTTATGACGTCACACCGCGGGATAGCGCGAAATGACAACAAAACCATCTAGTCAACATTTCTCTGAAAAACATAAACATGTAGGTAATATCAGACAGATTTTGGTCAACAATACGGTGATCCTTACTCATACACACAGTAAGAGGAACCTGCAGATATTGGAGGCCATGTACATCAAATCAAAACAACCAACACTCAATAAAATCAACTTTAAAACAGGAAATAACATATTACATTGCATTTAACTAGATGGTTTTGTTGTCATTTCGCGCTATCCCGCGGTGTGACGTCATAAAACCGCATCGCAAACTTAAGAACTGCGTTTATTATTTTTGGTAACTATTGCCGTTGCCAAGCGGAGTTTTATGTCAACACAAAATAAAATCGTCGGTGATGGTGGATTTTATAATATTTCAGTTTAAACTACCTCTCTGAAGATGGCTCATGTGAGCCGAAAGCTTAGAAGAAAACCAATAAATAATTATCCAAATGTTGGAGAATTTTTGTCTTTATTTTCAACTGAAATTAAAGCAAAAATACGACGTTTAGAACGGCTCATGATTAAACATAATAGACATTCATTGTCTCTTATATTTAATAGCATATGTTTAGAAAATTACTTGCTGCCTCGATATACTAAATATATATATATATATATATATATATTGTTTGTGTTTATATAAAAGGACAAATAAATTTATATTGAGAAAGAAAAGAAAGCTTATTTTGTTCAATCCTTAATAAAGAAAACATTATTCTGGTTTGTTTTACAGCATATCAACCTCCATGCGCTATTCAAGGATGACAGGATTTTTAGGATATGTTCGTATTAATAGAATATGTATTCTTTGTAAGAAATCAGTTTGTAGATCAGGTTTCATTGATATATTTTAATAAAGAGGGTTTTGTTGGCAGTTAAATGCATTGATAATATTTTTCTTCAAAAATGTATTACAAGTAATATGTTGTTTTTTTTTTTTTTTTAAATATATTGCTGATATTTTAACTATAGAAATCTATTTTATATTTTCAGTGTTTTGCCCCCAGTTTTGGGGTTAACTATTTGCCAATAGCTGGGATGGCTGATACCACCTCAAGTTAGGGTGAACCTGGGAACAACAGCAATCAAAAGGTGGTTCCATGCTCCTCAAAAACCCCTGATCAGAGGCCTTGCTGCCGGATGCAGTTTATCATCATACCCAGGATGTAATATATGGGAAGATTTCTAATTTTATAAGATCAATGATAGCTAATAAAAACAATTTATTCTTTAAGAGTTTGAAAATTTATTAAGCTTCAATTTTTTATTTTCTGTTAGCAATATTAGATTATAAACTGAGACATTCAAAATATAGAGCGAAGAATAACATGTGCACATTTTGCAGCATTCTGCATATTGCCTATGACACATACACATGCATCCATTTCATAATTTTATGCAAGGTAATATAAATATCTGCAGTACTGTAACTAGTCTCAGCGTTAATTTTTTTATCTTGATTTGTACAGATACATTTTATTAAAAAAACTTTAATGACTCACAAATATATCACATGATATTAAAGAGACAAACTAAAGAAACTAAGCCAGTGTCAAGGACAAACTGTGGTGCATTTTATATCATAATCAAGTTAATTTTAGTTACTAAAATAAAGCATAGGTAGTACTGTTTATACTAGTGTTATAGTGAAACACCTATTCCTCAGATAATGGACTCTCCCTCCTATATTAATAAGAGTTAAAAGGAAGTTAACTCAAGAAGTTCTTGAGAAGTTTTTGACTTTCTTTGACTGATTTCTAGTCGTGTGTGACTGCTTCCGATTTGTGTTTGTCTATTTTTGCCCCCCTTGTTTGGAGATTTGCGTTTATTTAAAAAAAAAAAAACAGACTTGGACTGAATAGCTAAGTTTACATTTCATTTTTCTTGTTTTTCCTTTTTTTCTCTTTTCCGTATTTTCATATTTTTTATTTCAGTTTTTACCTGGTTTTTCTTTCTCTGCCATATTTGTTTGGTTTAACATTTTTCTTTAATTTTTGTTTTATTTTCAGCATCAGTTTTTCTTGAATGCCTTATTTTATTTACACCTTTTAACTAGTATCTTGCATTATTATTATTTTTGCTGCAGTGACTTTATACTGTTCATAACTGTTTGTTTTTTCCTCGTAATTTTTTAGCCCCTCCCCCTATTTCTTTACGTGAGTAGCCGTTTGGGCGACTCGCTGTATTTTGTTTATTGTTTTTCTTTTTACTTTATTTTTTTATTTTATTTCTGTATTGTAATTGTAATTTTATACAAGTGTCCACCAGTTTGTAATGTTGTTTTCAGTTTAATTATTTTTTGAGTTTAAATTCTTTTTGGTCGTTAAAGGCCTTTGTTGTTTATTTATTTTCTTTCTTTAAATTTTTGTAATTTTCCTGTTTTCTGCCGTCTTTGGCTGATACTTCTGCCGTTGAACGTTATTTTATTTTGAATTTTATTTTTTTTACTGTTAAAGGCTAGATATTCATTGCATAGTTTGTAAATATTTTTTTTTTTTTACCGTCTCCGGCCAATACCTTTATAAGTTTGTGCCGTTGAAGGCTAATTTTTAAATTTCCTTGGCCGTTCTTGGCTTATTTCTGAATTGGTTATTTCAAACCTGAAAACTTTGTTTTCTGAAACTTGTATTTGTTAAACCGTTTTTCTGCAGTTTATTTTTGTAACCTTTCGAGGTATTTTGTTTATTTTGTATGTGCATTCTTTCATTTTCCCTCCCCTCCCCCTACTGCTAATATTTCGAGGAGAATAATAGTGCTGGTCGTTTTCAAGATTCATAATGGCCGACACAAGTTGGTCTGTGAAAAAAAAACTTTCTTTTGACCCTCCTTGGAAGGGTCCACCAGACAAAAATTTAGAAACATACCCTCCATTGAATAATGATAAAAATCAACAAGACCAGAGTAAAAAAGAAAATGAACCCAAAAGTAAGGTGGCCGAGAGTAGCCAGAAATCAACAAAATGTATGGAAGACATGAATATCAATAAAGACAAAAGTGATAAAAAAGCTGACTCCGGGGAATTGCCCTGTGGCTGGACGTCCCCTCCGAAAGTTAAGATCAATTTGACGGAGTTCTTGGAAAGGGCCAAAAGCTACGCACACCTTGTGAAAGAAGGTGGGCTTTTGGAAGACACCCAAGAATTAAGAAAAATTGAAAAAAGAATTGTGTCAGTCTTTGTGGTGGACAAGCGTTCGTGCAAAATTTGTCGCTCCACAAAAGACACAGTGTTGAAAGCACTGCAGTCCTTGGGGGTAAAGCCCTTAAGAATAGTAAAAGGTGCGGGCTTCTTCATGTGGGACGTGCTGCTGCCCACGCAAGAAGATTGCCTTGAGATAGTCACAAAAGATCACATCACTAAAGACCTGATCATCAGAACCGAATACCAAGGCAAGCGTAGGACCAACGTAGCAGTTTTTGAGGTCTCTCCTCAGGTCATTGGGGAGCATTTAAGTGCTTATTTTTCCCAGTTCGGCCGGATTGTGGATGTCTCCTGTGATGACCTGACTGGGGGATGGTCTTTCGACATTATGATAGATCGTGAAGCCTTCCTGACCATCCCCAACTGTCTTGACGTAGGGGGCCTAAGCCTGCTGGTAATTGTTTCCGGTCGTAAACCGAAATGCTGGAGGTGTGGAGAGACTGGTCACCTCTCCTCCTCCTGCCCAGAGAAGAAGGCCTCTGGAAGCCAGGCCCCAGACGACCAAAATACCCCTCTGGCCGCTTCTACGTCAAAATCCGTCTCGCCTGTAGTGGGCATGCCAGCAACCAGGACCGGTGTGGTAATACCCCCGGTTGGGACAAAACATCTTCCCCCATTCCCTGAAAAACCTTCGACTACTACAGGTGTAGCTAAGGAGAAGGAAAAAGGGGAATGGCAGGTTGTTGGCAGGACCAGAGGGAAGAGTCAAGCAGCGGGACCTCTGTTTCCAGAAGCCTCCAGGACTAAAGGCACATACAGACCCACTCCCTCCACCAGCAAGAAGGGTGACACCTCGGAGTGGTCAACGCCATCTTTGGAAGAGATGAAAAAAGCTTTTGATCCTGGATATGAGGGTATGAAGCAATTGGAAAGACTTAAAAAAGAACTGGCAAAAAACCCAATTCGACCTGCTGTCTCTGCCCCGTCATCTAGTAAAAAAAATAGCCCCCAAAAATCCCACTCCTCTCTGCCCACTCCAAGAAAATCTGCCCCTCTCAGTAGAGACCCCAGCCCATTTAGAATTCCTTCACATCCTACACCCAGTCCTTCCCCCAAGAAACAATTGCCACCTCCATTCAAGCGTCAAAGAAGCCCCACCGCTGAGGATAGAGATCCCAGAAAGAAAGCATCTAAAGCCCCCTACTTGAAGGGAAAGGAAGTGCGCACCATCTGTAAGGAGCAAGCCGAAAGAGCCCAAAGCTTTGGGAATAGAATAAAAAAACTAAAAAGCCTCCTGGCAATGAAGAAGTGTGGGGACAAAAATATCGAAGTCCCCACAAATTTCCCCAATGCTCAAAGTTTATTAACAGTGATTAGAACAGGGGCCGGAGCCAGAAAAGTCTGGGACATGATCATTGAAGCAGAGAAAACTTTTAAAATGTCACTACCTATCGCTATTGTGGAAGGCGAAGAAATTGAAAACTTAAAAAAATTTTGTGTTGGACGGGTCCCTATTTTTGTTCATCCCACACTTTATAGGACTCTAAAACTAATCTTTGCCTGGGATGTTGGTGGCGTCTCCTCTGATGACTTTCCCTTCCTCGAGGCGTCTGAAGCAGCTAGGTGCGAAGGGCCCATAACAGAGTCGGAAATCTGGGATGCGCTGAAATTGGTTGGCCGGGACAAAATTCCAGGATTGGATGGTCTTCCCTATGAACTGTACTTGAGGCAGTCGTCCATTTTTGTTCCTCTGCGGGCACTCGTTCGTAACAACTGGATGGAGCAGGGGTCTATACCTCGACGCTTCACCAGGGGTGTAATCAAGTTGCTTCGCAAGAGCAAGGGCGGTGGGGGTGGCATAGATAATTATCGGCCTTTAACGATGTTAAATACTGACTTAAAGATTTTTGCCAAGGTCTTGGCCCGCCGTTTGCAGGCTGTCCTCCCTAGTCTGATTGGCCCCGAGCAGACTTGTGCTGTGAAGGGCAGGACTATTCAGGAAAAACCTTCATTTGGTACACCTGATCATCGAAAAACCGACACTGAAGCAGCGCTGATCAATATGGATCAGTCCAGGGCATTTGATAGGGTTGACCATCGCTTCTTGGAGTCTGTCCTTTCCGCCGCCGGTTTCGGGCCATACTTTCGCTCCTAGATCCGACTGCTGTATGAGTCCCCCGGTGCGCTGGTGGAAGTGAATGGGGTAAGATCGAAGCCTTTCACATTATCTCGCTCCATTCGTCAAGGGTGTCCACTTTTGCCTTTGCTGTACGTTCTTGCGTTGGAGCCATTCCTTCGCAAGTTAAAGACGAATCTGGTCCTTCGCGGAATTTCCGTACCTGGTGCTACCACCTCGGCCAGGTACTCCGCCTATGCTGACGATGTTTCGGTTTTTGTGTTGAGCAAAGCCGAGATTGACGAAGTTAGCAAAGAAATCAGATGCTTTGAGACGGTGACAGGGGCCAAGATCAATCGCAATAAGTATGTTGGCTTGCAATTGGGTGTGTGGAAGGGAGTTTCTCTTCCCGGACCTTTCCTCTGGACGGACGGCCGATCAAGATTCTCGGCGTCTTCTTCGGTCCTGATCTCCAGTTGGAAATGAATTGGTCGGAGGTTCGAGAGAAGGCCGAGTGTGCAGTTCGTCTGTGGACTCGGAGGAAGCTCTCCTTAAAGGGGAGGGCGGAAGTATGTGCCTCGCACATCTACCCAATTCTCCTTTACCGATACTTCCTCTCCCGTGTGCCATTCATTTGGGCTGAATTCAGCTCTTGGTCTCCTTCCTTTGGGGAGAAGGCAAGGATACCAAGGTGCGTCACGAGATCTGTTGCCTTCATCCGTCTGAGGGCGGTCTGGGCATGCCTAGCGTTGAGATTCGTCAACACACGCTTCGCATTAGATTCCTGGATCGAATGTGTATGCTGGCAGATGAGAACAGCGCCCTCGTTAAAGAGGACGTCCATAAAAACTTTCCATCCTTGAGAAGTGTGCATTTGTCGGAGGAGGAGGCCGGCCGTACTCCTTGTGGCGAGTGCTCCTTCTATAAAGAATGTCGTTTCGCTCTCCAGTTTCTCTTGCGGGATAAGGATGGCCTCTCCAACACCCAAGCGTTGTCTCTTAGGGCATTACATCGAGTGTTAGGGGGGGCCGTTCAAGATGAACTCATAGGCGAGCTCGAGCTTACGAAGCAGGAGGCTTGCTCCATATGGCCTTGGGTGCCTGGGTTGAAATGTCTCACTAACGATGAGGCATCACTCACCTGGCTGATGATCCGAAAGGCTCACTGGGTAGGCAAGAGGCTTCATGCAGTGGGCCTAACTCCGAAATCAACCTGCGTGCGTTGTGGGCTGTCGGCGGAAACTGTCGATCATGCCTTCTTCCACTGCAGTATTGTTGCTCTGTTGTGTAAGTTTCTTGAAGATCTCATGGCTCGTATGCTGCGTGGAAAGTTCTTTGTCCTTGAGGCTAGTTCTGTTTGTAGCAATGTCGTACCTCCGTTATCTAGGGCTGAGCACTATGTGCTCTTTTGCTTACTAGGTGTTATGCGAGTCGTGATTTGGATGACGCGACAGAAGGAATTCTATGGGGATGAGAAGTTTACCTCTTCCCCACTGATCTTGTTCTTTAAGCATCAGCTTAAAGTCAAGATCAGGACGGAAAGGAAACGACTCACTCCATCTGAATTTGGCAAAAGGTGGGTGAGTCTTGCATATTTCTGTCGAGTGAAAGGTGCTGACCTGGAGTGGTTGTTTGATGCTGGTTAGGCATCAGGATATTGGGTGTGCTGGGCAGAACATGTGCATCCCTTCCCAGTTAGGTTAGAATAGGAAGTTTTTGATTTTCTGTTTTTCGTTTTAAAGTTAACTTAGCTAGGTTATGATTGCTCATTGACCCCCTTTTCTTTTTTGTCCCCTGTTTTCCTTTAGTTTAATCCCCCAGCACTTCCCACTTTAGGTGTTCAACAATGTTAGTTCTCCGGTGGATGCGTGGCGTCTTTCGTTATTTTTCAAGTTTGCTTTTCGTTTTTGTTATGGTGTTTAAATGTGTGAGTGATTGCTGATTGGATAAGTGGTATTATTATATTTCTAAAGCCACGCATTATATTTCGTCCAGGGAACTGATTTTGCTGTCACAATATTAGAGTAGTGGGGGGCTTTTATTACTAATATGATTTTGTTTAGTTTCTTGTATATATTGTATTTCATTGTAAATAGACATTGGGTAATTTTTAATGTTGTTATTTTCTGCCCATACCCTCCACTGAAAATTGTACATATGGGAGTTAAGTAGGACTACATAGAGCAGCTGAGGTATTATGGTGGACGTAGTAAGAATGGTAAGTAAAAATGTGGTATTATGGTAAAAGGTTTATTGTAAGTGTGTCAGGGTCAACGAAAGTGAATAGCTAAGTTAAACTAAGACAGATGATGACCAGCCTTCCCCATCCCCTAATTCGGCCTCGTGCCACATTTGTACATTTGTACAATAAATAATAAAGTTCTTGAGAAGATTTTTGACGTGTGTTGTCATTTCAGACTTCTCCGACCTTGTTTTGACAAGGTTTGAACTTTTTGTTGGAATTTATTTTATAACCCATTTGAACTAAATTTCTTTTACAGAAAAGACCCTTCTTTGGTTTAGATAAGTTTATTTTTACTTATCTTTTTGTTTTCTTGCTTTGTTCTTTTTCTTTTATTTTCTAGCTTTTTGTATTTTAGTTTCATATTTTTTGGCAGCCATATTTGTATTTTGTTTAGGTCGGCCATCTTGAATTAATTTTTTGTTTCTCTTTTTTTCAGTATCCGTTTGGCTTTAAGTGCCATATTTATTTTTGTTTAAAAACTTTTCTTTTAATAGTAACTTTCATTTGAATTTTTGACCAAACAACTGTTTAATTAACTTTTTTTTCCACGTTTCTTTTTTGACTCCTCCCCATATTTCATTTATGAAGGTAGCCTTAGTGACTCTTCACTTTTAGTTTGATTTATTTTTCGTATTTGTTTTCTTTGTGTAGTTTGTCTTATTTTTGTTGTACAAATTTATTTTGTTGATTCTTTTTTTTTGTAAACTTTATTTAATCCCATCAAAGTTTATTTTTAACCCCTCCTCCTATTTTTTTTAACAAGAGTAGCCTTTTTAGGCAACTCCTTTTTTTCTGTTTGTTTTATTTCTTTTTTAGTCTTATTGTAACTTGTAAAAGTTTATTCATTGTTCACGTTTGTTTTCTTTTATTTTGGTAAACCTCTCTTTTTGCCGTTTTAAAGCAAGTTTTTAGTTTGTTTTCGTAGTTTATTTTTTAAAGTTTATTTTTGGCCGCTAAAGGATAGTGTTTTGCCGTTATTGGCTAATCTTATTTTGTATATTTTTTTAAAATCTTCGGGGTTTGTTGTTTTTATTTTAAAACCGTTTTCTTGTCTTTATTGTTGCTTGTTTATTTTGTGTTTTTATTTATTTGTTTTCTTTATATTTTCCATTTTTATTCCCGTCTTTTCCCACCCCTCCATATAAGTTTAATTTAGATTGGTGAAAAAAAAGACAATTAGTATTGCATGGAGTTTTAAAACTTTAAAATGACCGACAAAAGTCGGTCAATAAAGAAAAAATTAAGTTTTGACCCCACCTTGGAAGGGTCCTCCAGAAAAAACCGATGAGGCATTTCCCCCTCTTCCGGGAGAAGAGCAAGAAGTAAAGGTAAAAGAAAAGGACAAAGAAAATGCGGCGAAAGCAACAATGGCCAAGAATGGTCACAAACATGTTAAAGAACCAGAAAAGGAAAAAAATGAACAATGACAAGACAACGAAAGATGCTGAGGCCGGGGAATCGCCCTGTGGCTGGAAGTCCCCACCAAAATGCAAGATCAATCTGACGGAGTTCTTGGAGAGAACTAAGAGCTACGCACACCTTGTAGTAGAAGGTGGGCTCTTGGAAGATCCCCAAGAATTAAAGAAGATTGAAAAAAGAATAGTGTCAGTCTTCGTGGTGGACAAGTGTACACACAAAATTTGTCGCTGCACGAAAGACACAGTGATAAGCCCTTAAGAATAGTTAAAGGTGCGGGCTTCTTCATGTGAGACTGACTGCTACCCACGCCAGATGACTGCTTAAAAATGGTTACGCAGGATCAGATCACAAAGGATCATATTATAAGAACCGAGTACGATGGCAAGAGAAGGACCAAGGTAGCAGTATATGAGGTTCCTCCTCAGGTCATCTGGGAGCATCTTGCTGCGTACTTTTCGCAGTTCGGCAAAATTTTAGATGCCTCCTGCGATGACCTGACTGAGGGATGGTCTTTCGAAATAATGATCAACCGCCATGCCTTCCTGACCATCCCCAACTGTCTTGACGTAGGGGGCCTGAGCTTGCCGGTGATCGTGTCCGGCCGAAAGCCAAAATGCTGGAGGTGTGGAGAGACTGGTCACCTCTCCTCCTCCTGCCTAGAGAAGAAGGCCTCTGGAAGCCAGGCTCCGGTAGACCAAAATCCCCCTCTGGCCGCTTCTGTAACATCTGTCTCGCCTGTAGTGGGAATGCCAATACCCAGGACCGGTGTGGTAGTTCCCCCGGTTGGGAACAAAAAAGTTCCCTCACACCCCGAAAAACCATCGCCAGCTGCAAGTGCAGCCACGGAAAAGGAAAAGGGGAGTGGCTGGTTGTTGGCAGGGCCAGGGGGAAACGCCAAGCAGTGGAACCTCGGTCCCCGGAAACCTCTAAGACTAAAGGCACTAACAGCCCCTTCTCCCACCATCAGCAAAAAGGGCGATGCCTCGGCCTGGTCGGCTCCAAAACTGGAAGAGCTGAGAAAGGCTTATGATCCAGGCTATGAGAAAATGAAAAAAATTCAAGAGCTGAAAAAGTAACTGGAAAAACGGCCATTTCGCCCTTCAGAAGATCTAAAACAACAACTTAAAAATCGTCCGACTCGCCCCTCGACCTCTGCCCCATCCTCCCCTCAAAAGAAAAAATCCAATGACAACAAAAAAAGTTCACTCATCCCAACCCACTCCCTGGAAACCGTCCCCTCAAAGTCGAGACCCCAGCCCAATCATAAACTATTTCAAAGTTTCTCCTTGCCTCTCTCCCCCAAAACAGATGCCGCCTCCATCAAAAAGGCAACGGAGCCCTTCAGCTGAGAACAAGGAGGCACGCAAGAAACCAGCCAAAGTGCCTTACAGGCAAGGGGAGGATATCTGTCGTATTTCCCCAGCCCAGGCTGAAAGAGCCAAGAGTTTCGGAAATCGGATCAAGCAGCTCAAGGCGCTCTTGGCCATGAAGAAGTGCGGCGATAAAGATGTGGAAGTGCCTCAAAATTTCCCAAGTGCACAAAGGCTACTAACAGTCATCTGCACTGGGCTGGGGGCGCGGCAGACTTGGGGCATGGTCGAGGAGGCCGCTAAAGCAATTCCAATGACACCACTTATCATATCCACAAAATTTGAAAGGATCAGAAATTTGGAAAAGTTCTGTTCAGGACAGGTCTCGATTTTCGTTCATCTCTCCCTCTATAGGGCTCTGAAATTAACCTTTCCCTGGGATGTTGGCGGTGTCTCCTCTGACGGCACTATCAAGAATGACATGGGCCATGAGTCAATGGGAGAGGCTGTCGGCATCCTATCCCCGTCCATGTTCTGTCCAGGACCCCAACCCTAATTACATATCACAATGGCTCTATGGTTAGCAAGTTTGAATGCCCGGGGGCTGAGGTCAGAATCTCAGAGGGAGAGACTCCTTCATGATCTCTAGCGCCTTGGGGTGGATGTTTGCTGTTTGCAGGAGACCCGGTTTTTAGCTGGCAACTATGAGGGCATACTGTCTAGGGATTACGATCTCTATTCAGCATGTTTTGATGGTCGTTCTAGAAGTGTTTCCTGGCTAGTGAGCAAGTCTTTGGGTGTGGTGTGTGCGCTTGTCTTCGCGGATCCAGCAGGCAGGATTTGTGTGCTGGATATTACCATAAAGGAGAAGTCTTTTCGGCTCACTGGGGTTTATGTGCCCAATGACCATGCGGAGCGTCCTGCTTTGTTTCGGCGGCTCGAGTCGTTCTTTGGAACATCGAGGCGGGTAATTTTAGCGGGGGATTGGAATGCCGTCCTTTACCCTGAGAAAGATCGTATAGGAGAAAGATCGGGTACTAACAACCCGGATGTGAAACCATTTTGGGAATTTATCGACAAGAATGATCTTGTCGATAAATGCCGAAATGAACACCTCTGGGAGGTAGTGTGGACTTGGACTAATAGGGGCAGCTCGGATTCGAAGGTATGCGCAAGCTACCTCGACCAAGTCCTAGTTAGGAGAGTCGACGTAGGGCTCTTAGGTTGTCCAAGTTTCCATTCGATAGTTTACACGGATCATAGGCTTGTCCGGGTTCGTGTAAACTTAGATAAGCCTAAGGTTAAGTTGGCTGGATACTGGAAATTGAACGCGTCATTATTTGATAGCCAAGATTTCCAGGAACATCTGTTACTAACACTAAAGCGGGAATTGACGGGGGCTGTGGTTGGGAATAAGTGGTGGGATTCACTTCAATCCAAAATTAGGTCGTTCGCTGCCAACTATAGTCATCGGCTCAACTTAGCTAATTTAGCGGCACAAATGGCAATAGAGAAAAAAGTTGATCGGGCTGTTAAATCCCGTAATAGTGGGGACGTAGCCTTAGCTAGGGCCGAGCTGGCCTCCTTGCTTATCAAGAAGGATCAAGCTCTGGTAGTTAGGGCTAGGTTAAAAAGAATGTCTTCTGAGGCAACGAATATGGCCGCAGAATTGCGTGCAGATGAAGCTAGGCAAGCAGTCAATCGGCATATCAAGGACATCACATTGCCGGATGGGCGTACTGTGACCACAGATGTGGGTATATGTGGGGCTTTTCGGGATTACTTCCGGGATCTTTTCACCAGGGAGTCCGGTCTGAGCTCTGCTCAGTTCGACACCTATTTGGCTTACTTTCCCCACCTTGAGGCGGCTGAAGCAGCTAGGTGCGAGGGGCCCATAACAGGGTAGGAAATCTGGGATGCGCTGAAACTGGTTGGCCGGGATTGGATAGTCTTCCCTACGAAATGTACTTGATGACAACTGGAAGGAGCAGGGCTCTATACCGCGACGCTTCACCAGAAGAACAAGGGCGGTGGGGGTGGCATAGATAATTATTGGCCTTTAACGATGTTAAATACAAGGTCTTGGCCCGATGTTTGCAGGCCGTCCTCCCTAGTCTGATTGGCCCCAAGCAGACTTATGCTGTGGAGGGCAGGACTATTCAGGACCTTCATTTGTTACGCCTGATCATCGAGAAAATCAAGTGAAGCCACGCTGATCAATTTGGATCAGTCCAAGGTATTCGATAGGGTTGACCATCGGTTTTTGGAGTCTGTCCTTTCCGCCGCCGGCTTTGGACTGTACTTTTGCTCCTGGATCCGACTGCTGTATGAGTCCCCCGGTGTGCTGGTGGAAGTGAATGGGGTAAGATTGAAGCCTTTCACATTATCTCGCTCCATTTGTCAAGGTTGTCCAGTTTCGCCTTTGCTTTATGTTCTTGCATTGGAGCCTTTCCTTTGCAAGTTAAAGGCGAATCCGGTCCTTTGCGGAATTTCCATACCTGGTGCTACCACCTCAACCAGGTACTCCGCCTATGATGATGACATTTTGGTTTTTGTGTCGAGCAAAGCCGAGATTGACGAAGTTAGCAAAGAAATCAGATGCTTTGAGACGGTGACAGGGGCCAAGATCAATCGCAATAAGTATGTTGGGCTTTTGATTGGGTGCGTGGAAGGGAGTTTCTTTTCCCAGACCTTTCCTCTGGACAGACGGGCCAATCAAGATTCTCGGTGTCTGGTTCGGTCCTGATCTCCAGTTGGAAATGAATTGATCGGAGGTTCGAGTAAAAGCCGAGGAAGCTTTCCTTAAAGGGGAGGGCGGAAGTATGTGCCTCGCACATCTACCCGATTCTCCTTTACCGACACTCGGTACTTCCTCTCCCGTGCGCCATTTGTTTGGGTTTAATACAGCTCTTGTTCTCCTTCTTTGACAAGGCTCCCAAGGTGCATCGCAAGATCTGTTGCCTTCATCCTTCTGAGGGCGGTCTGGGCATGCCTAGCATTGAGATTCGTCAACACACGTTTCACATTAGTCCTGGATCGAATGTGTATGCTGGCGGATGAGAACGGCACCCTCGTTAAAGAGGACGTCCATAAAAAACTTTCCATCCTTGAGAAGTGTGCATTTGTCGGAGGAGGAGGCCGGCCGTACTCCTTGTGGCGAGTGCTCCTTCTATAAAGAATGTCGTTTCGCTCTCCAGTTTCTCTTGCGGGATAAGGATGGCCTCTCCAACGCCCAAGCGTTGTCTCTTAGGGCATTATATCGGGTGTTAGTTAGGGGGGCTGTTCAAGATGAACTGATAGGCGAGCTCGAGCTTACGAAGCAGGAGGCTCGCTCCATATGGCCTTGGGCGCTCAGGTTGAAATGTCTCACTAACAATGAGGCATCACTCGCCTGGCTGATGATTCGAAAGGCCCTCTGGGTAGGCAAGAAGCTTCATGCAGCGGGCCTAACACCGAAATCAACATGCGTGCGTTGTGGGCTGTCGGCGGAAACTGTCGATCATGCCTTCTTCCACTGCAGTGTTGTTGCTCCGTTGTGTAAGTTTCTTGAAGATCTCATGGCTCGTATGCTGCATGGAAAGTTCTTTGTCCTTGAGGCTAGTTCTGTTTGTAGCAATGTCATACCTCCATTATCTAGGGCTGAGCACTATGTGCTCTTTTGCTTACTAGGTGTTATGTGAGTCGTGATTTGGACGACGCGACAGAAGGAATTCTATGGTGATGAGAAGTTTACCTTTTCCCCACTGATCTTGTTCTTTAAGCATCAGCTTAAAGTCAAGATCAGGACAAAAAGGAAAGAATTTGGCAAAAGGTGAGTGAGTCTTGCGCATTTCTGTTGAGTGAAAGATGCTGACCTAGAGTGGTTGTTTGATGCTGGTTAGGCATCAGTTTGGATGTCTT
This sequence comes from Ascarosepion bandense, assembly GCA_037127315.1. Taxonomy (NCBI): domain Eukaryota; kingdom Metazoa; phylum Mollusca; class Cephalopoda; order Sepiida; family Sepiidae; genus Ascarosepion; species Ascarosepion bandense. The sequence continues at coordinate 812,507 of JBBBDQ010000262.1, forward strand.
GGGAAGAACATGTGCACCCCTTCCCTGTTAGGTTAGAATAAGAGTTTTTTGATTTTCTGTTTTTCATTTTAAAGTTAAACTTAGCTAGGTTATGTATGCTCATTCGCACCCTTTTCTTTTTGTCCCCATGTTTCTTTTAGTTTAATCCCCTATCCCTTTCCTGCTTTAGGTGTTCAGGAATGTTAGTTCTCTGGCAGATGCATGCGTCTTTCGTTTTTTCAAGTGTGCTTTTCATTTTTGTTATGGTGTTTATGTCTGTGAGTAATTGTGTGAGTGCTTGCTGATCGGATAAGTGGTAGTTATTATATTCTTAAAGCCGCGCATTATTTTTTCGTTCGGGAAACTGACCTTTCTGTCACATTTTTAGAGTAGTGGGGGATTTTTAATACTAATATGATTTATTTAGTTTCTTGTAAATATTGTATTTCATTGTATAAAATCATTGAGGAATTTTAAATGTTGTTATCTTTTTCCCATGCCCTCCACTGAAAATTGTACATATGGGAGTTAAGTAGGACTACATAGAGCACTTGAGGTATTATGGTAAGAATGGTAAGTAAAAATGTGGTATTATGGTGTAAGGTTTATTGTAAGTGTGTCAGGGTCGACAAAAGTGAATAGCTAAGTTAAATTAGGACAGAGGATGACCAGCCTTCTCCATCCCCATTTTAGGCCTCGTACCTCATTTGTATATACGTACAATAAATATTAAAGTTCTTGGGAAGTTCATAGGATTTCTTGAGAGTTCTATTGGAGTTCAGTAGAACTAGTAGGCAGTTGATATTAGTTGGCAGTTAGCTGCATACTAAGGAGTCAGCTTTTAATGGAAGATTACCAAGTTCCTAACATTTTGGGTGCATTAAGTCGATTAGCAACCCACATAGCACGATTATAACCGTCAGTGCGAAAACTACTCTGCAACAATTAGTAACTCACCAAAGAATAGATTGCATTATGTGAGAGCATAAGTATTCAAGGTAGTTGGGAATTTGTTTTATCTACAAAATTAATCTTGCATGTGGCATAGTGGTTATTGACAGAGTAGGATTGGTAAGCTGAATTCAAATTCTAGCTGACCCTTATGCACAATTACCCTTGGAAAGGTATGAATCCATCTCTTCTCCCTCCAGCTAGAGGTTAGATAGCAGGGAAGAATGAGCTCTCTAGCTTTGGTTGGCAGTCAATCTAGGAGAAGGACAACTCTGAATTCAAAACCAGTTGGACATGGGGGCGAGCAACTCCACCTCCTGAAAACATACCTGCTATGGAAAACACAGCAGCAAAACAGTGTGGTAATGCCTTATACTCCACAGGGGGAACATCTGAAGGGCAATTGAGTGACTGAATCTCATATAGTAATTTCTAATGTTTGAGTTTTGTTTAATGGCATAACAACCTCAGTGGGTTATTTAATGCCAAAAAAATGTAGCGTTTTAAGGTATTTTTTTTTAATGTTCAGTTATAGTGAGTAGGTTGATTTAGTCTGATTTTGATAAAAAAAAATTTTATTTTTAGAAAACTGAAGATACCTTCTAGTTTTGTATTCAAAAATGTTTTGTTGGTAATCATTTTTTATCTTCAAAAATGTTTTATGGCAATATTTTTTTCTTTCAAAAAGGTGTATTTTTCTATAAAAGTCTTTTTTTATGTATATAATTATCAAAGTATCAAAGTTATCAAAGTCTCTTTTTATAGTTTCATAGTGTTTTGACCCCAGTTTGGGGGTTAACTATTTACCCATAGCTGGGACCCTAACAGGTGCTACCACTCCGGGTCAGGGTGGACCTGGGAACAACAGCAATTAAGAGGTGGTTCCATGCTCCTCACAACCTCTCAATCAGAAGCCTTGCTGCCGGATGTAGTTTATTGTCATACCCAGGACCATTCTAATGTTAATACTAACCCAAAACACAGATGGTATTATGCAAAGTTTCAAATACTTAAGGCAGCAGTGAACATTAAGTAGATTAAATTAAACTTTAAATTTATTCTGAGCTGTATATTTAATTAATTTTAACGTACAATTAATCAACATACAATGATGATCATTAATGTAGTTAAGAATCTAGTATTTAAGTTATGAACTAACAAGTAATAGTATAGTGTATGCCAGGGATTTGAGAGGAACACATCTTTCATTGGCCATAAATGAAAGCTGACTTAATGTGATGTTAGTTAACATGTGCCAAATTCTAACTTTTATATTTTCCCTTTCAGACATATCAAAAGCATTAATATAGCAGTTTAAGAAATAAAAAAAAGGCATGTTGTATGCATGGCCTTTAGCCATTTAACCACAGTGTCTTCGAGATAGTGAATTCCTTGAATGTGGCAAGATGAAAAAAAAACAAAAAAAAACATGTTTATGTGGATATATTCATAGTGATGCACTAAGTTCACATCAGCTGGGGTGTTGCAAATGAGGAGGGATAATTTTACAACCAACAGCTAAAACTAATGGTTAACATTTTGAAAAATACCAAGAAAACTGAAAAATTTCTTTTCATCTCAGACAGCAAAAAACATCAATGGGCAAATTGTGAAAAAAAATCTTTCCTGGTGTAAATTATGTTCATATAAGTATTTAAGAACTTTCTTGTTGAAGCAAAATGTAACATTCTTTTTTATTTATTTTTTTGAGAATCTTATGTATACATGAAAAAAAGGACAAACACTGTTGATTTCCCCACTTTTGTTATTCCACATGTGGCAGTGTGTAGGACTGATGCTAAACTTCTTAATACAATGGGAGCATTTAAATTAGACTCTATACTTACTGCAGACAACATGACAATTCTGTGTTGAGGAAGTTTATATATATATATATATATATATAAAAATACAGGTTTCATTGAATAATATAGACAAGTTCTGTCTATTTATTTTGTGTAAGATCCTTTTGTATGATCTGATTAGCTTGATAGTGTTGTCATGACAAGACGACAAGAAATCGCAGTAATTGTTGATTTTTTATCAGGTCTGAGCTTTCGGCTTAAATAAGCCATTATCAAAGGATGAACATTTAATATACAGTGAACATAGAACATTTAAATTATTAACAGAGTGGAGTTATACAGAGAAAATTAAATAGGTCCATTTTTTGCGTCGCACATGGCCGTAGTGGTAGTGGGTTTTTGGTCAAATGAGAGATTGGTCTGGAAACTGCTACTACTATGGGTGTATAATAACTATGACCTCTCCTGTCGATTATAGGCATTGAAGTATGTTAGTGGAGGTGTCAAAATTTATTTTAAACTGTTTGATGTAGATAGCTTCTAGAATTTTAAGTTTTCGTTTATTATTTTCTTGTCTAAGTATATATGCATTTTCAACAAGTGTTTTCCTAAGAAGTGTGTGTTGATAGCCATGGTGTTTTAAATGTCAGAATATGTTAGAATTTTCATTTAAGTGTAATGTAAGCCTCCGCGAAAGCGAGTTAGTAGTATGTCCAATGTAGGCATTATTTAGTTTGTTAGAGATACATTCTTGAAAGGGGCATTTGAATTTATACACTAAATTGTTTTTTTGCAAATCGCTAACGGTGGAGGAGGAGTCGTTGCGGACGATTGAGTTGGATGTTGTGGACTTAGCGTAATATATGATAAATTTAATTCTTTTGTTAGGGTTTGTCGGAAAGATATTAGTGTTTATGAGTTTTTTTAGGATATTTTCATCTAGTTGGTAGTTGGAGTGCATTTGGCTATGATATAAGAGAGTGATATGTTTGGGATTGATTGGGCTATTACCATGTGTTGTTTTTTCCGTGTTAAGGTTTTTAAGGAAATGTCGTATTTGTTCATCAACTATGTAATTAGGAAAATTATTGTTGATGAGTGTCTGTTTTATGTTTTTTAGTTCACTGTGGAAGATGTGTTTTGTAGACAAATTGGTTTTTGCACGATGTAGTAGATTTTTTATAATTGCTAATTTGTAATAGTGGGGGCGCACATTATATATATATATATATATATATATATAGATAACTCCAGATGAAGAGGACTTATTTTGAGTGCCCCAGCATTTATTTTATTATGAACAAATCCCAAAATGAATCTTCGCTCTGATTAGTCAAAAGAAACACACATGTAAATTTTATATCTTCCCACATACATATACAGCAAATCAAAGGTTTTGTTATTTAAATGTAAATTATCTGCACAACCAACACCAAACATCGCCTGACGATGAGAATCTATCTTGAAACATGGAAATTTCCGTGTCACAATGTGCAATTCATATATATATATATATATATATATATATATATATATATATAAATAATTGCTTTAAATGTTATTTTTAGTGGATACTTGTATTTGAGTAGACACTGTTTATTTATTAAAAAGTATATTATTTATTTTTGTCTACCTGCCTGAATATTTGAAAAATCTTATTAAAGAAAAATATGCCCTCTCCAGCAAGAATAGAACCCCCCCCATATATATATATATATATATATATATATATATATATATATACACACACATACATACACTACTTTTATTCCAAGTTTTATAAATGTCATTTTTTTTTCAAATGTTTCTTAAAGAAAATTTTGAAATAGGTGAAATTCTAGTATTAACCAATATGTGGATTAAATAAGTGTTGGTTACATATATATGCACACATTTGTTAGTAGGAACATACACATAAGGAGAAACAAACATACAGATTCATTAGTCAAAATACATATACAAGCTTTTCGAAGAAAAATACACTCATATAAAATCGGTTAGAAGAAAAGAAAATGCATAGATACTCAAATCCCAAGACGAATGTAGAGATGAAATACTAAATATGAAAATTAGTTATTAAGAAAGGAAATACATATAAAAAAAAAAACATTCAAAGCTTTTAAGTTCAGTTGAGCATATCAATAAAATAAGAGTATAACATGAGGCATAGATGCGCAAATTATGCAAATCAGCTTTTCATTCATATGATATAATAATTTTCATTGATATAATATCACCACACAATAATCTCAAATAACAGGAACTCAGCAGCAGAATCTTCCATATTTAGGGACCACTTAATGATTTATGTTTGTTTTTAGTTTTATTCTTTAATTCCTGTTATCATAAATGAGAGGAAATAATCAGGAGATGGCATTACTAGGTTTAAATTTGGGAGAACTGCGTGGATCTTACTATTTCTTTTTTGTCAACTTGGTTGATGTACTTATGAAAATATATTAATGTTAAAAACACACAGATGGTATTATGTAAAAGTTCAACTGTTTAAGATAGCAGTTTGCATTAAGTAGATTAAGTTAAACTTTGGAATTTGCTCTGAGCTCTACATTCCACTAATTTGAAAGGCTACACTTGATATATAATATGAGGTAAGTTGAAAATTTATCTGAATTTTTGCCATAACATATCTTTAGACAAGAGTGTGGATAATTTTTTATTTTACTTTGTATATTTAACCACCCTCCCCGCCACAAAAAAAAAAAAAAAAAAAAATCAAAAAACAAACAAAAATATTTATGTTTTATAAATTATCCACTTGACATGTGTTTTTATAAAGATTGCTATTAAAAGCATTTTGGTAAATTAAAATCAACTTTAAAGCAAAAAAAAAAAATCATACATATAAAAAATTACTTTCAAGTAAAATTTTCAAATTCTGTTACTGATAGAAATTGAACAGAAATACATGCAACCATGTATCGCATATGAAAATGATTTTACAAGAAAAGATAAACACTTCAGTTTTGAAACTTTACTGTTTTTAAGCATTAGATAACTGACATTGTTTCTTTTTTTCTTTGGTCAATGTTTTAATAAATCTGTATTGTGAAATGCCTTTAATAAAAATAGTTGATAACTTTTCCCCAAAATCCACATACTAAAATACCTATAATGAATTACTAGAGAGCAAAAGAAAAACAGACATTTGAAACAGTTTTCTTTCTTCTAAGTGATAAAGAGCTATCAGCCAAACACTTACAAAAAACCCAGTTAATTAAGATATCGTCTTTGTAAGAGTGTAAGAAAAATTTTACAATTTATCAACATTCAAAACAATAAGCCTACAGTTTTCGGATGGCAAACTGTTATTGTAAGCAATGTTGATTAGCTTGTCAAGATGACTGACTGATTAGAGTATCAAATATTTTATAAAGTGCCTGTGATAAATATCTTAAATGAAATTCTAGAATCATTTTAAGAGGAACAGCAATGATTTATTGCATTCAAAGATGTTTCCAGTTAGCAAAAGAATACAGGAGTATTTGAATACTAGACACCTGTCTTCAAGAGAAACTGACAAAAATATACCCTCTGGTCATTCGGCATTCCAATCTAAGATAAAAATCAATTTCTGGAGTGTACCTTAACTATTTTTTTTTCACTTCATATCTTAGAAATGAATTTTTCAAAATGACTGATAAAAGTAACAAAATTACAAATCTGAGTACAAGTTAAATTGTATTGGAACATAAATTAAACAATTCAAAAACTGTTATTTAGTAGAAATAATCTTTAGCGATAGGGTTGCAGATATGTTTCTTTATAAAACCACATTGTGCTGTGATATTTTTTTTTTAATTTTAAAGTAATAGTGAAAGTCTGTGAGTTTTTTGAAAAAATTATATCAAAGAAAAGAGATGAATAATGCTGTTGAAAGTTTTAAAAAAAGGGGGGAAAGAATCCATTTAATGAGGTTGGTTCAAAAGTTTAATTTTTAAAACATACAGAAGATTTAAAAAGCATTTGTCACAAGCAACAACGCAAATATTAATTCAAATGTAAATAGAAGGTAGGAGTCAGCTTTGTGATGCAACTGCCAAAACATTTCTGGAAATGAGATGCATATATATCGAGAATGAGAATCGAAACAAAAAAAAAAAAAGCAATAAAAGAGAAACACACAAAAACATTGCTTTCCTTTCATAGATATACTGCATATAATTACTTACCTCGCATAAATCAGAATATTGTTTTTTATGGAAATTGGTACTACCAGTTCCAGAGTAGAGCTCGACATATCCAAGGACAATGGTGAAAGCAGTATTATGGATAGCACTGGTATAATGCATATGTAACTGGTCCATAGCAACCTAAAAGGAGAAGATATTAAAAAGAATAAAAAAAGAATTGTTTCAGTTTGTTAATAATGACATTTTCTTTAATAACTCTTTAAAATATGGGTGATCATGGCTCTCCACAACTTCCTTTCTTTTACTGCTCAAAGTAATTTTGGATCCTTTACCATCACTCTTACTCCTTGCTCAGCCATACATTCACACAAACTTGTTAAGCTACTGTTTCCCCTTGTGTCTCTTGTCTTGTGAGAATTAAATTCTCTAGGCCTTCTTTCTTTGTGTCCCAGAAATTTGAACTCCCCACTTTAAATTTTCTAGTAGTTTCTATTTTCCTTAAGATTTCCTTATTCTGTCCATAGAATTCTTAACATTTGTTAATTAAGCTATATCTATTGCTTCAAGCCTCTTCTTTGAAGAGATTGTCCAGCATTCACTGTCATATATTCAATATCACAGAGCAGTTTAGCACTCTTCTTTGTTTCTAATGAAATTTTCCTATCTCTTAATACTTTGCTTACTTTCTGGAAGGCAACTTTTGCTATTCCTATACATCTATGTCACATTTTCTGTTGCCTCTTAAATATCTTCATTATTAAAGATTACTTAGAATTAATTTTTTTTTATTAAATAAAAATATTTCGACCCATAACTGAAAAGCATAGAGGCATTTTACAAAAGTGAATCACTTTAGTGACACTAGCATTTTATAGAAATTTATATGGTGTTATTTTCATTCTTAAAGAATTCAGTAATCTTAGGGGATTTACATTTAAATTATTCAAATAACAGATGACTTAAAACATTTTTTATGTTGGAATTTTTTTGATGAAGAAATTATGATTATCATATGCCTTACTATTTGGATAAGGATGATAATCTTGCTTCTTATGCTGACAATGTTTCAGCTGCTGTACTCTCTGGCCTACTTCAGATGTTTGTCATTATACATGGTAACTTTTTCAGAATTTTGAACAAAAGCCCTTAGTCAATGCACAAGGTAGAATGTTCTTATACGAAGAGACACACTGCCTACTAGATTAAGGCATTGGTTAAAATATATCCTGTTCTCTAGCAGTTGTGAGTTCAATCCCCGAGTTTGGTGTTGCTGAAAACTCATATAGCATACTGATAGAAAGAACTGACATGCAATACAAAGGGGAGTTAACGATACAAAATGAGAACAATTGAGTAATGTGTTTAGTTCAGTCAGTCAGTTAAGTGCCATACGTGAAACACGCTTAGGCGATCATATTTCAAAAGAGACATGACTGACTGGGCAGAAGATTATCCCGCAGTAGGTTGCCATTGCTTTCTGCGGTAGACTGGTTGCCAGCCAAGGCTATAGAATCCAATCTGTCCTGTTATTTAGCTCATAGTTGAAGTGAAGAGATGGATTATATTATTAAGTAGTAATTAGTGGGAGATCAGTTTATTACTTCATAACAATAGAAAATTGATCCCCCACTTTTTTGCCAATAGAAGCTTTGTTTCCAACTATTATGTTCAGTCAGTCAGTTAAATGCCATACGTGATACACACTTTGGGCGATCATGTCTCGAAAGAGACATGACTGACTGGGCAGAAGATTATCCCGCAGTAGGTTGCCATTGCTTTCTGCAGTAGACTGGTTGCCAGCCAAGGCTATAGAACCCAATCTGTCCTGTTATTTAACCCATAACTGGAAGAAAGAGACGGATTAATACCTTTCCCAAGAGTATTTGCGCGTAAGTGAATGCAATGAATTCAACTAGAATTCAAACCTGGTTCCCCGATTTCTCATTCCAAGCCGATATCCACTGCACCACAACGCACATCCTTGTGTTTGGTTAGAAGTTACAAAAAGGTCGACCAAGTATGATGACAAACTACTGAAATGGGTTGAAGGGTACAATAAATATTAATAAATATGGAAGAGTTTACAAATAAATTTAAAGAAAATAGTCAAAAAGTAGCATTTTAAAATCAGAATTACCAATATAAGTCAACACCAAAATAGACATGAACAATGGTTAATTAATTCAATTCATTAATAAAGTATTACAAACACAAAAGAGAAAAATTATCATCTGAAAACTAAATGAGTTTATTTGAGCAATAACAGCTTAAAATATTTCAAACTTGCAAACAGAATATAAAAGATAACAGGTTTAAAAAACAAAACAAAAATACATATCATTTAAAATACATTACCAACTGGTGAATATCAGAAGTTGATATCTAGAAAAGTGAGGACAAAATGTTCTGATATGGATTCATTATGAGAAAAAAATTAAAGCCAAAATAATTTCTTGTCTTTTTTTTGATGCTATGAATAAATAAAAAGTTGAAATATGACTGATAACGTAACTGTTTTCATGAAAGAAACTTTGATGGGGCTTATCTACCTTTCATGGAGATAAATCATGAGGGTTACATGACAGCTGCTTAGTGATATCACTCCATACAGTGACAAAAGCAGCAGTCAAATTCAGTTCATTTTTACAGCAGCCAAACCAAAAGATTGTTTTCTTTACCTTGCACCTCCACCCCAAGGGCTTGGCCAGAGGATGCAGCTTACAAGTTTATAATGCAGTTTTTCCTTTGGGAATATACCTATCCCAGATATAGAAATAAACTCCAGCTAGAAATCCTCAATTTGCAAAAACACAAGATTTGCTGTTTCCTCCATTTGTTGAACATGGCTTCAGCTGAGACATAGATGAAGCAGGCCAGTTTGAATCTGGAGTCCTAAACATAGCTTCTCCAGACACCTTTCTTTTATTTCTATTTAATAATAAAAAACTTTTTGGTCAACAACACAATAATTTATAAGAACATTTTTCTGAAGCCATTTTGCTAAATGGAAAAAACAAAATATCCTGTATATTTTCTTTATTGCATGGTGTGTAAGTTTATCTCTCTCTCTCTCTATATATATATATATATATAGTACTGCTGTTAATAAAACAGAGGTATTAAGTATAACAGTAGCTACTCAAGCATCTACACATCGTTCATTCAGTAATGAATTTGAACACTCTCACCTACTGGCCTGTGTTACATTGTATATAACACGCTAAAAGTCAGCCTTCTTCTAATGAGCACCCATAGATCAGTGGTAGAATTGCTGATTGATGTCAATTCGGTCAGGTTTCAATCCTGGTTAGAAGCAATAACTGTACTGATGAGCTGTGATACAGTGAAACAGCTCTGTCTATGGATGACTATCAAGAGATGTACATATTATCCATTATGACTTGGAGATTCATGCACAACATGATTTTCAGGTGCTGATTATAGACTGACTATTACTTAATGTTAATTTTAATCAAAATATCTGGTTATTTGCAATGTTGGTGTAGTTATATGTTACACTGGGATTACTGTTTTTCTAAAGTCACATATACTAGAAATTGCACCTTCAAAGAATACCTTTTTCTTTTCTCTCCCAATGCTTATTATGCACCCATATATATTATTTTTATGTCTCGTGATGACAGCAGCACAATTCTTCTAATTACATCAAAACATGGTCAACTATGTTTGTTCCATATTCAAACTCAAATGTCGGCAACAGCACTTCATTCATATATGACAACAGTTTTTTTTTTTTCATTTTTAAAAATATACTTAGCATTTAAAATACATGGGATGTGTGTGTGTGTGTGTAAAACAAATTATTTTATAGTTGTGAATACTACTTTTTATAAAAAGCATAAAGAAAGATGACTGGATCTCTTGAAAAAAAAAAACAACAACAAAATAACAAACCATAATTTACATTAAATATTAATCTTGATCAACATATTTGAGTAGATATTTATTTTTATGCTTACATGCAACCATTAAGTCATTTCTCTTGTTTCATAAGCAAGAGTCATTTAAGTGTTTTAAGATAATTCTTTAACAAGATATAAATTACATCAACTGCCTTTCCCATTGTAAAACTTGGCTCTTGCTACTATATACCATGTAATAATAGGTGCATTATCACCATTCTTTAATTGCCAGAAATGTTTAGAGAGAGGTGTGTTGTTTATGTATTTTATATTGCCAAAAACCATTTGATGATAGTAGAAATGAGATTTCCAAAGAATTTTCAGTGGAACCAAAAATTTGACATCATTATCAGAATGCATGCTAGCTCAATATACAATATTATCAGACATACATTGACTGTAGCTTACGGTCATATCACATTGAATACACTGATTCCCACTCAATCACCGAAGTTAAGCAACGTTGAGCCTGGTCAGTACTTAGATGGGTGACCACTTGGGAATACTATGTGCAGTAAGCGTTATTGATGGATGTGTGTTGTGGTGCAGTGGATGTTGGTTTGGAGGGGGAAATCGGTGAGCTGAATTCCTATTCCAGAGAATTTATGAGCAAAGCATTCACAGAAGAATTTTCTGAAATTCATCATTACTTTAATCATTCACCAACACAGAAACAGATATAACATTATTTTTTTTATCATTAACAAAAATAATATTGAGATTAGTGTAGCCAATCCTTCAATAAAGAGATATTATGTTGTTATCTAAATTAAAGATATAATGTAGACCAGTGTTTCCAAACCAGTGCAACTGGTGCTGGTGGGGGAGGGGGCACTAATGCGACCTGAATGGTAGTCAGGTGTGTCCCAAGTTAACAGAAGAGTTATTTGTGAATTATTGTTTTTCCTTTTATAACAATTATAGGCTGATAAAACCTTATGATCTTGTTAAGTTAGAGACTAAACCTCATTCATAAAATCTGGACACTAAATTTTTTTGTGCATATTATACAGGGTACAGCAAAAATACTTCCCACATAATGGGAAGACATTATCTAGAAGATACCATTGCCACTAATGTCTTTCCATTATGTGGAAGATATTTCTACCACACCCTGTATGTTCACCATTATTTTCAATAACTTGTTGCTAATTATCAGGTAATGCCTTTTGAGTAAAATTACAAATATATGAAAGTTTTCCCCTCATCATCTAGACACAAATCTCAATGCTTTATGTTCAAGCACCAAATGACAAGCAGATTTTCAATCCCAGGATCATCCTGATTCCAAAAAGGTATAATGTGTCTATGTAGAACAAGTGTGGCCAGAGTTGGAGTGGTTCCAGACACACAGAGGGACAGACAGAATTTGCCTTTTATTTATTTAGACAAAGTTGATAAAGTACTATTACACTTTATTCAGTTATATAGGGTGTGGCAGAAATATCTCCCCCATAACAGTAAAACTAGCTAGATGAAGACACTATTGCCACTAATGTCTTACCATTATGTGGGAGGAATGTTTAGAAGGCATATATGGAAGTTATTTCTGCTGCACTCTGTATATTCTTTTTTTTGTTTTTAAGAAAATAATTAAACATAAAAATCCTTCAGCAACTGAAATATTTCATTCTTTTAAAGTAAATAGTAACTAAACACTAAATTGAAAAATCACAAATATATATAATATTATTTTCTATATTCTATACTGGAAACTGTAATTTCAAGAACATAGAAAAAGAGTACATATATGTACATACAAAGAATTATTTATTCCACAGAAATACAGTCTTATATTAAAATTTAAAGTGCACCCCAGATTTTTAGTTATTTTACAAGTGTGCACTGAATTAAAATAATGTTGAGAAACACTGATGTAGACGGTGAGGAGATTAGTTACTTCTTTATTGACAGCCGACAAATCTTTCTTTATGCGGTTAATTGAATAGAAAGTGTTCAAATCAATTACTTAAGCTAATATAAAAGCTTTTTTTTTTTTTTTTTTAAAATCATCTCACCCCAAGCAAGGCATTCCACTGCCACTATTGCACATGGGGTTACACAGGAGAAGGTAAAGAGAAGGAGTGGTTAGACATAGGGAATGTCAGGAGGAAGGTGACAGATGAGTAAGGATAGCAAGGATGAGGGTTGGGCAGATGGGAAGAGTGTTTGATAGAATGGAAGCAGGTTAGTGTGTTAGGAGGTGTCTATTGACCTTACATTTAAACTCCTGGAGATTGTAGCCGTCGGGGAAGCAATCGTGTGGAAGGCAATTCCACAGTCGGGAAGTGCGAGGAAAGAAACTGTTGAAGTAGAAGTTACGGCTGCATTTTATCGGTTTCACTGTAAAAGGGTGGGATCTAGTTGCTAATCTGGTATCACGTTCAAATTCGTATTTATGGGGCACCAGTGATCTAAGTTTTACTTTCTTTTTGTAGCAAGATGCACATTTTGAGGGGACTTACCTGCGTCTTCCCTAGAAGTCTGTATGCCGTCTGCACCTTTTCGTAATGCCCCACATCAAAATTGTTACAAGTTTTGGAAAGTGCCACATCTAACTGTTCTTCAATCATTTCAAGAGTATCTTGTAACTTAGAATTCAATTCACTGGAAGAAAGACAATTAGCTATAAATAAATTTGTATACAAACAGCTTATAATGACTCTCTATTAAGTTTGGAAAAAAAAAACAAAAAAAACAATTAGAAGACAAAAATGAGAAGGCTACAGATATCAGAGAAAAGAATTTTATTTTTAACTTCAGAATATACTCTGCTATCGAACAATAACATAATTAAAATGCTACATCGGTGATTTTTTTTCATTTCTGTAGTTTCTAAATTTTGCCATAGTAACAGTTTTATTACTAAAACTACTATTTCCGTTACTAAAACTAATATTTCCTCGGATGTGCGTTGTGGTGCAGTGGATATCAACTCGGAACAACAAATCTGAGTTCAAATTCCAGTTGAATTCCTTGCATTCACTTACACACAAATACCCTTGGGAAAGGTATTAATCTGTCTCTTCCCTCCAGTTATGGGTTAAATAACAGAACAGATTGGGTTCTATAGCCTTGGCTAGCAGCCAGTCTACTACAGCAACCTACTGCGGGATATTCTCCTGCCCAGTCAGTCGTGTCTCTTTTGAGACATGATTGCCCAAAAGTGTGTGTCATGTCACATATGGCACTTAACTAACTGGCCATTTCCTCATTGACTATAGTTAGCTTATTTGACTTTTTTTTTCTTTTACATGAAGTTAACCATTTGTTTAGATTTATGAGAGCTGATGTTTAAGTCTTAAGTAGTCTTTGGTAAATGAAAAGCAAACTATTGCATTGAGTCATAAGTAATATACATTTTGGGGTCGCAGTTGTAATGACAATTGTATCCTAACTAGTAATCATAATAATTCCAAATGTAACTCAGACAGTTAAATACCATACGTGATAAACATTTTGGCGAGCAGTCTCAAAAGAGACATGACAGAATATTTTCCCACAGTAGATTGCCATTACTTGCTGCGGTAGACTGGTTGTTAACCAAAACTATAGAACCCAATCTGTCCCGTAATTTAATCCTTAGATGGAGGGAGAAGAGACTGATTAATACCTTTCCCAAGGGTATTTGCACATAACTGAATGCAACGAATTCAACTGGAATTCGAACTTGGCTCTCTGATTTCTTGTTCTGAGCCGATATCTACTGCACCACAATGCACATCCTCCTAACTACTAAACATATAAAAGACAAATGTATCCTCTTAATTACTAATCAGAATAACTTTGGAGTATACTAACTTACCTAAATTTGTGCATGACAATAACAGTATACACAGTGAATTAACCCTCTAGGGCCATTCATATCATATTTGATACAGTATTTCCCTATAAGGAAACATTTGGTATTTCCCTATAAGGAAACATTTGGTATTCATTGACTGAGCAGTCAGTACTGCTTTCATTTGAAATTTGTAAAATATTTCTCTTAAAAAAATTTTCAGGAAAATATTTCTTTCAAGGCTTGTTTTCATACTGTATCAAATATGACACGAATGGCCCTAGAGGGTTAAAGCAAACATTTTGTTTTCCTCCAATGCAAGGCTGCATACAGCAAGAATGAAAATGAAGAGTTCATCAAAAACTTCTTTACATCAAAATCTGCAAAATTTTACTCAAATGTATATAAAAGCTGCCTTATGACTATAAGAGGAGAATACATAATGAAGAGGTCAAAACTGAAGTGTTCAGGGAAGCATTCAGGTGGGAGGTTGATTCCCAATGTATTTATGTCATATTGTTGGGGTTTAAAAAAGGCATTACATGATCTGTATATAATTTCTATTCTATCAACTGATTAGTAGAACACTCTGGTTTATCCAAATTGTTATCCTCAACTAGACTGTAATATTCACATTTTGACCACAACATTCTCTAGCCATCTTTAGGTCTTTCTAATATACAGTAATCTTAAAATTTTGAAAGAAACACTTTATTCAATCCAATGGAAGTAGATACTTCTTTTCTTATTATCTTTGGCAAAGTGTTCGAGGCTATTATCAATGCCGAAGTGGTACGATATCTCACAGGTCACAGCCTCTTTTCTGATAAGCAGTATGTTTTCTGCTTCACCAGGTCTACTGTTGATATGCTAATGACCATCACAGAGTATATATACCAGGCCCTCGATAAGAACGGCAAAGTGAGACCTGTTGCTCTAAATATCTCCAAAGCATTTGACAGAGTCTGGCATGCTGCCCTTCAATACAAGCTACAGGGCTCTGATATAACTGGACGCTTGTTTGATCTAAGAAAGGAAACCCCCATCAATACTAGAAAAAGCAATAACTGTAGACTTGAGAAAACCTATTACCTGGAAAACTGTTTCAATAAAAAGATTTTACAAATTTCAGCTTGTACTAAATGTTTGGTCAATGAATGCTAATGTTTTCTGTAAGGAAACAGCTAATTTTACCCTTAAATATTTTAATGAAATGAAATGTAGGCCGCAGTAGTAATTTTATTTATGGTAGACTGTCAAATATTAAATAAATTTTTCAGTTTTTAAATAAATATGACAGATGAAAATAGGTTTTCTTATCTTTGACAATATATAAAATTCAGTGATAGAATCTTCATTTCTTATAGAATTTAAAAATGTAAACAAAAAAAACAAAAAGAAAAAATATCAATCAAACAACAAATGTTTGCGAGATGAAAATTACCTGATGCAATGAAAATGGCGGAAAGTACTGGCTGCCTTTTGACATTCCAGACAGAGCTGAATCGCTCCACTGTAATCTTCTTCCTGAAAAAACAGTAAAAGGAAATATTTCAATATTGTACTATTAGTGTATAATATCTGTGTGTAATATTAGTGCATCTGAATATGAGCAGATTATTTCATTAACTTTTTAAATTAATGAATGAATTAACAGTTTCTGTGAGAATAGCCATGCAATAGCCTTTAAAATAATTTTAAAACAATGTGCAGTAAATTAAATAAAAGGAAAAATAAATACACCTTAATAAGTAATTAACAATATATAATGTTAATTTCTAAAGGAAACTATTAATAATGTGTACTAAATATTGGGAAAGAGTATTCAAAGAAATTTTGAAAAGATAAAATAATTTTAATGCAATTCGTACAGATTTGGGACTAACTTGTAAATTAATGGAATTTTATCAGGAAGTTTTTAACTCTTTGTCTACCAAATTTGTTCATAGATATATTCAATGCGTACAAGAAAAAAATTGTGTATTGGGTAACCAAAGAATTTTGGCTTTATTATATAACATTAAGAGTGTTTAAACTAATTTCATTCAAAATAATTGTATTTGATTATATTATGACAACTGTCATTATCAGCACATACAGAAAAAACAATTATCTTAAAAACTGAATATTTCTATTTATTGATTTTAAGATGGAAAAGATGGAAGAAAATGATTGTTAAGCTTTTTTCATTATTTTTTTAAAAGAAAAGCAAACAATTTAAATGCAAAAACAAATTGTCAATGGAGAAGGTTGTGCGACTGATCAAACCTATCAAAAATGTTTTGCATAGACACGTTTATTCAGTTATGGAGATCAGTTGTGATTAATCAAGTGATTACTTGAGAATAATCAGAATGAAAATAGCTAATCACCAGATTGATTATGTTATTCATGATTGGACCAGGTTTCAAACAATTCATGACTTAAACTTAATGAAGGCATCCGATTTCACAAAGAAATGTCAATACACTTAAATTACTTTGAACTATTGTTTTCGTCTTGATTGCTATAGGTGTTATTATAGACACAACATGCCTGTCAAGTTTTAACCAACTACTATATCTACTATACCATTGTCTCATCACTGAAGTGTTCTTAAAGACTTAGATTCAATATCAGAGGATTTTTACATTTGGTTATTATGCTGGCTTCCTACTCATTCAGATAATTTTATATTTCATTTCAGAAACACTCATTTCATTACTTTATGAGCATGAGTTACTGTTAACGAAAGTGTTCGTTAGAGTGAATATAAACTATCCTTGTCAGACTCTTTGCTTTGGTTGGAGAGAAACCCAGATGAGGCTATGCTGATGGGCAGAGTCTTGTCTGGGATAAATAAAAGAGGGCCCAATCCCACATATGCAGGGTCTATGGGGAATTTTTGCCCGGGTGTATGCTCTTAGAATACCCGACAGTAAAATTGGCCTTGTGCCACATCCCACCTTTGTGAGGAGACTCAGGTAAAGATGTCAAGAGTTCAATCACTGGATCAGGTAGTGAAAGAATATACACTGGTTCAGTATGAATAAACAAGAACTGGCATCATAACAAAATAACAGATATCCTCTATTAATGAAACAATGGACACCTGATGATGACCAGGGGTTACTTGGCCGAAATGTTGTTTCTATAATAACATCTCTGACAATAAAAATGAGAAGAATATTGTGAAATAATCATAGTATAATGAAAAATGGATAATTTACAACAATGTGAAACAGGAGATTGTGGGGTAAGTGAAATGAACCAGCACAAACTGTACCAAAGGCCAGTCTTCACCAAAGAAAAAATGCTTTGTATAATGTAGGATTGATAGTAAGTCTTTAATTCTGAACTCCTTCTGGAGAATCAAATGATTAACTGGAACAAGTAGTGTTCTCAATTAGGCCTAGTGAAGGCAGTTACTGATAAAAAGGGTTGAAAAATATTTTAAAGAAAGCATGTTGTAATCCATGAAGATCATATATTTTCTAAGCTTAGAAGGCCAAATTGGAGAGTACTCTGTGAGGATTGAGTTTGAGTTTTGTTTAAAGGCATATCAACCTTTGTGGGTTATTTAATGCCAAAAAGGGTTTTAAGATAATATTTTTTTATAATGTCTGGTTACAGTGAAAAAGTTGATTTAGTCATATTTTAATGAAAATTTTTTGTTTTTATTCTTTTTTATTTCAGAAAACTGAAAATGTCTTCCAGTTTTGTATTCAAAAATGTTTTGCTGAGAATAATTTTTTTTTTCCTTCAAAAATGTGTTATGGTAATATTTTTTCAAAAATGTATATATTTCTATAAAAGTCTATTTTTATACTTTCATAGAGTTTTTACCCCACTTAGGGGGTTAACTATTTGCCCATAGCTGGGACTCTAACAGGTGCTACCACTCCAGGTCAGATTGGACCTGGGAGAAACAGCAATTAAGAGGTGGTTCCATGCTCCTCATAACCTCTCAATTAGAGGCCTTGCTGCCAGATGCAGTTTACCGTCATACCCAGGACCCTCTGTAAGGATTGAACTCACCACTCAGTTGTAATTGACCTAGTTAGATAAGCTTGCTAGCCATTACACCACATTGAAGTTCTCATCCATAATATTTCTCTAGTGACCAAACAAAAAAAAAAGAAGAAAATGTTTACAGCTTTGCTGGAAGGTTTTTTCACTTCCCCAGATATTGCACTTTAAGGTTACCATTTATTATAGTTTTTAGAGAATTCACTTAAGTAAAATAAAATACTTAAATTCCCCCGAAATTATTTCACTTTTATTTTTATTTCATAAAGCAAACAAGCAATGTGAGTCACCCAGTCAGTTAAGTGCCATATGTGATACATGCTTTGGGTGATTATGTCTCAAAAGAGACATGACTGACTGGGTAGAAGATTATACCACAGTAGGTTGCCATTGCTTTCTACAATAGAATGGTTGCCAGCCAAAGCTATAGAACCCAATCTGTCCTATTATTTAAACCATAACTGGAGGGAAGAGACAGATTACTACCTATCCCAAGGGTATTTGTGCGTAAGTGGAAGCAAGGAATTCAACTGGAATTCGAACTCGGCACTCCTATCTCTCCTTCCAAGTTGATATCCACTGCACCACAACGCACATCCCATGAGTCACCCAACATTTCTTATATAAGAAAGTTTGTTAAAGCCAAACAAAATTGTGAAATATCATTAATCATTAAATAAAACAAAAAAACACAGAAGTTAATCATACCTCAAGCATTTCTCGAAGTCTCAGATCAGTTCTTTGCTAAATGAAGAAAGATAACAAAAAAGAATAATTACAAAAATAGAAAGCTATCTATCTAGGTAGAAGGATACACACATAAAACTGTTATATTTTATAAACTGACGTGCTTACCCATACTTTTCAAAATGGTAGTCTATATATTACTACTTTAGTACCTACCTGTGTCATGCTCTAGAAAGAGATATCAACGTGCACATAGACACAAAAGATTAAACAAAGGAACGCTGGGCGACATACACACAAACACACGTAATATATAAAAGAAAATGTTGAATAGGAAATATAAAACGAAAAGTTATTTAATGTAAAATATATCTCATCTATTATATAAAAAAAACAAACTAGAGAGAGTATTATTGAGATTATAGCACTTTAAATAATAATCATCTTAATTTTCCTTCAACTAAGTAAAATACTTTAGTTATTTTTTTCATCCAATCGGTCCTTCAGTTCTCGCTGTGAACAACATAGCAAGTTGTAGTCTTTATGTTATAATACAGTAATACCTACCTAGGTACCTACGTTTGAGTTTCATTTAATGGCATATCAACCTCTGTAGGTTATTTAATGCCAAAAAGGTAGGGTTTTAAGGTATTTTTTTAATGTTTAGTTATAGTGAGAAAGATGATTTCACCAGATTTTGATGAAAATTTTTTTATTTTAGAAAACTGAAGATGTCTTCTAGTTTTGTATTCAAAAATGTATTGGTGGTAATATTTTTTCTTAAAAAATGTATATTTTTCTATAAAAGTCTATTTTTATATTTTTACAGTGTTTTGACCCCAGTTTGGGGATAAACTATTTGCCCATAGCTGGGACCCTAACACTCCGGGTCAGGGTGGACCTGAGAACAAAAGCAATTAAGAGGTAGTTCCATGCTCCGCACAACCTCCCAATCAGAGAACTAGCTGCTGGACGCAGTTTACTGTCATACCCAGGACCAGATACCTACTTTGTAAGAGAAACCACTGTTTGATCTGGCACTACCAGAGGGCATTTTCTTAGTTAAGATTTATCAAATATGCAGGCCACTAAAGATAATATACAATGTTCAAAATAAAAATGAGGTGTTTATATCAAATATGAATATCCACGATAATAGCATCTGGAGTAAATAAAAATGTTGGGATTAAAAATAATCTCATTAATTCATTATTTACTTATTATATATATATATTTAAAATGATTTGTTTGAACATTATTTTTGATCGATATTCGTATTTAAGTAGATATTCTGTTTATAAACAAACAGTATGATATATTTATATCTACCGGCCTGATTATTTACGATAAATTTTTATTATGAAAATGTGCCCTTTGGCAGGATTCAAACCTGCAACCCCTATCCATATAGAAATCAAAAATTGTTTTTATATAGCATTAATTAAACCTCATTTAGACTAAAAGTCATTTGTGGTCGAGAGGTCTAAGATATGCCAAATCACATGATAGCTTCCCCCATATGGATAGGGAAGCATAATAATGTTCGAACAAATCATTTCAAATTGTAGTTTGTTTATAACCAAGTTTCGTTAATCTTCGTTAATTTCTGTAACATGATATTTTATATATATATATATATATATATATATATATATATATATATATATGCTAGCAGAAGTACCCAGAAGAACCTGGGGCAAAATTATTCAAATGATTTCTAAAATAATATATTCCAAGAATATCAATCAGTTAAGTGCCATATGTGATACATGCTTTGGCGATCATGTCTTGAAAGAGACAACTAACTAGGCAGAAGATTTTCCTGCAGTATGTTGCCATTAATTACTGTGGTAGACTGGTTGTCAACCAAGGCTATAGAATCCAATCTGTCCTGCTATTTAAACTATAATTGAGGGAGAAGCAAAAGATTCATACCTTTCCCAGTGGTATTTGTGTGTAAATAAATACAACGAATTCAACTGAAATTCAAATTTAGTTTTTTGATTTCTTGTTCCGAGCCAATGTCCCCTGCACTGCAGCACACATCCAGGAATATAACTATCTCATAAAAAGTAACAAAATTATCATTTCCAAAAGCTCAAAATTAATTGAAAAGACTGGTATTTTTTGTTGCTAAAATGTCTCTCTCAAACAACCATTTACCATTTTGATAATAATATTTGGAAAGACTTTAACAAATTAACCCCAAGTACCCCAGGTTGATGGTACTAAAATACACATGAGTGATGGATAAACAAAACTTTCACTGTCAAGGTATGCTTTTATATGGGTTGTCAATTTTAAGATCTTTACTTGTCTAACATAGATGATTACAATGAAACTTGAATTTCATCTACTCTAATACCTTTAAGATTTGTCTAAAATCACCAGAAAGAAGCAGTTATTCCACTCATCAGAGAATCATTCTTCCTAATGTCCCTTCGTGTTCTATCCAAAGCCCACTTATGATTCATAGTGCATTCATCGTAAACAATCAAAACACCTTCTAAAAATTTGTGAAATTCCAGAATTCTTTGGTACATTGCACACAGAAGTTTCATTCCTGTTCAGGTCCAGAGGAAATCTGAATGTTGAATGAGCTGTTCTACCGCCAGATAATAATGTAGCAGCAATCCCTGATGAAGCAACTGTAAGTGCAATACATTTTTGACTTATTACCTTGGCCAGTAGTAAGGTAGCTACAGCTGTTTTATACATTCTAACAAGTGCATCTAGAAAGAATATTCCACCTTTCTGGTAACTAACAACATCTACAATTGTGTCAGAAGCTTTCATGCATATATTTTGGACGGCCAACAAAACTTGATCGATGAATGACTGGTTGACCAATTTCACCTATGATGATATCATTGTTAATGCGTTCTCATAGATGGATATATGATGATGCTCTCAAATCTGGTGAAACTTGACATATGCTAATCTTTCTCCCTTCTTCTTGGCATACGTATCTACAACAAACTAGTGGAACAGGTTTTGGACTTTGTGAAGGCAATTACAAGAATTTTCTCAGATCATAAAGAAGAAAGCATAAAAGTCCATGCATGAAATAGTCTCATTAGAGTTTCCTCCAACTTGAGGAATTCCAAAATGATACCCATCATCACCATTGACAAAAAGCAGGGCACACTGTAAAGCATCATATGAACAATGAGTTTCACCAATTCTTTTTAGCTTATCACAACTTAGAAGAACAATATCATGTTTTCCAAGTTCTTCTCATGTGATTATTGCAGCTAATTCATTGCACTGAGGTGTATTGAAATGTCGAGAATTCTCACTTGAGGGCCTTTTGTCAACATCTATAATAATCTTACATTCAGGTGATCATGATGATTATAGAGCAAATTTAAAGCTTTTCACATAATTGTTCCTTTCACAAAGCAGATCTTGCCGCTTTTTGATTGTGTCCATTTTTATAACTCTAGTTGCATCAACTCTCTTTTGGGCCTGTTGAACCAAATCAGATGCAAAACAAAGTTGAAAAAATTCAGGTTCTTCATTTGGTAGCAGCAATAAAGATCCAATCTGATGATACACTTCCTTTGGACAATTAAATGTAGGCATAATAATCTTAGCACCAAAAGAAGTCTTCTATAATGTCCTATTATAGTTCTGAATGTTTTTAAGAAACTTCTTTGAATTATTAAAAGCACCAGTGAAAAGTTCTTTCAGTGGTTCTGGAGGAGCTTGTAAAAGCTTCAACTAGGCCTCACCCCCTGTGTAGAACATACCATGAGTTTCATTTTCACATTTTTTTTACTCCACAGTAGGTACAAAGTTTAGTCATTGCACAAATCTGAACTTTGGGATTAGATGCATAATCAGTCGTCGGATTTGAATTCATAGCAGCTGAATGCAATGGGAAAAAATATTTGTTGCATGAATTGGGAAATTCTCAACCTCTCTTTTAGATCTTTGCATTTGTTTCATTGTGTTTCCTGCTGATTTCTTGCCCTCATCTCTCCCAACCTGTGAGATCTCTATGCTTCAGATTCATTTTGTCTTTTTTTCTTGTATTCTTACTCTCATCTGTTTCAGTCAGTTAGATCTTTGAAACTCAGGCTCATTTTGTCTGTCTTCCAATTCTTATCCTTGTTTCTTCAAGCCCTTGCCATTTTGGCTCTTGGCTTTGATTTTGTCTTATCTGTCCAATTCTGGTTTTGTTAAATTGGAGCCTCAACTGCCCTCGTTCTTCTGTTTCAACTAATCTCTGACTCATTTTTGCAATGTCAGCAGGAGATTTTCTTCTAAGAGAGAATTCTTTCGTAAGAGGAAGATTTGCTGCCCAACTTAACTATTTTGCTGTCTTAATTGTACTAATAATGTGCCACTAATAAATAACTTCTACTAATTTATAGCAGATGTGTCACCAACAAAGTATGAAGTATAAATAATGCAATGGCTAAAGTATGCTCATGTTTTTATATATTATGGTCAAAATATGGTACAATGTTGAGCAATACAGAGCTCAGGTCACATGCAAATCTGGGCTTGTTAACTCAAGTTGACTAATTCAAAATGTATTCTATATCCTTTGAGGTAGTTTATACTCTTACCTTAAATGCTTTTTGATTCTCTATAAATTTTATTAATGAAATTTTTCACAACATATAGCACACATTTTTGGCTCTTAGGGCCACTGCATATATTAATTCCACCATATATTAATAGCCTAAATACTAATCTAGGTCTAAATCTATCCACTCATTTTGATCATTCCTTGATCAAATTTAATCTAATAGATTTCATTTCCATTAAGGGCAAACACACAAGCTTTTTTATAATATATATATATGTATATATATATATAGATATTATAAAGAAGCTTGTGTGCATGCCCTTAATTTGTTTAAGCAGTTACCTTTTCTCTCCTACCTACCACTACTAACCGAATGGTCAAGCCACATACCTCCCACTACCATAGAAGAAATTACTACTAAGATTCCGTTAGCTTAATTCTATACTAGCCAACATTCCCCCACCTCTTCCTTTACTAGACCAAGCCTCCAGAATTAGAATTTTCCTCATTCTTTGTTAAAATGGGGTTGACAATGCATGTCTTAAACTGACATGTTGAAAATGGCTATTTCCCCTCTAAATTATATCTGAATTTACAAAATACATATATATATATATATATATATATATATATATGGGTGAACATTATTTTTGATCGATACTCATATTCAAGTAGATATTCTGTTTATAATCAAACAGTATTATATATTTATTTCTATCATAAATTTTTGTTATGAAAATGTGTGTCATTCAGCAGGATTCGAACATGCGACCCTTGTCCATATAGGGAAAGCCACTAATTGATCTGGTGTGTCTTAAACCTCTTGACCACAAATGACCAACAGTCTAAATGAAGTCAAATCAAAACTATATAACACAATTTTTGATTCATCGTAATAACCATATCTGCTCTGAAATGTATCACAATGTCAACAAATGTAAACATGTTACGGAAGTTAACGAAGATTAATGAAATTGGTTATAAACAGCCGACAATTTGAAATTATTTTTTTGAACATGATTTTTGATCGATACTCATATTTAAGTAGATATTCTGTTTATAATCAAACAGTATTACATATTTATTTCTACCGGCCTGATTATTTACAATAAATTTTTGATTTGAACCTGCAACCCCTATCAATATAGGGAAAGCCACCAATTGATCTGGCGAGTCTTAGACCTCTCGACCTCAATAAGATATATATATATATATATATTAGTTCTAAGGTATATTACATTTATGGGTTCAAGGGCTCAATATCAGGGATAGAGTATATATAAATATAAAATTGAACACTGAAGTGAACACTCAGCAGCAACAATCATAAATGCCATCTTCAGACACACACAGACAAATGTAATAATAATAATAATGATGATGATGATAATAATAAACAAATAAAGTAATCAATAATAAGTAAAAAAAAAATTAACAAATAACACTATAGAATAGCTATAAATAACAGCACTTGCATCTATAATTATTTTTAATCAATAGCTTCTAGGATAATTTGAAATAGTCATTACTGTCCATCCAAAAACCATTAAGATAATACAACAGACTTTTTACCCATAATGCAACATTGACCACCATATATAAATAGTTGAAAAACATAACAGACTTGAGGATTGCATTTGAGCATAAAACAGACTGTTGCCTCTGGGTGTTGACCTTGATGAGGTGTGTGCGTGTGTTGTTTGCATGTACATAGGCAGTTTTATATTCATAGCAATTTTTTATATTTGTCTATCTTTCTGAGCAGTATTTACATTATTCGAACTATTGTCCTCATCTTTGTTACCATTTGTACGACATTTCAGCAATTGTATGCTCCGGCCTTTTTCAGGTGCTAGGAATATCTCCCTCTAACTCTGCAAGTTATTTGTTCACCACTGCTGTAGCCTGGTATTGAATTCACAACAATAAGAGTCAAGTCAGGAACTAAACAACGTTTATATCTACTGGAACCTACAAGGACAAGAACAACTGAATTTTTGGGACTTATAAACCTAATGTCCAGTAACTCTTTTTTACTAGAGTCCATATTGCAATTTTTTGATGTTAATGGTTTTCTTTAGTATTTTTTGCAGTTTCTTTTTAACACTATAGATTTTCTCTGGCACTCCGTATTATTGGTTCCCATATTATGTTCATCTCTATGCTTGGTCAGCTTATGAAATTTTTAAGCCAAGCATATGTGCTGATTCCTTAAGTTTACATAGTTTCCAGTGGTGTTCTCTATCTATTATTTCAACTTCATCCCATAGGGAGTGGTGATCCCCTTTCTCCTTCCATATCTGGTCAGCTACGCCTGATTTTTCTATCTCCCCTTGTGTTACAGCCTTGTGGTGTCCTTGTAGTCTTACCTTAATGATGAGGACAATAGCCCGAATAATGTAAATACTATAAATGGCAATTTTTTTATATAACTTTTTTAACTGTTTCTCTTGGTGTATCATATCACTGTACAAAACTGATAATTTCTTTCTAAATTTCCAGAACAAATTGTTATGATTATTTACCTAATCTACATCATTTCTTCATTCCAGAAATGCCAAGTAAAAACAAATTTACTATCACAAAACATCAGTTTAAAAAAAAAAAAATCAATGTCAGAACAACAGAACCAAAAAAAGGGATTGAGAAGAACGATAAGTGTAACTGCCAGGCTTAGGCAATTAGGCGCATAATGAAATCCCAGGGTTGGATTTTTATGACATACAATTATAGATGACTATGTCAATTTAAACAGGGAATAGAATAGAATTTTGAATATTTCCAGTTCACTTCCAGAGTATGCCTAACCTTGTTTTAACTCCCACAGTTATGCAGAAAGTGTTGTACTATTGGCATATTGCTTGCCGATTTAAATAAATTTTGTAGGCATAGAATCTTTGTATGGTTTGTGTGGAAAATGAAATAACCATAGACTCATACATGCTTATATATCTTATATATAAAAAGTTACTTAGTATGTATTCTTTGGGGCCAAATTCCAAAATGAATCTTCACTCTGATTAGTTAAAAGAAACACACATGTAAATTTTATGTCTTCCCACATACATAAACAGCAAACCAAAGGTTTTTGTATTTAAATGTAAATCATTTGTACAACCAACATCAAACAATGCCTGGTGAGGGAAGGCTATCTCGAAACATGGAAGTTTCCGTGTTGCAATGACTATATGATTATATTAAGCTCTATAATATTTATTATACTGAGCACTGTTCATAATAAAATAAATGCCGAGGCACTCAAAATAGTAAAACCTTAAGTCCTCTTCACCTGGATGACTATATATGTTTTTTTTTGTAAATATATATATATATATACATACACACACATACAAAAAACAGTAGCCTTTATTATAATAGAGAGGATTTTGTTATATACTAATCACTTTCTTTCAAGCATTCATAAATTTATATTCATATAAATATTAGAAAAGAATTTCAAAGAAGATACAAACAAAGCAAGATACACTGCAATTTTTTCTCGAACAGAGTTAGCATCATTTCTTATTGAAAAAGTAAATCTAGAGTGTCTGATTGAAAAAGCAATTTATTATCTAGATGAAAAACAGTGTACATACCAATGTTTTGATTGTATGAAGGGATTTGAGCAAACCCATTAATTGATGGCGCTTTCTGTAATTGGCTAAAAGACCAAGACTTGTGGCAGTGAAACTTTCTCGAGCTTTCATTAGCTGTCTGGAAAAGATAAAATAAAAAGAATTTTAATTGCTTGTTAAGCAAATCACATAACATTTAAAGTCCGTCATGCCAATTGATACATATACAGTTATGAATTAAATTATTTCCTTTGAGATTGCTGCTCAAGGAAAACTCCCTTGATTAAAGTTAAACACCCAAGACGCAGATGGGAGTAAATATTGGAACTATGTTTTATGGTCAGATGAAATCAAGGTAGGATTATTTTGTTACATGAATTTCCATTATGTAAAAAGGAAAGTGAATAAAGATCAAAAACCAAAAACAATCCTTTCTACAATTAAACAAGATGCTGGGAGAACTCTGCTCTGGGGATTTTTTGCTGCTTCTTAACCAGGAGAACTCGTGAGAGTAGAGGTGGGGAGGGTATCATAGATGAAGAGTAATATTTGGCTATTCTTGTTTCTTTTAAGTAGGATTGGATTTTTGAAAAGGGAAAAATTGTGAGGTCCAAAATGTTATTTAATGCTGAAAATGTAAATATTTTGTTCACAGTTTTATTTTTTGGGAGAGATAATGGTTTTAGTGGTACAAGTCTTACTAATTAACCCACAGCTTAGAGGAAAAGATGTGGATTCATGCCTTTCACCAAGTTTATTTATGCATAAGTAAATATAACAAACCCAACTGGAATTGAAACTCAGCTCTCTGATTAATAATTCTGAACAATTATCCATTACAGCACTTGGTATTGCCAAGCTGTTGCCCATCAGTGTTTCAATGTGATGTATCTGGAAGCAAAATTTAAGTGTCTATACTGAAAAAAGATGACAAATTCAAAGAGAAAGAGTGGCAATGATCAAAGTTTAATGACCTTTCCTTTGATTCAAACAAAACTTCCTTAAATGATGGCGGCGGGGAACAAACATGTATCACTAAGATAAACATGGCAGGGAGATAAATGGGCATCTTCATTTGGGGAGAAAAGAAAAATATACTTGAATATATCATCACTGAGTGAAAAACAATGTCTTTTATTTCTGCAAGACAAAAAATAAGTGCCTGAAAACATACTTGCGTCCTGTTCCACAAATAGTTCCTGCCAGCTGAAGTGTTCTTTGAAGTTCCATGACTCTCTGAAGTTCTGTGGCATAGGCAGGATGATTCTGAAGTACCAACTCATAGACCTTCCGGGAAACCTAGAATTGAACAGGATATCACATTATTAGATTAACAGACTGAACAGGATATCACATTATTAGATTAACAGACTGAACAGGATATCACATTATTAGATTAACAGACTGAACAGGATATCACATTATTAGATTAACAGACTGAACAGGATATCACATTATTAGATTAACAGACTGAACAGGATATCACATTATTAGATTAACAGACTGAACAGGATATCACATTATTAGATTAACAGACTGAACAGGATATCACAATATTAGATTAACAGACTGAACAGGATATCACAATATTAGATCAACTAATTAAATAAGTTATAATCTTAACTGAATTGGCCGAAAAAGATTATTCTTTGCATAAAACCTGTAGACTTTGGAAGGAACTATTCAGTTCAACAAAATCATTTCTGTTAATCAGTTCTTCAACAACTCTGTACCCCCATGGGGAAACTGACACTCCTCCATTTCAGTGAAGAATGGGGGTGGGCTGTGTCAGCTTGAGGTAGAGAAGAACAAGGAAAATAATAAGCACAATGATCATTTCTAAGAAACAAGTAAAATGCCCAGATGTATCCTTATATAATATGACAGATTTTTTTTTTTTACAACTTATCAACTTCTGGCAGGTTATTTAAAGTCAGAAAATATATTTTCATAGCGAAGAAAACGACGACTTATCTTGTCAAACCAAGCGACAGCGCTTTGCCTTCATACTACGATGGAAAATGCGGTGAAAAAAGAAAATTACAGACTCAAACAGATAAAAGGGGCACATATTCCGCATAACATGCTGAAGATGGAATATTTGAAATAAAAAACAAGTTCGGTGAAGAAGTCGTTTTAAAAATATATGCAAATATTTAGCATCGTCTCTGAGTTGTCAGCCAATGGAAAAAATTGATCGGATGATAAAAGCAGTCGTCGTTCTCAAAGCGGGGGAGAAATTTATTTTGGTCTGACTGGTTACGCGGATAGCAGTTTGCGAGAGTGTACCGGCAAATTGAATTTTCGGCATTTTCTTTTTCTGGCCTGATATTCGAGTCTGAACTTTAAGTGATTTTTCTCTGCATTGTGGAAGTAATTTGCAAGAAAATATTTCTTTGCAATGCCAGATCTCTTACAATTTTTAGATTGTAAAACATTTTTGAGAAAATAATAATGGTTTACTGAGTCCTACTAATTAACCCATATAACGAACTCAATTGGAATTTTACTTACCAACTACCAATTTTAAGCCGTTATCCAGTTTACAGCACCTGGTATTCGGTCAGCTAACTAGATACTGACTAAACTATGTTTCTTAACTTCAGTAATCATATAAGAACCAATGTTTCAATGTAATATGGCTGGAAGCCTTATACAATGAAAAAGTGCATCAGAAACAAAGCTAGTAATGTTTCATTACCATTAAGCAGATTTGAAATTTACTCTAGTCTTGAACAGTTGTACTGAAAATGAGACTCCTTGCCTTGAATGTCTGTTGGGAGTAAAGCTCACTCAAAATCTCAAGTAGAACTTGTACATTTGTACCATTGCTAAAGATGCTAGAAGTCCCAGATTTTTCCTGCCATACTCAATTTTTACATGAGCCATCAAATCAAGAATATTGCTATTGTTATATTGAGTATTGCTATTAGATCAAATAAAAAATGGAATATGGCTGCCATATCTGGAATCTAGCTGCCCAGTCCTAGCTGTCCAGCCTTGACAGAATTCAAATGTCTTTACTCAGTCATGTGGATTATGAATTATTTTTCTCCTTACGATTGTTTTAAGTTTCTTCTATATGGTGTCAATGTGCGTTGTGGCACAATGGATATCGGCTCGGAAGGAGAAATCGGGGAACAGAGTTCGAATTCCAGTTGAATTCCTTGCATTCATTTACGCACAAATACCCTTGGGAAAGGTAGTAATCCGTCTCTTCCCTCCAGTTATGGGTTAAATAATATAGCCTTGGTCGACAACCAGTCTACCACAGAAAGCAATGGCAACCTACTGCGGGATAATCTTCTGCCCAGTCAGTCATGTCTCTTTTGAGACATGATCGCCAAAGCGTGTATCACGTATGGCACTTGCCTGACTGACTATATGGTGTCACTGTAGATGGGATGATGAAGCCTAAAATTTTGTCTCTTTTGCAGTACTTGGAAGCAGCAGCAAATCTAGGAAAAAAAGAAAAACAAACATGAGTTTGTTTTTCATTTTTATTGCAAATTTACCAACTTATATTGTTGGCATCTGTCTGTCTTGGGAGACAATAGAGTTCTGCGCCTCAGATCAATCTGTTGCTGAATTGCAACGTTTGCTGTGACTGTACAGGCCTTTACTGGATTGGCAGGCTCTACTGCAGTTGCCACAGGTGTAGGTGATACCTGGTTCTGAGAGCACTGATACAGCCTTCTGCCAATTTATAATTTAATAAGAAAATGTCCTCTTACAAAAAAACTCAATACATATAAACATATAATGATAGAGGCCGCAAGTTCTAATCCTGCCGAATGACACACATTTTCATAATAAAAATTTATCGTAAATAATAAAGTGCCCATGCTATTCTCCTCGGGCTTCTCGATAAGGTTCAGAGGAGGGTCTGTAATGTGATAGATACCGACTTGGCAGACCACCTGCAGTCTCTCTCCCACCGGTGCGACGTGGCTTCTCTGTGTCTCTTCTATAAATACTTTCACGGCTTCTGCTCCGATGAACTTAGATCACTGGTGCCCCCTAAATACAAATTTGCATGAGATACTAGATTGGCAACTAGATCCCGCCCTTTTACAGTGAAACTGATAAAATACAACTGCAACTTCTACTCCAACAGTTTCTTTCCTCGCACTTCCCGACTGTGGAATTCCCTTCCACATGACTGCTTCCCCGACGGTGACAATCTCCAGGTGTTTAAATGTAAGGTCAATAGACACCTCCTAACACACTAACCTGCTCCCATTCTATCAAACACTCTTCCCATCTGCCCAACCCTCATCCTCAGTATCCTTACTTATCTGTCACCTTCCTCCTGACATTCCCTATGTCTAACCACTCCTTCTCTTTACCTTCCCCTATGTAGCCCCATGCGCAATAGTGGTAGTGGAATGCCTTGCTTGGGGTGAAATGATTAAAAAAAAAAAAAATCAGGCCAGTAGATATAAATATATAATACTGTTTAATTAAAAACAGAATATCTACTTAAATATGAGTATTGATAAAAAATAATGTTCAAACAAATCATTTCATATAAACATATGTATATGTTTTAAGTGACAGTCAAATGACTTAAGCCAAACAACTAGCCAATGTTTGTCATCGTTTCTCCTTGTTTTTCAGAGGGCTTAACAATGTCTTATTACAAATACATGTTGATGTCTTTTCTTTTCTTTGAAGCACCATCATCCAAAGAAGTTACACCATGCTTGGGATGAAGGACAATAAGTTTCCACAAACAAAAGTGAGCGAACGCACAACAAACCAGTAAGGTGTACAACCAGGAGCTGATACATGCTCTCTTATGCATGAGAAAACTGTCAAAACTAGATTAACAGAGATTGTGCTGAAACCATGAATCTTCATAGGTCAGGACTGTTGTAACCCATGTACTGTGTGTGTGTGTGTTTTTTATGCTATATGAAAATTTTGTACGGCAGAATGGAGTTGGGGGATTTGGGTTAGTAAATAATATTTTAAATTAGATCAGTTTGCTCATGAGAAGTAAAAAGTACAGTAATGGACAAAAACAGCATTAAACTAACCACATCAAGTTGGCCCCGGAGGCGGCCTCGATCGGCATCAATCTGTTGGAGGTCAAGAGTTTCAGGGAGTTTCTGAAATAAAAGTCACACAAGATTTTACACATTTTAATAAGATTTTGTTGTATGGCAAAAGAAAAACATATTGCCAAGCACAGAAAAGCCACATCTATAATTTGACAGTGAATATTTTGATAATGTTCAGCCATCTTATTTTAACATTATTTTGATTTGTAATGAGAATTTATAATTTGTAATCATATATATTTCATTCTGGGGTTATTAGAGCAAGTTTTATATTTTCATTCTTTATTTCAATTATGTATGTTTGCTAACAGCCAGAAAATGACATTTCAAGTCATTGCAATAAAAAGCCACTGAAACTAAGATGAAAGAAATTCTGATCAACACAGATTCTCATTGATAATGTGTTATCTAACTAATTCAAAAAATATTATTACTGTTATAGTACTAGTGAAAATAAAGCAATTGAAAGTAAGATAAGTAAGGATAAAAATTAATAACAAAAAGCTTATTTCATAAAACAAACATAAAATGGTACTTAAGATCCAACAAATGATTGTTTTATAGGAATTTAACATCCGTCAACTGACCTGAAGTTCATATTCACTCGTATCAAAATCTTCTGAACTGTAATAAGTTTCCTCGATGCTTTCTAATATCTCTTGGTCAACATGAGGGTCACGTAGCTGTTCCTGTCAAAACAGAAGAGAACATATTGAGCAGCAGTTTTTGTTTTACTCTCACAGCCACTTGTGTGTGTGTGTGTGTGCGCGCGCATATAAATATATACAGGGTGCGATGGGTAAATTGTCGGCATTTCATATTTTAAATTTTGTGCATGCACACTGTTTTTGATTTTATTGACTGCACAATATAGTAGGGTCAGTGAGAAAAAGATTACTGTGAGTACTGTGAGAAAAAGAGTATGATGATGCAATTCACTCAATTGTACTGCTTGGTATTCACACCGGAAGCTACAATATGAACAATTTAGGGTGTTTGGGTGTTAATCTGATGACAGTGCAGAGGATTCAGAAAGAGGGGGAGGAGTCTAATGATGATTATGAAGGTGTTTCTAGTGATCAATAGTGATAGTGACATTATGCCTCCATTCATCTTCCCACAGGGCTTCAGACTCAGCATCAAGCGTCTTGAGGAGGTAGTGCTGTCCTGGGTCAAGAGGGTGGCTTCTAGATGACTAAATACCTGGCAACAGGACTCTGCACCATGCCACACAAGAAGGAGAACTCAGTCATGGCTGTCAGACAATTTCTGCAACCATATCACGCCTTACATCTGGCCACCTAACTCCCCAGACTGCAACTCTCTTGATTATTATGTGTGGGGAACAGTTAATCAAGAGACCAACAAAACTGAAGGCAAGAATTATGGCAGCATTCATCGACTTAAACAAAGAGACTGTTCAGAAGTTTTGCAGGAGATTCCAAAGTCATCTGCGGACTGTGGTTGAAGCCAATGGCAATTTTATTGAATAAATTTACTCTTTAGTATTTTAAGATATTTTTATATAATTTTAGTAAATATCCATTAAAATGAGATGTGAGTTATTTTCATTTTTGCATAATTTAGAAAATTCAAACATTGCATCCTGTATGTGAATATTATATACATATATAATGTGTATGCGTGTATTATGGGGTTGTCTGGAAAGATCATGATGAATTTTAGCCATTCATGTTAGAACATGTTAAATTCATTGTCAGATATAATATACTTACATTTCTGATTAGACCACACTTCAAACTATCTCTTATGAAAGAAAATTTATAATTACGCAATTCATGTTAATTTAAAATGGAAAATTATAAGGTGCATTTTAGACATTTGATGATTTTTTTTATTATAATAAAGGCAAAAATGCCTTGCAAGCAACAAAAAAAAAGGTATGTACTGTGTACGATGAAGGTGTTTTAGCTGACAGAACTTTACAGAAGTGGTTTGCTAAATTTAGAGTTGATGATCAGGCAGAACCCCCACCAATAATTCCAGATGACAAGCAAATTAAGACATTGATTGAGATAATCTGCATTACACAATGCAGAAATTGGCAGAAACACTAAATTTATCAAAATCCACTACCCATGAGCACTTAGTGAAGCTTGAGTACCACATAGTCTGAGTTAAAACAATCTTTTGGGTTGCATTTCTATCTAATTTGCTGTATAAATGCAATGAAAATGCACCCTTCTTTAAGCAAATTTAGATGGGTGATGAGAAATGGATTGTTTACAACAATGCTCAGCAAAAAAGATCCTGGAGCAAGCAATATGAGCCAACTTTAGCTACCCCCAAGAGCAGGTCTTCATGCTTAGAATGTCATAGTGGGATTGGAAAAGAATGCTGTACTCTGAGCTTCTGCCAAGTAAGCAGTACAATTTATTCTGAAATGTATTGCATGCAACTGGACAAAATTAAAGGCAGTAATTAGTGGACAGGAATGGTTGTCAGAATAGTGCCAGACCTCACAAAAAATGAAAACAACAAATTTAAAGGTGGTGGTAGTCTCCTTCAGGTCCACCAAAAATTCATATTGTACATTGATCTTGTTTAACAGAGTCATTAATATTATTTCTAACTTTAAGATTAGAGACTATTTCTATCTGAATTTTTGGGAACTGTTGGACCAAGGTCAGGCTTTAAGGAAATAGCTGTGGCTAGCATCTCACAAGTCAAAATGTCAGCAGACAAACTCTCAACTTTTAAACATCAAGGGGGTATGCAAAGCTATTGATGCTCTGGCAGGAATCATCTTTCCAAGGACTGCTTGGGTCAATGAGAAGACACACAAGCCAGTCTGCCATGAAGGACATGCACATCAATGCATTGCTTCCAGTGTCATGGGTTAGGCCACATTGCTTTAATGTGTCCGGGAAAAGAGAAAGGTGACAAGATGTCAGCACCGGTCTCTTCCCCAAGCAAGTTGTGAATGAGGTGCTACCTGTTTTGGATGTTCATGTGAATGGAATCAAGAGAGTACCACTGGTAGACACAGGCTGCTCAGTCACTCGCCAGTAAGTCAGCCTGTCAATTCTGATGGGAGAATTGTGGTGGACATATTTACTACAAACAATAAGACCCTCAAATTCAGTGATTTTGGAAACATCAAGCTTGATGTGGACAGTACAACTCTTCCCTTGAAGTCATGTTCTTTGCAGTGAATAGAGAGCTATTGGGTTTTCACATGTTGCTTGGATTTGACTATTAAAAAACTGGGTGGACTTCAAATAACAGAATGTAGCAATGTAGGTTTTCCTAAGCACGGAATGGCTCATCGTGCTGCCATTGAAATAGAAGAATTTGATTTCTGTGCCAAATTCGACCCAAACAAGAAAATACGGGTTGCATCATGGAAGTGGTCAGGTCGTGAAACAGTGGAGAATTTGCAGAACAGGATGCATGAGTACCTATTACCAAAATGTCTCAAGAAAGAATACGAGTGCAAGCTTCAGACAAGTTGACTGCAGCCTTAACCTGAAAAGGAACTTGGTTCCTCAAAGAGGTCTAATTCTGTTGATGGTGTTGGCACAGAAAAATGTGGACAGTATTAGACTATTGACAACTAAATTAGTGCTTAGACACACACAAAGCCAAGATTGACATGTGTGTACAGAAACAGAGAGTGGTGCCAAAAAAGGACCTGATGTTGCTATTCTTGAATTATGGCACACTTATATACAAGTGCATATCTACAAGTCACTTTGGCCCTTTCAAACTGTGATCCTCATGGGGTGAAGATAATGCCTCACATGTATTGAGACACTGTCCAGTGTGAAGGAGAATTTCTTGAGACAAGCAACTGCTGTATCGAAGTTTATCGCCTCAAAATTTTACAGAGGCATGGAAATTTCCAACCGCTAAGGTCAGGGTGGGTGGAACCAAGGAATGTAGCTTGTCAGAACATTTGCCATGGAAATAGCAATAGTGTAGGGAGAAGATTTTGAGATTTCATCTGTAGGAAAGAAATTGTGGGGGTGGAAAACAATGTCACCCACAAGGCTGCTATTAAATTATCAACAAAGGCAAGTGATATAATATTTCATAGGCTTCTGATAAATGGCTGTTAGGAAGGGTCTGATGAGAAAGCCATTCACAAGATTCCATAGCTGGAGAGTTTATGCAGCCACCCCCTAAATCATACATTATCAAATGCCTTTAATATATTTAAGTCAGTGGTATTTGTGATGAATTTATTATCTAGTGCCAGGCTGATTCTGTGAGTAGCAACAGTTAAAACATCAGACAAATCTCAAGTTTCCTCTCTAGAGCCAACTTTTGCAATATTTTAAAAAAATTTTAGCTTATAATAAAACTACTGACTTATTATTTTTTTAAACTACTTTTGGTCTATTATTGAAAAATAATTTTACCAAGGAAATTTCTACCAAGGTAATCTGGAATGTGAAAATGAAACAAAATAAAAACACTGGAAATTTTCAAAGAAGCTGGATGGATCTACGAAGCTGAAATTTTCAGGAATTACCTTTCTTAGAGAATTAAGCAAATGGAGAAAATTTTTTTTAAATTTGAAGACATCAATATTGCACTCCTGTTGAATTTGGCTAGAATGACTAGAATGAAGTGGAAAAGAAACATTTGAATGAAGATATCCTGTTTTTACAAAGTGCAAATATTAAATTAGTAGGAACTTACCTTAATCTTCGCCACAGCAGGATCTGTACTCAACTGCTCTGGACTAATAAGGGAATCCTCAACAGGAGAGCGCAGAGCATCCTAAAAATTTAAAGTAATTATACATTTAGAATGCTTTTACAAAAAAATACAATTGTAGAATGACAGGCTTCAGCAGGAAAAAATTTTAACAGAATTATCAAGATTTGTTTGAACAATTTCTTGGTGGTAGAAGAGGATGCACGAAGAAAATTACTGTCAAAATAATTTTTAACAATTCTTAGAATGATAATGGCTCATGTAAAAATGACAAGATAGGACACATTTCCTGTCTGGAAAAAAAAAAAAAATGAAATAAAATCGAAACATGACCAAATGGTTTTATAAGGATGAATTTTTAGTTAGTTTTTTTATACAGCTTAACACTTTGTGGATTATTTAAAGTCAAAATATATTTTGGATTGTAAGAATTTTTGTTTTTTTTGGCAAGTGAATATGGCATTAATGATTTTTTGGAGATAATGATTTTACCAGATACAAATCCTATTTAACTCATAGCTGGGGGAGAATAGATGAATTCATACATATCCCAAGAGTTTGTCTATATTTCTGAGGTAAGGTATTGTAATTATTGACACTATTTACATTGTTTGGGCTGTTATCCTCATCTTTGTTGTCATTTTCACAATGTTTCAGCCATTGTATGCTCCAACCTTCTTCAGATGATTGAAATTTCAAACTGAAACGATTCACTGGAATATATTGTTCTTAATGACATATGGCCCAGCAGATAAAAGTGTTGGTTGAATCCAGTGACTTAGCCCAAAGAGTTGTGAGTTCAATACTTTGCGACAGCAGAGATGAACAAAAAAAAAAAACATTGAGAGTTGAGTTAAAGGAAAATAACTGATACTGAGGCAACTGGAAGAGGCATGACTCATGGAACTAGAAAAATTTAAAAATATACTAATGAAAATTGATTTATAAACAGATTTTTTACAAGGAACACATATTCTATTCATATGAATATATCCTAAAAATCTTGGCATGAAAAGACCCACTGAGGTGTTGATATAAAACAAAATAAACCAAAACATCAATAAAAACAGCGTGCAAATATATACTGTATATAAATAAATTACCAGCAATACATTTGACTAAAAAAAACAAAAAAAAAACTCTCTTTACAATAATATGTCAATGAAACCTGATCTACACCCAATTTCTTACATTCTTTTTATATGAAGCTATTCTCAAAATCTTGTCGGAATTAAATAACCCATTGAAGTTCATGTGCTGTAAAATAAACCAAACAAACGTCCTTT
Source organism: Ascarosepion bandense (assembly GCA_037127315.1). Lineage (NCBI taxonomy): Eukaryota > Metazoa > Mollusca > Cephalopoda > Sepiida > Sepiidae > Ascarosepion > Ascarosepion bandense. The sequence goes on from JBBBDQ010000262.1 coordinate 850,945, forward strand.
GCTACATTCCATGTTGGATTTTCATCTTGAAGGAGTTTTTCATTCTTCCCTATGTTCCAATTGACCACTTGTTGGGTGGGGCCAGGTACCCTTTTGCTAAGTTTTGCAAGCACTCTTAATTGCAAACTAATTTGCATATTTAAATGTGCTCGTATTTTTTCTCAAAAAGCAAATTACAAGAATATTCCATAATTATTTTCTTAACCTGAATAGATTAAAATTTTGGGAAAGTATCGCCATTAATTTAAATTATTTAATCTTATTTGTTGGTAGTATATTTCATGAAGCTAAAATGCTCATTGATGAAACAAAAATTGTTTTCCCAAATATATGGGATTTGTTTATTTAGTACTAGCAGTATAGCCCGGCGTTGCTCAGGTGTAATGAAAGCTTTAAAACTAATCCATGGTCCTGGAGCTCAAACTCTTTAGATGTTGACATGAAAGACTAAAAAGCAATAGTTGTTTCCAGTTAAAGCGAAACCGTAGACTGAAAGAAAAATGAATGGATGTAAGTCAAATTTTGATTTCCTGGTAGCGATATCAAATAAGTTTTTTTTTGTCGTAAACTGAATTTTGAAGGCTAAATAAGTCCTCTGAATAAATGATATCATGGCTGAGACTAAGAACTACAATTATACCTACTTAGAGCCAAACCCGAAGCAAAAACTAAAATAAAAGGGCTGAAAAAATACAGACATACAGGCAGATAAACAGACACACACACAAACATCTTGCCTTTTATATATATATATATATATATATATATATATACATAAATATTATCGATTTTCTGCACTATTGTAAGAACTGCAGCCTTGAAACTTCTGAATATCATTTCTTATGTCTTTGTCTATGAGTGTATGAAATTTGATTAAAATCGGACCACCCCTTCTATAACCCGACTTTTTCAATCATCGATTTTCAATATTTATCGGGGATACCTTGACACAAAACCTAACTAAGAACACTTGCAGATGCTTATAGTTCAACTGTGTAAATTTTCAAGAAAATCGGTTCAGCCATTTCAGAGTCTATAGGTAATGAGGACACACACACACACACAGACAAAGTTCCATTTATAAGTAAGTTTAGATAAAGCAGTGTTTCTTAATGTAGGTGCTGGTGCCTTGTGGGTTCTGTTATGTTGAAAGAGGACACTGGAAGTTTTTATTTCAAAGGTAGTGAACATATTCAGGTGAGTGGTAGGCATTTATCAACTTTTTTTTTTAATTTTCAAAAATTATTACATATTGGCAATGAAAGGAAAATTATGAAAGGTATCTAAAGCTGTGGGAAGCTATCAAGCTTTTTTCATTGCTTTTCCAACTTCCTACATAGCTGAATGTGGTTTCAATGCAGTTACACAGCGTCTTACTAAGCAATGAGACTGTCTGCAAATTACAAAACGAGGACATCTTTGATTACTTCTAAACAGCATGAAATCTAGAGTAAGAGCCAGTAAGCACCAAAGTCAACCATTGTATTGAATATTTGTGTTAAAAGTAATGTCTTGTAGAGAGTTCAATCCCTGGGTCAAATAATACATGCTAAGGGGCAATTATATCTCAAAAGAGACAAGACTGAGCAGGCAGAATATTTTCTTACAGTAGGCTGGTTGCCAACCAAGGCTATAGAACATTGTCCTGCCATTTAACTCATAGCTGGAGGGAGAAGAGATGGATTTATACCATTCTCAAGGGTATTTGCACGTAAGTGAATGCAACAAATTCAACTGGATTTTGAACTTGGCTCTCCGATTTCTCATTCCAAGCTAATATCCACTGCACCACAAGCTGAAACATGGTATAACAGGTTACATGAATTTGGGTTTTCTAAATTTAAGTCTAAATAAATAGAATGATATCAGCAAATTATCACCTGATGATAACCAGAGGATAATTGGTCAAAACATTGTGTTTATAATAACATCTATATCAACCAAGATGAGGAGAATAGTTGGAAATACAAGAATATTGGCAATTACTCATCTCTGAAATAAAATAGTAACATTACAATAGAAATACCTTTTTTTATTGAAAACATGAACATAGTCCAATTTTTCCAAAAATATTCCAAAGAACTATGAAAATGCAGGAATTTACTTGAAATCAGTCCAAATTTTAGACATTGGACACACATTTAGGAATCATTTTCCGTCCTGCTAGCACAACACTGGAAGCCTAAAAATTGCTCTATTGCTACTTTCATGGTAAATATTCAGACAAGATCTATTCTTTATTGCCATGAGTTCAAACCGTTATAGCAGATACTTTCCTTGCTACATCCACAGGGCTGAATCATCCCCATTCCCTCCTATTCTCTTTGGCAAGTATGTTCCACTCAGAAAGATTCTTCCCAAGAACTGTTACATTGTGAAACAAATTCCTGAACAAATATTTCCTCAAACATTACAATCTTCCTAACTTCTTTAAATCTAAGGTCAATTTTTATCTATCCTCCATATCCTCATACTTTTAATTTCCTACTTTTGCCTCATACTTTCATATTAAACACCTCATTCAGTAACCCTCTACTTTGAGTGCCTCTTGGAATTTGCATTGGGTGAACTTAAGTTGGGAAAAAAAAACAAAAAAAAACAGAACTGTTTCTGTTAACTGTCAAATATGAAAAGTTTACAATTACATGAGATTTCTAATTTGTATTTTTAAAAATTGTTTCCACAAATTTAAAAGAAAAGTAGGAAAGAGGACAGTATTTTCGACTATTTATCAACATACATGTGTGCAACTATGACTGGTGACCTTTTTAATAATTTGTATAAATGCTGGGCAAAATATTGACAAGCCCTAAATGAATTTAAATGCAAATATAATTCTTTTTATTCTATGTGCCATGTTCCTTTAGGATGTAAAAATTCAAATATTTAAACATTTGTGGGGGGATCAGTTTCTCATACAACGTTAAAGTAAATCGATCCTCCATTTTCAATCCACTATAAGGTTGTATGAGAAATTGGTTCCCACCTCCTAAAATTGTTTTAAATATTGAAATTTTTGCAAATTTTTTTATCATTCGTAAAGTTTAAGGTGTAAAAGATAATACTGCACTGAAAAAAGTCCAAAAAATTTGATAATGAATACATTTACAGATGGCGGTAATGTACCGGCGACTGGTTTCAAAATGGAGGCTCGATTTACTATAACGTTGTATGAGAAACTGATCCCCCAACCCCCAGAAAATGTTTAAATATTGAAATTTTCCAAATGTTTTATTTTATTTTTTGTCAATCGTAAAGCTAAGGGGACTGCGTTATAAAAAAAAAAAAAAGAGAAAGAAAGAAAGAAAAACAACGAAATTAAACGTGGTGGTAGTCTGCTTCAGGTCCGTCAAAAAAATTAGTGCTTTCAGTGGTAGATTTCTGCTGCCAGATCACTTTTTAAAAGAATGTGATAGGCTCATAAGTCCGGAGCCACAAAGAAAGTTTTTGTTTTAAAACATGAAAAATTCAAGACAGTACACTGAAAAACTGCATATTTTATTTTTCAAATCTACATTCATTATGCTTAGCACACCGAGTGAGAAGTTCTTTCTTCCCCAAGCAATGCCTCATGCATGAGTAAAGAAAGAAAAATGCTAGTGTTACTGTTAGTGTTATCCCTAAAGGTACCAAGAAAAATTGCCGAATGTGAATGTTGAGCAATTTTGTTCCTCGTCAGGACTTCGCTTTTGCCCGAAGTAGAGAGTAAACCGTTCTCCTTAACTTCATAGATTAGATGGAAGGAGGAGCTCGGTCCAGGTGATTCCAATTCTACGGTAGCACCTTCCCCATTGCACTAAAATCTATTAGTCACTAATAGTGCAATGGGGAAGGTGTGCCGACGTCGGGTGACAGCAGTCGCGAGAAATTGGCAATTTTTGTCCTTAATCCATATGCCGGGGGGTCTCCAGGTAGGAAAAGAACGACCTTGTGTCAGGCACACGCATACAAGTGACTATCCGGTAAATAAGGTCACTTGTACGCGTGGGCCTGGCACTTTTTAAACGTAGACGTGCGGAGAAATACCAGAGAAATTAATGATGTTACGTTCAATAACATGCATTTAGATTTTATTACGAAAAGTAGAAGAGGTATTTTCTGAAAGGCCTGATTCCAAATATTAATTTGATTTTACAAGTTTAAAATTTTACAACACTTGTTTTGAAATTAGAGACTAATGTCTATTGAGAGGTGAACAATGTGTTGTAATAATCATCGTTTTGAAATTAAAAAAAAAAGATGTCTAAAAAACACTGAACAAAAAAAAAGTAACATCAATCAAACGAAAACTTTTTTCTTAGTTTTTTGCTTTATCAACATCAGAAATTTAAATTTGTTGAAAATTTGAAATGTTATGTACAATATTTCTTTTTAGTTTTCTTTCTTTCTTTTTTTTTTTTACTTAGTAAACCAGTAATAATTTCATTCGTGGCTTTTTTCACACACACACAAAATATAGTCTTTTTTATTTTCAAGCTTGTTTGCATCTGTTTTCGAATATTTTTTAAAATTTCCACCTGACTAATTAGTGGACGTTTTTACTTACTTTTATAAAAAGGTAGAAAGTAAGAAAATGTCTAATCAGGGTAAAAAAAAAAAAGGTAACCTTTAACAACAATTCGTAATTTAATTATCTTAAATTATTTAAGATAATAATTATTATTCAACCAAAACTTACATAACTGAATAAAAAAATCCAGTCGATTCTACTTCCGTTAATTAAAATTTAGTTTATTTTCTGATTATCTTTTGTTAAAGTTTATTTTATTCTTAAAATGCGAGTCTCTATATTTGGCATGAAAAAAAAAAGTGTATAAGCGCACAGAAAATGTTTGTGTGGTGAGTCTGTAACAGATCTTTAAAATTTATATTTAGAAAAGATTTGAAAAAGCATTAAGATTTACAACAAATTCGCTTTTACGGTGACATTTTTTTTACCATACCTCATATTTCAAGCAATTTTCACTTTAAAGAAAATATTTTAATATCGCTTGGTAAACAAATTTTCTTTATGCAATGAAAATAAATAAAAAATACTCCTTCACACTGTTCCAACAATTCAAAATCGTCACCCATCCTTTTCTTTTTTAAAGAAAGACTGATTTACTTTTTCTGTATTTTATTTGGTGTTTTTTTTTTTTTGCACTTTATTGTTAAAAAGATTACAAAATTCTTACTTATGAAAGCGAAAGAAAATGTATTTTGTTTTAGTTTTTGTACTGTGAAACAAGTGCTTTTATTCTTATAAATAATTATAATGCGAGTTAAAATATTTATAATTCTGATATAGATAAAATATTAATAAAATCAAATGAAGTATTTGTGATCTTTTGGAATGAAAAAAGCCGACACACCCACAGAAAAGAGACAACGACTTCTTTTTTTGTGTATACGTCAAGATGTGCACCATTTTTACATGTCATGTTATGGTGAAGGACAATTAACGACAAACAAAAACAAGACAAATACGTCAAAAACAGATATCACAAAGCTAAATTTAATAAAAAGAAAAAAAAAGAAGAATGATGCTGGTGCAGAGCAAAGATGAAAGCAAAATGCAGGTGGGTAATACAAACAAAACAACATTACGTTTGCAATTGACACCTCACCTGTTTACCAATGAGTATCTTGAATTTCTTCTTTATATCCATCACTTACAATAGTAATCCATGGACGACTATAAATAATTTAACCAGTGATAGAAAATCAACAAATGACTGGCATTTCATAAACATACTGAGTTCTATCTGTGTACATTATGATGAAACAGAGCAAATCTTAGGTTAACATGACGCCATTGCAGGGACCAAGTATTTTGTCGCCCCCTGCAGGCAACTTTGCGCAATATTACACAGCACCGATAACTCTGCTTGGTTTAACTTCGTGTCTATTGGCATTTACTCAGCTTCCTTATGAATTTACAGACAAAATCTCTAAAATGAGAGAATTTAACATTTGCGAGATAAGCTTTCGAGCCATCATGACAGTTTTTTCTTTTCTTTTCATGGAAAAGAAAAGAAAAAACTGTACTGATTAATTTGTTATTAATTAGTGTATATATATATATATATATATATATATATATATCCGAACATAATGGCAATCATTTTTTTTAAGCAACACATCAGTTTTCTTTTTTTTTTCTTTTTTTGACCTGTAGTCTGGTGATTGCACTAGAAACCCATTGCTTCTAATTAATAATTTTGTTTGGGTTAAAAAGAAAGAAAAAGAAAGAAAAACATTTATGTAAATAAACTACAACGTAAAATTCTTGAACACAGTAAAAAAATAATATACGTATTTTTAAAAAGTATTTTTCTGTGATCTTATATTTTTTCTGCAGATTTTTTTTTTGAGTTGCTAAGAAGCAGGTTTAAGCCGCACTCACAATTAGTGTTGATTTTGTCAAATTTAAATTGCTTATAAAAAACAATTTATTTAAACACAAAGTCGTAATTTTCTATATATGTGGTGGTCTGGACAACCTGGTTACCAATTGTTGTAGACTGACCGTCGGGGTAGTAATTTTAAAGGTGGAAAGTAGGTTGGTTGCCGAAACCACTACATTCATAAATAAAATAACTCAACAAAGCACAATGTAACGATAATAACAGCATTGTAGGGTTTGATACATTCACAGTTCACACCGACGCACACACACACACACACACACACACACACACACACACACACACACACATGGTCATTCAGCGTTCACGTGATAACTAAGTTCCTGCGTAAACGAATGCCAAGAAAAGCGGGGAACGTCACGTGGTACGCTAGTTAGGATTTTGTCCCGGGCAAGAGCAGACATGTTTCCCTAACTCACAGAAACACACGCGCATTAATTGCAGGTAGCAATTAGTGGTGCAAATTTTTATTTCTCACCAGCATGCACACAACACACTAAAAAACTCCAATTGGAAACAGACATTAACACTATGCACATTAACTTTCATTCAAACTGGACTTTACATAAAATAATTTTCTACCGAACATTTTACGTTTCTGTCCAGACAAAGGGAAAGAACTTTTCTTTCCTCACTTTTATGCATGCTCTCAACCCTATGTAACCTTTGTTAATATATTGTTTTTCTTGTTACTTTCGCCTTTTCGTCTTTCTTATTGCCTGTTTTATTTCATGACCCCAGTTACGCCGAGTCGACTCGTAAATCTAAATAAGTAACGGACGCTTCGTCCTCTACAGCATTGCATTAAGGTTACAGGATTGGTTCATTTGTGCATGCAAGATATAGTGAAGAAAGTTCTCTCTTAAATTTGAAGAAATGTATTAAAGTTCATGCTGGAAAAGTTCTTGAAAAAGGAAATAATGTTTGTACTGATCGGTATTTTTTAAGTAGTGAAGTATGCTTATGAGAGAGAGAAACATTTTGATGTAGCTAATTGCTGAATGCAATAAGCGCAGTATGTGAGTTGGAAAGGAACTAACGGCATTCGGATTGTTACCTCCGAAAGACAGTCTCCAACTGGCCTAAGCACGTGTGAACATCAGCTTATATATTTCTTAATAAAGCGCGGGAAAAAAGAGACCTCACGTGCGGCACTAATGTAAGAGTATGTGGGTATATGTGGATGAACGTGTGTACATGGCGTTATGTATGTAAGTATGTACGTGCATGTAGAAGTGATTCTACATATATATATATATATATATATATATATACCATAGTTATCCGCAGACAGATCTGTTTCGCTGTATCACAGCTCATCAGTACGGTTAGACTCCGATTGCTTTTTAACCCAGGATTGAAATCCGACCGAATTGGCGTCAGTCGGCGATTCTACCTCTGGTCTATGGGCGTTCGGTAGAAGAAGGCAGACTTTGTAGCGCGTACATTATTATTATACACGCCCAATAGCCAGAGTGATCTAATTCATTATTGAATGAGCGATGCGTATATGCCAGAGTAGCTACTGTTTTTCAAAGTCTCCCATTCTTCCAGAGTGCTCAATCAGGGTGTGAGAGCGTATATATATATTAAAATTAAAGTATGAAAGACGCACGGGTATATGCACCCCGATTTACGCAGTGAATTTTCTGGGAAAAAAATTGAATGTTGTAACTTAAAGCAGCTAAAATATTTAACGCAAATTATCAAGACATGGCAAAAACACTACAACAGAAAACGTTCTTTTATATGTTGTGTCCCTTCAGGACGTGTGTGATCATAACTCTCTACAACTTCCTGTCTATTTACTATCCCTCCCTAGTCTACTATCAATGCACATTCTCGTTAGGTAGGTTACCCGTTGTTCCCCACTGATTCTCTTCAATGTTCTACAAGTATCAGATTCTCCAAACCTTTGTATGTAGGTTATCCCACTTCTTTGCCAAAACACCTCTGGGGTTGAGGTGGGTTGGGGCGCTCTTTAATTTTATAAATATACAATGATATTCTTATTCCCCTTTTTTTTTTGAAGTCACACATAGATGGGATATGCGTTGTGGTACAATGGTTGTCGGCTCGGAATGAAAAATCAGAGAGCCGAGTTCGAATTTCAGTTGAATTCGTTGCATTCACGTACGCGCAATAACCGTTGGAAAAGGTATGAATCCATCTCTTCTCCCTCCAGCTATGCGTTGAATATTGGGTTCCATATTGGTTACCCTAGAAAGAAATGGCAGCCTTCTGCCTAGTCTGTAATGGATCGAGACATGATCGCCCAAGCATGCATGACATTCAACTGACTGACGTAGACAGAACGCGTTCGCCTTTATGACTTTTCAACGCACTCACGTGTCTATCACGCGCATGCGCGCGCGCGCACACACACACACACAAGCATATTCTTCTCATAACTTGTTTTAATGTTTTTTTTCTTTCGTTACAGTCTATGTAATTCATTTTGTTAATACATGCATTGTCATTTGTTGTTCATTTTTGCCTGGACTTGTAGTGATGCTAAAAGCAGAAACAGGAAGTTACTTCCTTCACAGCTTAAAACATGATGACGTATTTTTAGCTTTGTACATTAGGCTTCGCGCATAACTTCTGGTTAGAGTTGAGAAAATACGATCCAAAATAAATATATATTGTCCAATCAGAAGACAGAAAACATATTCAAAATTGATTCAATTCTTGGTCGCCCAAATGTTTAAATACGTGTGGTTTTGCTTCTTATCTTCGGCTAGCTATAGCCATTGGCTGTCTCCCGGGCGGCGTCTGGTCGACCTGCAGTATCTCACTCGCTCACCCTCTCTTTTCTCCACTTCCTCACAACTGTCCAGCAGCAACAAAAAGAAATTTAAGAAGGATTTAACATGTGAACATTTACTACTATCGTGCACACATTTAAAACATAAAATAGCCTATTATTCAAAAACATTTTCTTCTTTAATTAAAAAAAGAACTGAACTCTTATTATTACACAGCAAAAACATTCTGATGACTACATAACTCGATGTAACAAATTAATTAATAAATATAATTTTTACTATTGATACAAAAAGAGTAGAGATCTTTATCCTTTAATACATTTTATCTTTTAATATATATCTTACTTTGCATCTTTAAATAGGCCCCGACAGACTCCCATTGAATCCACCATTATTGTTTTCCAGATAAATGTTCCAGGATCCTGTAAATATTTACTATCCAAAGTGTTGATATCTGTAGCATCATGGTGACTAATATTCCTACCCCCCCCCCCAAAAAAAAAAACTACTAACAACCTGCAGCACATTCTTTCAAGTTTTCCTCACAGTTTAAGTAGTTCTTTGACAGAAAACATTCTTTCTTTCTTTTATATGCCGTGTCCCTTCAGAACGTTGGCGATTATGGACATCCATTTATCCCTATCCATTGTTGTTCTCAACACATTTTCTCTATGTATCTCTCCCAAACTCCGCCCCGCCATTCACTTGCTCTAGCTTATCAATTATGTCTCTCGTTGCTTTTCCTTGCCTCCATTTCCCTCTATCCGTCCCGTAAGTATTAGATTCTCCCAGCCCTCCTTCCTCATTACGTCCTAAAAATTTCAACTGTCTCTTCCTGATGTCAAGTATAAGTTTTCTTTTCGTTTGGATCCACTCCAAAGCTTTTGTCGTTGCTCACATGTTCCCTTCATGGTATCCTCAGCATCCTTCTGTAGAACCACATTTCTGTTGCTTCGAGTCTCTCCTTCATTCTTGAGAAGATAGTCCAGCATTCGCTGCCATATAATAGGATAGATATCATATAACAGTCCAGTACTCTTTTCATTGTTTTCAACGAAAATCTTCCTGTCTCTGAATATTCTGCTTAGCTTTTGAAATGCACCTTTGGTCATGCCAATTTGAGCTTCGGATCTCAGTGTCACACTTTCCATCTTCCGTCATAACTCTTCCCAGGCATTTAAATTTCTGTACCTGCTTGATTTTAGTATCCCCGACCTGTAGTTGGCATTTTGTGCTTCTTTTTTGCTGATGACAAATGCGTTCAGTTTTATTGTAGTTTATGTTTAGTCCCTTCTCGTTTTACCTTGCTACCTTCTGTAGGAGGTCCTTTATTTTTCCTTTCATGTCTGCTATCAGCACTGTGTCATCTGCGTATCTTTTACTGTTAAGATCGTGGCGGATAATGACGAAACTTGGTAGAAATTCTAGTTCTTTCAGAATTACTTTGTTGTACAGCTTGAATGTCTACGGCTATATCGTGTTGAATACACCCGATCCCGTCCGATCACCGAAGTTAAGCAACATCGAGCCTGGTCAGTACTTAAATGGGTGACCATTTGGGAATACCAGGTGCTGTAAACATAAGGACCAAGAATGGTCCACCGGTCCTCCAGGTTTGGGGGTTGGTGCAGGGCTAACAACCCTGCCCTGTAAAAAACAGTTTGTTACAGAAACAGCAACAAAACGTTGCTGCCCTATGCACCATCTGGGTATGATGGATAAATAATGATGATGACAGCTTGAATAGAGCCGGTGAGAAGACACATCTTTGTCTTTACATGCCGGGGTTGTCGACCGTCTCTATCAAATATTTGTGGCATAATTTATCGAAGACCTTTGCATAGTCTATAAAACACAGGTACACGTTCTTCTGCATTTTTATTGTTCTTTTTTATAACATTCTAGGCATAAATATCGCGTTCCTTGTTCCGGTGTCTCTGACGAACTCGCACTGTTCTTGTCCTACCTCTGGCCCGACTCTGCTGCGCGCTCTGTTTATCAGAATTTGGATGATGAGCTTTGTTATGCAGCTCATTAAACTGATTGTTTAGTAGTGATCGCAATCTTATGTGCCTAGCTACTTAAGCAGTGCTATGAAAATTGATCTGCTTAGCTCTTCTGGTATATTGCCAGTTTTAGATTTTATTTATTTCTGTAATCCTGTTCATGCCAAAGTCGTCTAAGGCTGTCAGCATCTCTATTACAATACCCTCTGGCCCTGCTGCTTTTTTTCTATTCAATTTGGTCAATGTAGCTTCCACTTCTGTTTTTAATATTTCTGGTCCATCGGTTTTTCTGTTTATTGCCGGTTGCTCGCTCTTATCTTTCGTCTTGTTAGTTTCATTACATTTTTATGCATATTTTCTTCATTTGTGTTACTCAATCTCTCCATTTCTGCATATTTTCTTTAGCCCGTCTGCATTTGTTCCTTATTTCCTTGTGTAGTTTTCTGTCTTTCGTTCCATGTCTTAACATTCTTTTCTGCCTCTTTTGCACTATGTCAAGAATTCTATCATTGATTCACTCATTTTTCTTCCTACGTCTGTTATTTTGTCCATTTTTTTGTAATAATTTTATTACAGACAAATTAATTTAAGCCAAAAAATACAAATTCTAACAGGCAGACAAGCTTTCTTAACAATCAAAGCCCATAAAGAAGATTTTCCCGACAACCTATCATACCAACTTATAAATCCAACAAAAACAGAAGTGGGCAAAATAAGCCATCAAATATTTAACCTGCTAAGACCAGCCACTCAAGCTAACCAGTGGAAGAACACAAGTGATTGCATTTCCTGGTTCCAAAAAATCGAATGCAAAAATAAATCCACGTTCATTAAATATGACAAAAAGCTTTTACACATCAATTTCTGAAAAAAGGTTTCATGGAAGCGTTTAATTTTGCTAAACTATACATAAAAATACCATGTCAACATATTGATATAATCCTACATCGCCGCAAATCAATACTTTTCCACAAAAGTAAAGCATGGATTAAAAAATCAAACAACGGCACATTTGATGTACCACAAGGATCGTATGATGGAGCAGAAATTGCAGAATTGATGGGCATATACATTTTAAATAAAATCAGCAAAATAATCCATATAGACAACCACGGATTATATAGAGATCACGGATTAATGATAGCACCAGTCAACAAAAGAGAAAATGATAAAATAAGGAAAGAGTTTTTTAAACTATTCAAAAAACTAGATTTTGATATAATAGTAGAAACAAATAGAAAAGTGGTACACTATTTAGTTGTGGAATTTAATTTACAAACTGGCAATGTCTCGCCATACATGAAAACAAATACTAAATTAACATACATAAATAAAAATATCCAACCCTCCCAAAAGTATAATTAGACACATTCACAAAGGAATAGAACACAGACTATCAAATAATTCGTCAAACAAAACAATATTTGATGAAAAGAAAAAAGCTATGAAGATGCATGATGAAAACCTGGCCATAATCTTTACTTACTTCCCCGACAGCTACAAGAATTTAAATGTAAAGTCAATAGTCATCTCTTATCTCACTAACTTGCATCCTCTCTGTCATGCTCCTTTCTCCGTCCACTCCACTCTCATCAGTACTCTCATCATTCTGCTATCCACTTCCTGACATCCCCTGTAACCTGTCACTCTTTCTCATAACTTTCCTTCTATGTAACCCCCTGTACAACAGTGACAGTAAAATGCCTTACTTGGGGCGATATGATTATCAATAAAAACATTATTGCACAAAATATGTAGTTTGCCTTTCAGTCTTATTATGAATGAGGAAAAAAAATGGAATAACAAATTTGCACAACCAGTATTTGTGGGCAGATCAGAATCCACATGGTACAATACATGCTAGCCACTGTATCAGTACACGAGTAATTAGGATGGAATTGTAGATGACTGTCTGGTAGGGTCTATATTTTCTCAGCACGTCTTACAGGAACTGTCTTCAAGAACTTTATTTTGATCACACTTAGACCTAACAGATTAAATATCTTTGACCGAGGTGTGGCGTCGTAGTACCTATGCGACTTCTTGGAGCCATGTGGGAGAGTTGAATGTAGGCTAGGGACTAGTGCATTTCCGCATCCTAATTCCCCTGAGTAAAACAGGGTCGATCGCTTCGTTGCAAAGTTACGACTATGACCTCAAAATGAAATGACTTTATAGTTGCATCTACTGTGTCGGGCCAAGATGTTTTTCTCGTCAGAATAAATTTCGCACATTTATAAATCTACCATTCGTCTGTGCATTGAATACTTTTGCTATATCTGGTTGAGTGTTCTTGCTATTCATCTTGAGGTTCTTGACAAAATTCAAAGGAGGATCTGCAATATAATCGATCCTTACTTGGCATCCCGCCTTCAATGACTTTCTCATCGACGTGATGTGGCTTTCCTCACTCTTTTCTATAAGTATTTTCATGGCAAATGTTCTGACGAGCTTTCTTTCCCTGGTTCCCCTGCCAGATGTATTTCTGCGTGCTACTAGATTGGCATCTAGGTTCTACCTTTTTACCGTCGATATAGTTAAATGCAAACACCTCATTTACCCTAACAGTTTCTTTTCTCGCGCTTCTTGTTTGTGGAACTCTTTCATTTGTTTGCTTCCCTGATAGCTACGATCTCCCAAAAATTAAATGCAACGTCAATTGCCATCTTCTATTTCCTTGGTTCCCATCCTTCTCTTACTCTTCCTTCGACATCACCTGTACCTTTTTTTCTCTCACTGTAATCCCTTGCACACCAGTGGCAATCCTGCCTTACTTGGAGAAAATGATTATATATATATATATATATATATATATATATATATATATATATATATATATAAACTATTGACGACACACCATACAACATTTTTGTGAACAGTTTGGATGAAACAATTCTGGAAAGCAACATACCTGGAAAAATTGAAGACAGTCAACATCTTTCTAAAACAATTGATACAAAGTAGAGTGAATCTTTTTGATTAGATTAGTTTCAGAAGTTTAAAAATCACAGATCAAAATCAAATTCCGTGTGATTGTGTTTTTCGGGATTTATGGTTTCCGTGGCAGCCATTCGTTTAGTCATAAAGTAATTTTACGGCTTTTGAAGAAATATTTTTTCCCGCCTTTAAAGCAATATAGTGCTTTCTAATGTGTTATTAAAATAATTGCTTAGGGGTATAAATAATATTGTTTTGGACAATGTTTTAAAAAAAGAAACATAACATTTTTTTAGAAGAGAGACATTTAAAAAATCTGTATTTTAAAATTTTTTATCTCTCTCTCACACACACACTCCCACTCTCTCGCTTACACACACACACACACACACACACACACACACACACACACACACACACATGTATGGGACTTAAGTCATTTTAAGCCTATCTCCCTTTACTCTTACAACCAAATTTTTCCTATACATATCCTTTATTTATATTTGTGAAAGAAATAATTTGTAAAAATGTTTTAAAGTTTAATGTGCCTAGGTTTAGGTATAGTTATTGAATAATTCTTTACCACAAAGTGTGCAACAATTTTTAGATAAGGAAAAATATGAACTGCAAAATCGTATAACCTTTTTTATTCCTAATGAAGGAGAACATGTGGAATAATATATATATATATATATATATATTAAACACGTAGTATTAAACGATAGAGATAACTTGCAGATTTTCTTTTGTATTTTCTCATATTTTCTAATGAGGCTTTTTATTTTCGAATTATATTTATGCAATTCGGAAATAAAAAAACCTCATTAGAAAATATGAGAAATTACAAAAGAAAATTTGCAAGACTAAATTGTCTATTGTTTAATACAACGTGTTTAAAAGAAAAGACGCTGCCCAAATATACGTACTTATATATATATATATATATACATATATATATATATATATAAAATTTATTTTTAAAAATGTTAGGTTAGTATAGGACCGAAGTAGTTGAAGATCTGGATGCGTACATCAGTGCAGTGTCGTAGGATAAGTTTGCGAACCATCTTTAGAACTATGGAACAAAGCAGAAGATGATACAATTTGAACTCACTTCCTTTCATGTTCAATTTTCTATTTTGCATTAAGTCCTGTCATGAATTTATCCAATAAATAATGAAAATACCCGGATACAGATTATTCATTTTCCTCGACAACCATGCGCGAACACCTACAGGGCTATAAAAACGAGAGGAAAATCATTGTCCGACCAACGTGGTTTGGATAATTTTATTTTTTGTTATTTGGCGACAGGTGCTGAGACCTTAATTCACCTTAGGAGTTGTTGAAATGACATTTAATTTTAGAGCTTTTTGCAAGTACCATGTAAGTTTCGATTTTATTTATTTTTCTAAGTTTTGACACTTTTGGAATATTTTTTTCAGGTTTACTTTTTTGTAAATCTTGTATTTTAGTATTTCTTTATGTATTATTTGAGTCGTCCACAACCATTCGATCTTGTAGTTTGCTGTAAGCTTATCTTTTACCTGTGTTTTTTTTTTCTTTCCCTTTTCTATACAGTTCTTCTATTTTGTCGTAGAATCGATTTTCCTCTGGCAAATTTCTCCGCAAATAGTCCGCTGCGGCCCAAATTCACCACCGCCGGAGCAGGTAGTACCACTTGGTTCTACGAAGACTGATTGGGCTGGAAGAAAAAAACCAAACTAATGACGCGAGCTATTATGCTAACCTGCAAAGAAAGTACAAGTGTAAAGGCCATGAATGAACAATTTTGGCGGCGTTGAACGCTGTAACAGACAATTTCTCTGATTACCGACGTTAAAACACAAATTGTCAGGAGGGGAAACTGGAATCTTTCAAGACTTTGAAAATTGAGCCAAAATGTTTTTTGCTATGTGAAACATCCAACTGGCAATTGAAGACAAAGCTAAACAGCTGACGGGAAACATCCTAGTTACAAAAGCAGTATGGCTCCAGGCAGTACTTGAGCGCCCGAAAAACACTGATTGTTCATGGGGTGCCCGAGGACCGATTGTTAGACTCTGCCAATTACGATCAAGTTCAGGATGTCTCCCCCAGTAATTAGTAAACGGACAATGCCACCAGAGGCTGTGCTTCTGGTGACAATGTTCCACAAAGACTTCCTAGACATCTGCTACGTACTAACTTGCCGGGACAAAAGGATGCTGGTTGTGTGACGCTGCGGGGCAAATGTACCCCGGTAAAAACTCGGCGCCACAGCCAGCAGAAGTATCGGATAAGCCCAGCAATCCTCCCCATCCGATGGCGTAGGTGATTGGAAGTTGTGAAGACAGGAAGATGCAACTCCTCCTCTGGAGCCGGGACACAAACAAAGAGGCTCGGAAAGACCACCATTAGAAGCAGTGACAAGAAAATAGCATCCAGTGAATGAACCTTCACCACCTCGATACTCCTGTTTAAAACGGGAGTGAAGAGAATGAGCAAACACTTAAATGGCTGGTGTAGCAGGGTAGAACTAGTCATTTGTCAAGCCAAGTTTTACTCCGTCCCCGCTTCATCTGCGCGAAAAGATGAAGCTCATAAAATAAGCTTCTCCCGCTAAGGCACAGTCATCCCCTTCTTTCGGTACACCCCAAACTCCCAAAGAACATTTCTCTCAAGTGAGAGAATATTCAACAGAAAGGTGCTCGAGAGGGACCTTTCCTCGTAGTGGAAGGCCCTCTTGAGATCGTTGTCGAAATTGACATCCGTCGACGAATCACCGATAGACCTCCGAAACATTACTAAGGCGTCGGGGGTAATAAGTTAGGTCGAGAAAGCCTGGAATTTCATACACAGCAAAAGAATCCTTTCCAAAGATTCGTATGGCACACTCTGGATCTCTAAATTCTCATCCTTGTTCGGGGGTGGGGTGTTACTCCCTTCTAGCTATATAAGGTCCTCAAACTAACCTTTTGTGTTGGGTGTTTTTTAACACAGTTAAGACGACATATTTTCTTATTCTCGTTTGTCTTTTTGGTTTATCTCCCCACCCACATTTCGTCACAGAATTTTTCATTTTTGAGAGCTTTAAATCATGTTTTGCTACCTCTCCTGTTTACATGTGGTATTGTGGTTCATATTCGTTTTCGATTCAGGTTGAATAAAGCTGGATGAGTTCTTGTTTATGGGGGTAGGGAAAATTTTCATGTGTGAAAAGAGCGTGACTGTGGTTAGGTAGGTATAAGATAGTGTTGATCAACCTCTTCCCCCACACCTTAGACCTTGTGTGAAAACTTTTAATGCAATAAATATGATTTTTCGATTTGGTATAATGGGCAGTAAGCTTAATTCGCTAGATCACTTACAGCTCCTTTTACGTGCCGTGCCACTTCAGAACGTAAGCGATCACGACTCTCCACTTGTTCCTTGTTGCACTTGTCTAAGCTCATAAAGTATGCCACTGGCATTTTACCCCTGTCTTTCTGTATATCCAACCCGAGAGCATCTAAGCACTCCTTCCTCATGTATTGTTCAGAAACTTCAGTTGTCTACTTCTGACAAGTATGTTTCGTTTTCATTCTCTCCAAGACGTCATCGTTGCTCACGCGTTCGGTCCGTGGTATCAACTCGTTAGTGAGTTCAATTCTCATTAGCTACACAAACCGGTTTTTGGCCTGTGCTACATCTTGAAAACAACGTTAGGCCCGTTGCCGAGCAAAGTCTCGATAGGCAGGCAAACGTGTTCGTTCTTTTGCCAGCAATACTCTATCAAAATGCCCCCTCCCCTCAGGACAGTACGCCCTGTATTTCGAGAGAGATCGAGATTTGTCTGAGGCCCTTCTCAAAATGGAAAGTACTGAGTGGACTAATGCAATTTGTCCACTTTATTGCCGTTAAACTCTTTAAACTGTCATCGTTAGCTACCTGGGCGGACTGAATAAATCCGCTCATTAAACCGACCTTAAATCACCGACCTTTCCAGTGGGTGTGAGTTATCCAAATAAATTTCCTTAACATAATCGTATACCCATGGCGATGCTCACTTTAAATGGGAACCTGCGAAAGGTGCCGTTTAATTAGGCGCTCTGATGAATCCATACCTTAAAACATAATCTTAGCTAGTCAAAGAATAGTTTCGTTTATTGATGTGAAGCCACGTATTTTTTTTCTCCGGAAACTTCCCCTTTCCCGACTGCATAAATTTGAACCTTGTTATATACAAAACTGAGTTTCCCATTTTTTTTCTTAAACTGAGCTAATAAAACCTAGTCGCTGTAGTGTTGAAACTGTATTAAGGTCTACTTCCGTATTATGATCTAACGGTAAACTAATCCTCTGTAGCCATATGACACCAAATCATTTAAAGCAATCCCTTAACTTATACGAAGTTTGGTAATTAAACATGAGCACTTTCGCGACTAGTTATTTGTATTCATACTTAATTTTTTTTTCTGTGGATATCGAAACGAGAAATCTGAGCCAAAATAGAAATCCAGTTGAATTCGTTGCATTCACTAACACATTAATATCCTTGGAAAGGTATTAATCGGTCTATCTCCCAGCTGTGTTATCTAAAAACAGGATTGATTGGGTTCTATAGCCTTGGCTAGCCATCAGTCTACCACAGAAAGTAATAGCAACCTACTGCGGAAAAATCTTCTGCCCAGTCATGTCTCTTTCGAGATATGATCGTGTATCACGTATGGCACTCAACTGATTTTCATAAGCACATCCTTGTAATTTCTCTTGATTTTATATTAAGTTTTCCTCCTCATTCCGATCTGGGTATGATAAAATGCATTCGGCAGCAGAGAACTTGATTCGGAATTTTTTTTTTTTTTTTTTTTTTGGGAGCGCGGAACCAAATCTTAACTGCTGCTGTTTCTAGGTTCTCCGTGACTTGGGGTGGTAGCATTTGTTAGGGTCCCAGCTTTGGGTAAATAAATTGGGATCAAAACACTATGAAAGTATGAAACTATTTTAACTACCAGCTATAGTCATTTGAAGAAAAATATTACCAGTAATACATTTGACTCTTAAGAAAAACTTCACAAAAACACGTAAATGAAACCTAGTTTACAAACTGATTTGACAAATGTATTCTATTCATACGAATGTGTCCTTAATTCTGTTGGCATTAACTCCTAGACGTTGATATGGTTCTAAACAAAACCATCTTCAGATTTTAAGCACAACGTAAATAAGTATTAAAAGCACTTGTTTAAAGTCTCCTTTAGTTTTGTACTATGCCTTTTTTCTTTTTAAAAGGTACTGGCATTATGACACCCGAGCTATAATTTAGACTTGTCGCTCTAACGTTTAGAAATATGGCCAAACTGGATGCACCTCGTTTAACGACTTCATTCTGACTATAAACCTCCACTCATTCGCTGAAAAAAGGGCATAGCATAAAAGTAGGTACCTCCAAAAAATCGCTGAAAAAACAGCATAGTATGAAGGAAAAAAGCCCCAAACTAGTTTTATCGGAAAAATGTTTATATTAAGAGTATATATTAAAGTATTTTTATTTAAGTTTTATTTATAACATGTTCGAAATTCTGGTAGGAAATCATTTTTTTTTTTTTTTTTCTTTCGTCAGTGCGGGACCTAAATTGACGCATAGTTTATTCCGTAAAAAACATTACGCAATGCACTTTTGACCGTGAAAGACACATTAATTTAGAAATTCTTGCAAAAATCAAATGGTCGGATTTTGATAAAAATTTCAGGACTTATTCATAACTGACTTAAATCAGTTTTGAAATAATTATTTTTAGAAAATATTGGTAAAACTATTTTTGTATATATTATCCCCCCCCCCCCCCACCAATTAATTTCCAGAAATGTCTAAGAAAATTCGACTTTGCTCCCCAATAAACCTAATACAATTAAATTTAGGAGTCATTGGGGAATGCTAATCATCACTTTGCTTCAATATTAGTGTTCTTTCTAAAAGTAGGTCCGAATTGCGACAAATGCAATGTCTATGCCAATATAAAATAGTCGCATTTTAAAACTGTCAGGACTTATTCACAAATAAGTGAAATTATTTTTGAAACCATTCTTATATTTGTTACCTCCATCTCCAATTAATGTCCTGAAATTGATTGCCATCACGGAAGTCCTTCATTTCATTAAATTTAGTTTTATTGAAAAGTTTATTTTCTTCAAATTATGCGTAAACCAAATGGTATAAAATCGATTTATATTTTTAAGATTCCCTTGGTAATGAGTCATTTTTTTTTGTGTGTGTGTGAACAGTTCCTCCTTTTCAGAAAATCTGCTCTAAATAGTAGAAACAATAAAACTATCTAATTTTATTGAGATAAACTTGATTTTATATACAACTGTTAAGACGTAATTAACTCGAATATTAAATGAACATGTACTGTTCCACTTAGTTGAGGTTACTCACTGTGCACAGGAAAATCTAATACGTTTTTGTCACTTATACTACAGGCAAGTTTGATATCCTGCATTTCTTAAAATGACTTAAAGTGAAAGATAACTCTAGTTTACTCGCTTCTATTTTTCATTCTCCTGGTTCCTTTTGTTACTAAAAATTCAACTTTGTCTTCATTTATCCACAAGACACTATGCTAAATTATGAGTATTTTGTATGAAACGATTTTACCATTAAGTCCTCAGATGTTTTGATATTACAGAGACTTTTGAAGAGTTGGTTCAGGCCAAGGGAATCTTAAATATAAATCGATTTTATACCATTTGGTTTACGCATAATTTGAAGAAAATACTTTTCAATAAAACTAATTTTTTTACGTAGACTAAAAGAAAATTCGGATAGTATGACTTGACCAACTCAATATTTTGACTTCTCCCCGCCCCATTGAGTATGGTATGTTCCGAAAGGGAACATTCAAGGAGTGAACTCTTCTAGTCTAATTTTTTTTCTTTTTCTACTGGAAATTGGTAAAGCAGTAATTAAGGCTGGTGAGGTCCACGAAAACGCATATTCTTTTTTTTTCCCCTGACAACTATACAAAAAATTCAACTTCTTTAAAATCCAATTGTCCATGTCATAACTTGTAAACTTAAATTTCAAGTAATTGACGTAATTTTGGAATCATTGCCATATTGAAAGGCGGTTTTTAAATTTTTTATTTCGCATTCTTTTGACCCTAATCAAAACTCCAGCGACTTTGGTAATCAAAGTCTGAGGAGGGGCACCTCAAGGTGGTGTAATGGTTAACAAGTTTGTTAGAACCATTACAGGTGAGTAACGAGTTAAACCTCACTGAGTCTCATACTTTCGGCCTTGTGCCACATGTAAGCTACGCTTAGAAAAATCACCGCAAAGCCTGATAAGTTAATGGTGAAAACAAGGTTTCTCATTCGAAATATTCACAATTTAGCAAAATGTCTTGTTAGACGAATTCAGCTTACTTTCTTTGATAGTAAGAAGCTTGGTAAACTACTGTAAAATCAAATGCTCGAGTTACGAGAAATTTCTTCCCTTAAAATTTTTTAAAGGAATGCCTATTTCCCTTTAATAACTTGTGCGTCACCTTAGGTAATTCTGGGTTTTACTCAGGGGTGGCGATTAGAATTGTATGTTGCGCTGTTAGTTGACTTATACTCAGAACTCTTAAACCGAACTGCCCGCTTCTCTTCTATTCAACAGATTTCGGTTGATTATTTTTACTAGCGTCATTCACCCTCTGAGATTTGTAGCATAGTTTAGGTTTCTTTAAGGCACCATATTTTTGTATTGTCGCTTGAAGACTGACGGGTCTTTCGAATAAAAGGATTACTTTGAACTTGTCCACTGCCAGTATATGTATTTGCGATGACTTACACAATTGCGGCACAAGGCCTAGTTTGGGAGGGGGAACAAAAACTGAGGTTGGTCGTGCAGTACGCTCTTATTCCTAGCTAATTTCATTCGTGACCCAAGCATACGTTACAATTTTTCTCTATCACCAAAAGTTGTCCTTCGACACTCATACCTATCATATACCACAAAACACTCCGGGGAATCTATAAAACATCCCAATGTATATAAAAATTTTTTTTACAATTATCTTTTTTCCATAATTTTTAAATACAAAAATATATATTTTAAAAATAATGCAGTGAAATGACACAGGGGAAAGGGGGCATGATATAACATCCCAAAATATAAAGAAACAAAAAAGTACCAACAAAAACATTGTGTTAGCTGGTCCCAACCCACCCACAAAAACAAAGAGGTTACTGTATTCTGCCTGTCTGACAAAATAAAGTCACACTCTTTCTACACAAACAGCCGGTTCCCATATGCTGAATAAACGACAAAGTCGTTCGCCAGCACACAGGCATCGACGTCGCAAACAAAGTGCGTCTCTTGGATCGCGGCAACATCCACACCGAACGACAAGAGGTCACGAAGCAGGCGGGACGCCTTACCCCGATCCTTCAGGCCATTCGCATTCACAGTAGCCAGCTTGATAGACGTTTTTTAGCTCTGAAAAATAAGATAGAGCAATTAATCGCATACCGGTCGGAAATCCCTAGCAGTTAGGACCCCGACGGATTGTCCCAGGGAGCCTGTACCAATGTCGGACGTAATCCGTCCGCCAGTGACAATACCGCCGACGTCCGTGGGGTAAGTTAATTTTAAAGTCCTATATAAGCAGGGGTGGAACAAAACGGGGACCCTCCCTGCACATAGTTTAGACATTTTGCGCAACTCAGGTGTGTTGCGAATGCACATATTATTTTTTGGATACAGTCCTTCTACACGTTCAATGTGGTCCCAGACCCGCAGATTTCCCCCTGTGCACCGCACAAGGGCAATGACGCCTGGGGCCTGGGGAAAGTTTCTTGGACTTTGATTTTCTGTAGAGAGGTTGTCTACCTCTTGCAGTTTGTATAGTGGTTTTAAAAGCGTGCGTCTTTGCGCGCTGTATTGTTTGTACATGTATTCTTCCACTTTCATGAGGTCTTCCCCCTGGGGAAGTGATTTTTCTTTTTTTTCTTTTTGACCCTTGTGGAAGTGGGTGCAGGGGATGGGGTGCGAGATGGAAGAGGGGTCAAATGTTCCGTGGAGGATTGGGTAGGTTTGTGAGGGGAGGTGGGAAGACTTCTTGAAGTCTGGGATTTCAGTGGCGTGAGTTGAAACATTGGGGGCTGGGAAGGTCTCTGCGGGGACGACGGGTAACTTCTCGCCTTATCGGCGTATGACCTTTTTTGGGGAGTGGTGGGGACTGATGCTGCTTTTTTAGTTCTCTCTTTGCTCCTGCTTTTACTTTGTATTCTCCTTGGTTTCTTCCTCCTCCTCCTCTCTGCCTCGTTTGAGAGAGGAAGAGCGTGCAATTTCCATGGGTTCCTGTTGTGAGTCTGTTTGTTGCTTTTTGCAAGGCGTGGTGTCCTTTTTGGGACATGATTCCTTAGCTGGTGTTGACTTCAGTGGGACGCCCTGTTTGGTTGCTGGTGGTGACTTAGGAGAGGGCTTATTTTCTGCAGTTGGAGATGTGGGTGGCGTTTTCGCCTTTTTGCCCACAGTCTGCCACTCTCCGTCTTTGGCAGGCTTAATATTTTCCTGGGCTACTTTCTGTTTGGGTTGTTCTTTGGGAGCCGGGTTTCTGGCTGGGCACGCTTTCGCCACATGGTCCGTCGCTCCACATGCCCAGCAGCACAGTCTTCTTCCCTCCACGACGACATAAATGGATCTGCCTCTGCAGGTGAGGATGTTTGGTATAGAGGTGAACTCCTTGCGGGTCACGGTCACCTGCAGGACGACGTCTCCGGTTTTGAAGCCCGATTTCTATAGGATGGAGGACACTTCAGCCACGCGGCTATACTGCGAGAAGAAGGCTCCCACGTGGTCCTCCGAGATGTCCATGGGGACGCCTTGCAGGGTAACTTTTGTCCTCCTCGTCCCCATGTATTCGGTCTGGAGGCTTAGTTTTTGTGTTTAGTGCCATGCCTGCCAGCTGCTTTGCTTCCTCTACCGTTCCCAGCAGGACGTCCCACATTGCGTGGCTCCTCCTGGCAACTGCCTTTGCTTTTATTTTGAGGAATTTAATATTTTCCTCAATAACGTCCCTGCTCACGCCGACCAGCTTCTGGGTTTTTAGATCCTTTGTGAGGAGCGAGATGATTCTAGGCTCTACGCTGGCCAGGGTTTCGGGAACAGACAACAGCTCCGTTCCGGAGATATGTCCACTGCCAGTATAGTTTAAATTTTCCCGTTAAAAAAAAAAGTAGCGCTTAAATTATTTTAATACGAAATACCAAATGTTATGCAAATGTCTGACGTTAAATGATGTATAAAAATTTACAAAAGCACATTAGTTGACATGTAAATTCTTAATTCTACAATGAGATACCAAAGAGTAGCATCTTAATTTTGGTCCGACCAGAATTTCCATCTCAGAACGTGAGTATCGGAGCCACCTACTTAGATTGATATTGCAGTTCGTTAGTAATTACGTTGCTTACGCAAAAAGGCCGCCGGCCTTGGCTTTCTCTACCAGTCAAGCCTGTCTTATTGCTACTTAGCAATAAATATGGAGTTCTCCAAAGGGGAGCATTCCGATTGAGTATATTGCACTTAGCAGTCTAGTTATGAGAATGAGGGCCTCTTCCGCAAACGGCTTTGAGAAAGGTTAGTTTTTTTTTTGTTTTTTTTTTGTTTTTTTTTTGTTTTTTTTTAGACTATGACCTGAGGTGAAACTGTTTCGGTCTGGTAGACAACATACGTCCCCGCCCGTTGCTGCCAGCTGAGGATAGACTTCGTATAATTTGTTTTGCACCTATGAAAATTCCTCACTTAACTCCTATTAGTTTGGGTTACGAACCGGCGATATTTCTAATTATGCGATACTAATATAAACATTTGTGTGTGTGTGTGTGCGCGCACGCGCATATATATATAATATCCGGGTGGGTACAGAACGAAGAAAAATATTAATTTAAAACAGTGCTCGATATGATGTATAGAGCTGTGAATATTTATTCATAAAGATATATATGCTGCCGTAGCACGTGCGATAAGGACAAGTTACATGGCAATAACAAATAGGTCTTTTAATATAGCAAAAACAAGTATAATACATTCAGACTAAGTACGTCCCAAAACAAGATGTTCATGTTGTCCAAATGGACGGGAATGTTTTAGCAAGTATAGCAAAGGAATTACATAACGTTATGCCAGCAATACTCTTCGAGGTTATTCCCCACCAAGGCAAGGAAGAGACTCCCAGACAATTCCTTAAAAGGAAAGGCAACTATTGTCTCCTTACACTCCCTTTAGCATATAGTCTATATTTTCCTTCGAAAAACTTTGCGTTTTGTTCAGACTTGGCGAGCGCTGTTTGTTATCGTGACCCACACTCGGTACTACTCGATTAGTCTTTTCGTGGGCACTAGGTCGATATACACCTACCGTGTCGGGCTTGTTGCTGACGGGTTTTTCCTTTTTGTATTCATATACCCATCACTGAAAGATGCATAGTTATTCCTTGGTCTTTTAGTCGTGTTTTCAGAACGAGGCTCTCATGTTTGACTTCGTAAAAGTGACTGGGTTACGTGTCTGCCTCTTCGCATGGCACTGCCACTATATCCAACGATAAATATTTACCGTCTCCCTGGTCCTAGGTATGACGATAAACTGCAGCAAGGCCCCTGACTTAGATTTTGAGTGGGTGTAGAACCACCTATTAATTGCTGTTCCCAGGTTCACCCTGACCGGGGAGAATAGCATTTATGGTCAGTTATGAGCAAATAGTTAACTCTCTAACTAGTCGAAGCACTATGAAAGTTTAAAAATTGACTTACCGTAAAAATTTCAACAGCACTCTTTTTTTTTTGGGGGGGGGGGAAGAATACATATACCAGCTATTCATCTGAATCCCAAGAAAACCCTCTTTGCAAAAATACGTTGCTGAAACCTGATGTAAATTTTCTTAAAATATATATTGTATTGATACAAATCAATTGTTAAAAAAAAATGATCTTGTCGATATTGAGGTTAATATGCCGTAAAACAAGCCAAACCCTTCGCCCAACGGAGACTTGACATAGGGTCAGATTTGTGGTGCGTATGCCAGGACCCCAACTTGCCCTGCCCCTGCAACCGATGGTTGCGCTGGTATCGATACTACTGCCGATCCCATCTCTAGTGCAATAAGATGGATACTGCCATAGGCATGTTACGCGGGTCAGGTCACATCGGTATTTCTCCCAGTTGCGTCTCTGTCCACACAGATGCAACTTAGATATTACCTGAGTCATATAAGGTATTGTCGTTAGATATCATCTGCAATTGGCGGTTGCTTCAATGTAAATTCTTTTGACTATCATGGTATCGTGTATGTAAGTTATCGCTAGTTTATAAATAGCGTTAATTAAACTTGCGATCTTAGTCCTTTATTTTTCCATGGTAGAACTGCAGCCAAAAATTACCAGTAAAAGAAAAAATACCTTTTGCATTTGAAAGTTTCCTAA